>ML802840.1:93590-144339 GCA_009831015.1 Picea engelmannii | reverse complement strand
ATGACAATGTTCTTCAATGCAGTTTTGATAGTTGCAAACCATGGTTTATTAGGGAAATGTAGGAATGCAATACTTGTTGTTGTCATTATCATGTTTAGTTTTGAATTTATTATGATAGGTTTCGAAAATTAAAAATGGATTATGTTCATCATGACTATAATGATCATGACCCCTCATAGTTCCTATGAGTGTATCCATACATTGCTCTATGATAGAGGATGGACATTTGTTTTATAGTTTGGTTGTATGCCTGGAGATTCCCCATGTCATTGAGATTGTGGAAGGTATTCCATATGGACTAGGAAAAGTCCATCCAAATTTTCTATATATAATATAAATACATTCATATAAAACAAAGTGTTAAAAATAGAACTACGCTTGTGGATGTAAACAACACTTGGGCACACTTCATCTCAAATTTTCAAAAATGTATTATTGTATATATTAAACATTTTCACACTACCAAGTGGAAAGATAAGCATTTTAGAGAATGAAATGGTGGCTTATTTAGTACACCCAACCCCAAGCTAGGTCACGCGACTACTAAAATGACCAAATAAAATTTATGATACCAATTTTAAATGCGGAAATAACACACACAACATGACATTCAAGCTTATACGATGGTCCATGCTAATTAAAAATGTCAATGCAAGTACTTGGATGTGCACAGTGACAAATAAACACATTCAACAACATCACTAGAGATTTGCATTGCATCATTCTACTCACAACATGCAACAATAACCAAAATATATCAGAGTAAAATGCACAACAACTATATCAACATTTAAAATGAATAAACACAACAAATAACAAAACTCATATTAGAAAGTATGAAACCCATTGCAGAGGAAAGACATTCCTCCCAATTGTAGACTTGTTGTTCCAATTCTCAACAACAAGTCACCCCCGAGATAGGGCTATGAATCCACAAGAAATGGTGGTCCCTAAAGATGGTTAAAGTCCCCCTATCAGCAGTCAATTAATTCCCACAACTAATTCCAGTACACCAACTCTCCTCCCCACAACCTGCACAACCCAGGGATGGGATCCCACTTCATTGCTCATAGTACCTCAAGCCTTCCCACTCCCCTCTAGGTATTCCAACATAGGTTGGAAATGAAATATCTCTACTAGGACTCTAGGAATCTGCAGTTGCAACAAACATTCATACAACAACAAAACACTTTCTTCTCCTGACAAATTTCAAAAAACATATTGCTCACGAGCCCACAACCTCTTTTCCCATGAAGTTACAAGTCCAAATAGCTACGAAATATTCCCACTATGGTTTCCTTCAATATTCAGTACTCCCATCTCTCTTTATATCCAGAAATATCCATGTAAAAATTTCTCTCCATGCAAAAATGTGTCTCTCTAATTCTTCCCTATCTACCCATACAAATTTTCTCCCTTTCTCTTTCTTTCTTGACTTACACTCTTCCCCAAGATGATTGTACTCATCCACTATGTTATGAATAACCATGGGATGTGACTTCTCACACCCAACCTCTTAAATGAATTGAATGATTAGTTTTGGAAACACTTAATCAGAAAATGGAAGGTTCACAGTAAGGATAATTTAGAAAGAAAAGGGTATGGGTTTCATAGACATCAGTACACTCTCCTCCTTGGACCCCTTCCCTCTCTTGTGGAAACTAAGCCCCAAATATTCGTGTTTTTCCCTATATAGACGGTGATACATTTTATTCATTATATTCAATTTACAACATTTACATATTACATTGTTTGGCCCTCGACCATACATTACAATTACAATATACAACGCTAGTTCTGGGTTTTAAAATGGGGATGTTACATTCCCCTCCCCATACAAACTGCATTGTCCTTAGTGCACATCACCATACAATTTACACATTGACATATAAAAATATTACACATAAATACTTTGATAATTCCACAATTTAATGATTCACACAACAATTCCAACCAACAACTCTCTTTTTCCCTCAACATGCACATCAGTTAGATGAGAAATCTTGGAGTTGGGGCTCCAAGAACTCCAACTGCCACATGGATTCATCATGCTCCCATGTAGCATCTTTAGGACCGTAGAAATTCCATTGAACCTTTACCAAGTTGATGGATTTGTTCCTGAGCACTTTGACTTTCTAGTCCAGGATGCACATTGGTTCCACCCGGAAGTCCCCTTCATGTTCCACCTAGATTCCAGTCCAATCTATCACATGGTTAGTTTTATATGTCGATATGTTCCAGGTTTTCATTAGAATGATGTTGAGGCGCCCAAGGGGATAAAATTCAAGATGAGTCTTAAAGCCATATATGTCGTAAGGTAAATTATGCAAAATTCGATAAATTTTTTTATCTCTCTCTTTCTTAAAACTCTCGGATGTCAAAAAATCTCATCTCAGATGATGAAAAATCTCAACTTCAAGAGGAATATGTCCACGAGTATTTTAGACAATCAATATTTAAAGGTGGGTGGAATAGTGAATTGGAATAAAAACAAGATAAACATAGAGGTCACTGCTAAGAATGAATCATGTAGCTTATGGAAAAATAACAATGTGTTGAGCAATTAAGAATTCATCAGTTCTAACAAATGCATATAGATCAATGAAAACATGCTTCAAACAATTAACATCCTCATACATTCAAACACATGGAGGTACCCTCTTCATATAATTTAAGTACATAAATAAATGACAAGAAATGGTCATTCATTTATAGGAAATCACTTTTATGCCATGACTATACATCATACAAGAAAGTTCTGATACAAGAAAGACAAAATTGGGAGAGGATGCTTTACAAGAACACAAACACAATAAGAAGGGGAGTTACAGACTTAAACATAATGTAGGGGATGAATCTTCATGTGCCTTCTTCTTTCACCCTATGTATGTGCTTGAGGTTTATGATTTAACAACTTCAGGTATAAGATCCTTTGATACAATAAATTCGATGGCTTTGTTAGTGAGAAATTTGACTTTCTGGTCAAGGATGCCCACTGGTTCCACTTGGAAGTCCCCTTCGTGTTCCACCTACATCTCAGTCCTATCAATCACGTGGTTAGGATCATGTACATACTTTTTTAATAAAGATACATGGAACACATTATGAATTCTCATGGATGCATTCAATGCTATAATGTATGCAACTAGACCTATCATTTCTATAATTTCAAACGACCCACAATATCTCACTTCCAACTTTGGGAAAATTACCAATTTCAACGAGCTTCTCTTGGATTTAACTTTTAAAAAAGCATGCTCTCCTACTTTGAATTCTCTATGTGTTCTTCTTTTATCAGCATATCTCTTCTACCTATCTTGTGAAACTTTCAATTTTTTAATGATCTTTACCATCTATTCTTCCATTTCCCTTAACAATTATTTCCCAATCACGACTTCATATGCTAGGTTATCCCAACTTACTGGTGTTGTGTTTTATTCCATACAATGCTTCAAATGGGCTCATATTCAATTATTCTTGATATCCATTATTGTAAGTAAACTCAACTAAATGGATATAGTCCTCCCACATAGAAGGATTGTCCATTACATACATTCTCAACATATCTTCAATTATCTGGTTAATTCTCTATGTCTTCCCATATGACTCTGGGTGATATATTGTACTAAAATTCAAATTGGTCCCAAGTCCTTGAAACAAGCCTTTCCAAAAATTGGAAGTGAACTTGGGATCTTTTTCAGACACTATATCCTTAGACACACCATGTAGCCTATCAATTATTTCATATTGGATATCTTATGAGTTACTTTTACAGGAATAAAATGTGAAGCCTTTGTAATATTTTCCACCACTACCATGATGGAATCATGTTTCCTTGTGTTCCTGGGAAATTTGGTAATGAAATTTATAGTAACAACTTCCCATTTCCATTCAGTACTGGGAAATAGCTGCAACAATATCGTTGGATGCTTGTTCTCATCCTTTACCTTTTGGCATTCCTTGCATCTGGCCAAATAATCAGTGACCTATATCTTCATACTAGGCCAAAAATATTGGCCTCTTACAACTGTAATATTTTTATGGTATCCTGGATGTCCAACACATGGTACATTGTACATCTCCTTTAAAACTAAATTTCTCAATTCCTTATAATTTGAAACATAAACACTATTCTGAAATAAGAGGATTCCATCCCCTTCTAACATGTAATCCTTATATGTTTTTTGTACATTATTATGTTGTAGGCTTTCTTTAACTTACACATAATGATGGTGTGTTGTTATATCCTCTAGAACTCTATATTTTAAATTTTTCATATGGTGCAGACCCCTCCCCTTCTCTCCTTCGGGGCTACGTGACCTCCTAATATAGGATCGTTCTTAAACACCTGAGTCAGATTAAATCCTCGGCTCCTTGCTAGAACCAAATGTACTTTTCCACAGGTCCTTCTTCTTTTGAAGTGTGGGTCCCACTAAACCTTCGAGAAAGTTAGTGGTGACACTTAGCTCTCTGTTCCATGCTCTTTCTATCGCTTGACCTCTAACTGTGTCTTGGGGCTCAGTCACACAAAGCGCTTCGAGCTTCAGCTCTTTCCACGGTATCCAACTCTTACATTCCCAAGTTTTGAACTGGCAAACTCAAACACTCGAGTATCAACGGTCCTCGTCCCTCCTTTAGATCAATGATTGTGATATACTCTGGACTCTGGCCTTCGGGAGTCTATCGATATCCTTCCCCGATATCTTCCAGAGTGCTAACCCTATGATGTGTGCAGATTTCTTCCAAGTGTCCCTTCCAGATCCAACGGTCTGTGTTCAAATCGCTCTTCGTGACTTCACTAAGATATCTATTTTCTCTTAGCAAACCTAACAGAGCTACAACTCTCGTATCTCTCGATCTTCTACCACCTGTCTCCTCCCGACAATGGATGATTTCACGGTCTTCAGAACTTCGACAATTCCTCGACCTTCTTGCACACTTAGCGCAATATCTCCTCGAGACTTAGACTGTTATAGAAATTCTTCTACACTCCTTGTAGAATCATGTGCACTTTATTCTGTGACTTTGCTCGGCTTGAAAACCTTCAAGGTTTCCAGTTCCTCTGTGTCCTTCAATGGACTTTCTCATGCCCTCCTAGAATCTTGGCGCTCTTCCTCCTGAACTTGTAATATGGACTTACAGTCTCCTTGGCGCACTCCTTTCACTTGGCTAAGCCTTTCGACAACTTCTCCCTTATCCTACCTGGAAGTCTTAAGGCATCTCCTTTCCTTTGTCGATTCACTCTTGCAAAGCCTTCCTTCCTTAGAGTGTTCAACAACCCTGGGACTCTCTTAAGGATTCCAACACTTAAGAATGTGTTGCTCGAGTATGCTCTCGTACTTGATCTATTCCCTCCTAGTAGAGTATTACAGAGTATTCAGTAACTTTGCACTGTGTCCTCCCACACAGACTGTTTTTCCAAGTTACCCAACCACCTTGAAATTTCCTCCTGAGTATGTGAATTATCCTGGTGTACCCTCCTGGCAACTTCTCTTCTGACTCGACTGATTTCAGATATGCATTCCTTGCGATGCCTCATAGATTTTCCTCCCTCTTTCGTGCACTCCTTACACTTAGCCTTGAGAACCAGACTTAATTCAACACACTTAGAGATAGAATATTATATCTCTATCTCTGCAGACAATTTCTAACATACATCTACAGAACAAATGCATACAAATGACATTCATAAAAAAACATCCATTACACAGAAATTGATAAACAAGAAAAATTGTTACTTTCCATTAATGGTGGAACATCCATTACAGTATATGAGTCTGGACCACTACCGAGTCTTGTCTCTCCCTCTATGCACGTCTCTTCATACTCTATTGGTAACAATACAATACTTTATACAAGAGGGGCTTGACGAAATTCCCTCCAACTAAGCTAGTGGTGTCTAATCACCATTCAAAACACCTATCTAATGGGAAGATTACAATGATGGTAATCTGATCTGAATCAGATGCATATCTCTCCTATCATCAACCACTTAATGGTGACCTTATATATAGCTTGTGTGAAGGCATAATTTGGCTCTTCCAACCTATCAGCATTAATTTCCTTGATCACGCTTTAGATTTTCGAAGGAAAAATGAGAGGGCGACGCCTCTCCCTTCTTTGAATGTGCACCACTCGTGCAAATCAGTTGGCGCGTGATGAGGTGGAGTGATGCTCCTGCATCATCATATAAATACTAATGGTTGCACCATGCATTTCATACACCCTTTTGTTGAGTGCATCAACCACCTTGTTCTATTTTCCCTTTATGTTCTTGATGTCAAAGTCATATTCACTAATAAATTATGACTATCTACTTTGTATGGCGTTCAGTGTTGGCTATTCAAAAAAATACTTGATATCACTATGGTATGTCCTCAATTCAAATTTTTTTCCCATAAGGTAATGCCTCCACAGTCTTAAAGCATATACTAGGGTTTCCAACTCTAAGTCATATGTGGTTTAATTTATTAATTTATTTCATGCTACTTCAATTTTCTAGACTCATAATGATCCGAAAAGATCTTTTAAATGATAATGGTTGAGTTATTATGCATGTGTTTATTAACCATTTAGGAAGATAAATGAAAGAGGAATAATTATAGAAGAAACATTACAGCCATATGCACATATATAGATCTGAAATAAACAAAGAAGAATAGAAAACCATAGAACACCAAAGTGATAATGGAGTTCGACACCAATGTGATAATGGAGTTCGACAATCTCACCTACGTCTCTGATCCTTTGTCTTAGTGGGTGAGGCTTTCTTATTTCTGTTCAAAGATGAAAAATGACATCACAGCAGTGCCAAAAGGTTACAAAACTGATCATTTATTGTTCTACCATATATCTAGAACCCAACAAAAGAAACGACACTGAAATCGAATGACCGGAGCTCCCATAAATGGCCCACAAAGGTGCGTTCCTCAATAGCTTCCCTGCATAAAAATGGCTTTGGCTTGGATAATATTTAGCATAAACCTACTCTGAATTTCCTCCCATGGCCTTAAGAATCTCTAGTTTATATAGATCTCAAGTTGGTAACCATCTCCCAACTTCCCCCCATTATATATCCTAAAAAAGGGCCCAATATCCCCCAATATTGGCAAAAAATTCTCCAAAACTACAACAAAATCAATAGAAAATCACTATAATAAAGTATTAAAACACAAAAACTCACATCAATAGGGAACAACCCCTAACTCTCTAGCCCCTGGTCATATGGAAGGTGGCCATGTGACCAAGCGCTAACGCCTGGTGTGCTGGCCCCTTACTTCTTGGCCCTCAGTTACATATAGTGCCATATGTCCCTGGTCCTAAGCTCCAAGTGCTACTCTGATAAAACTTGGCCCCTGGTCAAGTGCCCTGGTCGACGGGCTAGCCTGACCGACCAGGTGCTAACCATATACACCTACACCAACAGTTAACACTGGGTTCTATGGGATATTCCATAAAATTGGGGGCTGGAACATTCGTTACAACCACGCGACAAACGGTATATATTATGGTTCTACGGTGTAGTCATATGGTTTTTGCATTGAGCGCTAGGGCCTAGCCCTAGCCAAAACCTCCGCCAACAACACATACCATCAAACTTAAATACTAAGTTTGAACCTAGGGGTTAAGAAACACATTGTGGGTGGGCTGGTGCGCTCGACCCTGCCAAGTCATTCACTCATGACCGAGGTCGTGGGTTCAAACCTCATGCACTTCAAAAAAATTTCCCAAAAATAAACCAATCAATGGGTGCCACATGGCAACCCATGTCTGGGCCACGTGGCACCACGCGATTTGCTGAAAACATGCCACATGGTGAACGCTGAATGGTATACCTGTATGTCGAGTGTTTTCCACTGTACCAACCATGTGTCGTATGAACCTGCCTCATGTCATACGACCCTGCCATGTCATCAATACAGATGTTCCATGTGTCACCCTTGCAGTGGTGACACGTGTCACTCCCTCATTGGTCCACGTTTAACTTCCACGTTAGCGACTCGTACGCCTAGTCACCCTGCCACCCGTCACCTTCATAGGATGCCATGTTAGTGCCAACTGTACCTTCCATGTCATTTGCATGGCTTGTATAGTCAGCTGCCACATGGAACTGTACGGACTGTACGATCATCATTTTTTTTGCTTGTTTGGAAAAATGAACAGATCACCATATCTGGAGAATACAATGTCTATTTGAGCCCGTTCAAGTTGTGTTGGGTTCGTATCGATGAGGCCTACACACACGTCTGTTTTGAATCCATTACGAGAAATTTTATTTTTAGGCCTTTCTAAGCCCCATCAAGCTCTTGGATCCAATTATGAATCACACCTCCCCACTAAATACCTTTTGGTCCCACAAAAGTTTATTCACCAGTCATCAAGCTTGGGATAGGCCACCCAACTTGTTCTTTGTCTTTGAACTTTTTCCTGTGCACATGTCTCATCAAGATCAACTGTAATGCAATCATGATGACTGACAACATATTGTTAGCCATTTTTACCCTATCACATCTCATTGAAGCCACTATCATCCATGTAGATAAAATTAATAATGATAGCATCAAAAATATGACTGCAAATGAGTTGATATGTTTGTAATATTTGCACGACATTAGCTTATCTTGAAGCAAAGTGTGATTGATTTTCCATTCTACAATCATCTCATGTTCTTGCTTAAGATAGATTACTTGATTTGAAACAATTATAGGTGTGTTGTTTGCTTGATCTTCCTTTCTTAATTGTTCCATAGTTTGAAGAGTTTTATTTTCCTTTACATGATGAGCATGAACCACATATTCTTGAGTTGCTTTGGTTAAATGATATTGATTCTCTTTCCTGTAGAATATTTCTTTACGATCATACAAGTATGGAATTCCTAATACCATTCCACATTCACTTAGTGGCACCACATCACATGTTATCTCATCCAAAAACTTAGATGAAATTGAAAATTTTAATGTGCACTTCTTTGTTATGTGCATTTGATGATTGTTTCTTATCCATTTACGTGTGTAAGGCTTATCATGCATCTGTGTTTTTAATCCCAATTGCTTGACCAATTCTTCTGAAACTAAGTTAGATTGAGATCCACTATCTATCAACGTGTCGACCTTAGTGTGCCTCATGATGACCCTTATGTGAAACAAGTTACTTCTACAATCAATTCCTTCACCAATTTTACCTATCATACCAACCAATGAGACTTTAGATTCATCACCTGAATCTGATCCCAAGTTTGTTGGTCGTGTTGTTGCTGTAACTGTTTGCCTCCCTTTCTTCTCTTTGAACCACTTCAATATCTTCTCGGGACGCAATTTCCAACAACGGTCCTCATTATGCCCCTCTTTCTTGCAATGATTGCAAGAAGGATTCTCTTCCTTTCTTGCAGCTGAATTTGACTTCTTTCCATGCCACTTCCTTTTTTCCTCTTTCCTTGAAGATGATTCCCTTGTTACACCAACACATGTTTTCCCTACTTCAATGCATGTCTCTTGAACATAAACCTCATCAATATTAGTTGGTCCAAACATGAATACAATATTTCGAATATGTGCAGGTAAACCTCCTATATACTTCATAAGAGTTTCTTGGGTATGTAAAGGAATATCTAACATCAATGCCATTTTAAGAAAGCTATCTGTGTATTCTTTCACTATTTGTCCTTTTCTTAGTTTAAGATCTCACCATTCAATTAATTCTTTCTCTTTATAACCCAAAGGATATAATTGCTTTCTAAGTGCATAAATAAAACTTTGCCATGATGGAAATACATTACCCACTTGTTGCGTGCCATTTTGCAACTTTCTTTGCCACCAAATGAGTGTTTTGCCTGCAAGTCTAAGTGATGCCAACTTGATCTGAGTTGACTCATCCTTGATCTATTTCATACTATAATAAGCCCCCATCTATTTGACCCATTTTTCAAGTCTCTCTGCATTAACTTCACCATCATACATAGGTAATTCGAATTTAACATCAAGTTTTAATAAAGGCATTTCATTCTTATGTTTATGGACATGTTTTCTTGCATTGGATTTAGAACTTGAACTTTAAGAAGAATGAGACGAAGGAGGTGAATATGGAGGTGGAGGAGGAATTTGAGGAGGATCCTCTCCTTCTTCACTTTTTCCCTTTGAAGATTCACCAATAACTAGTCTCTTTCGTTCCAAGTAATCATCATACAAAACCTTCATCATCTCCGACATGTCGAAGAAAGTTTTTCGAAACTATTTCTCATCTTGAGAAAGTCCCTCTTCCGATGCCATCTCCTCTCTTTGAGAAGTTCTCTTTCTCAATCCAATCAATGGATTCTCTTCAACAAATCACCTTCACCATGATGTAGCTTTTCCCTGGTTAACATGCAAAACTCAAATCCAAACATCAACTAGCTATGATACCACTTGATCCGAAAAGATATTTTAAATGACAATGGTTTAGCTATTATGCATGTGTTTATTAACCATTTAGGAAGATGAATGAAAGAGGAATAATTATAGAAGAAACATCACATCCATATGCACATATATAGATCTGAAATAAATCAAGAAGAAAAACAAACCATAGAACACCAAAGTGATAATGGAGTTCGACAATCTCGCCTACGTCTCTAGGCCTTTGTCTCAGTGGGTGAGGCTTTCTTATTTCTATTCAAAGATTAAAAATGAAATCACAATAGTGCCAAAAGGTTACAAAATTGATCTGATCTTTCTCTACCAAATCTCTAGAACCCAACAAAAGAAAGGACACTGAAATCAGATGACCGGAGCTCCCAGAAATGGCTCGCAAAGGTGCGCTCCTCAATAGATTCCCTACATAAAAATGTCTTTGGATTGGAAAATATTCAACATAAAATTGCTCTGAATGTCCTCCCATGGCCTCAAGAATCCCTATTATATATATATATCTAAAGTTGGTAACCATATCCCAACTTCCCCCTAAGATCTAGCCTAAAAAAGGCCCCAATATCCCCCAATATTGGCCAAAAATCTCTAAAACTACTGCAAAATCAATACAAAATCACTATAATAAACTATTAAAACCCAAAAATGCACATCAATAGGGTGCAACCCCTAATATGTAAGGTGTCCATGTGCCCAAGCACTAACGCCTAGTGTGCTAGCCCCTTACTTCTTGGCTCCCGGTTACATGTAGTGCCATATGTCCCTGGTCCCGAGCTCCAAGAACTACTCTAATAAACCTTGGCCCCTGGTCAAGCACCTTGTACGGCGGGCTAGCCCGACTGTCTGGGTGCTAACCAAATACACCTACACCAACAGTTAACACTGGGTTCTATGGGATATTCGACAAGATCGAGGGCTAGAACATTCCTTACAACCGCGTGCCAAAGGGTATATACTCTAGTTCTATGGTGTAGTCATATGGTTTTTGCATCGAGGGATGGGGCCTAGCCCCATCCTGAACCTCCGCCAACAAAACATACCATCAAAATTAAATACTAAGTTTGAACTTAGGTGTTAAGAAACACATTGTGGGCGGGTTGGTGCGCTTGGCCCTACCAAGTCATTCGCCCATGCCCGAGGTCGCGGGTTCAAACCTCATTCGCTACACATATTTTTTCCAACAATAAAGAAATCAATGGGTGCCACGTGGCAGACCATGTCTGTGCCATGTGGCACCATGCCATTTGCCAAAAACATGCCATGTGTCGAACATTGGATGGTCCACATGCCTGCTGAGTGTCTGCCACTGTACCTTCCACGTGTTGTATGACCCTGCCACTATACCAGCCACATCATCGGTACATATGTTCCATGTCATCAGTATGGATGTGCCATGTCATCAGTACGGATGTGCCACATGTCACCCTTGCAGTGGTGACATGTGTCACTCCCTGATTGGTCCAGGTTTAACTACCATGTCAACAACCCATACGCCCAGTCACCCTGCCATGTGTCACCTCCAGAGGCTGTCACATCAGCACCAACTGTGCCTTCCACGTCAGTTGTATGGTCATATGGCATGTACAGTTATCTGCCACATGGCACTGTACAGACTGTAGGGACTGTACAGTCATCATTATTTTTGCTTGTTTGGAAAAGTGAACAAATTTCCATATCTGGAGAATACGATGTTCGTTTGAGCCCATTCAAGTTGTGTTGGGTTCATATTGACGAGGCCTATGCACACGTCTATTTTGAAGCCATTCTGAGAACTTTTATTTTTAGGGCTTTCTGAGCCCCATCAAGCTCTTGGATCTAATTCTGGATCACATAACTAATTACATGTCCATTTTTGGTAAGGAATCCATCGAGCCCTTCCTTGCATGCATCTGTGCACACAACAAAATCCTCATATGGATTTGCAACTTTTAAAATCGGTGCACTAGTTAATAAATACTTTAAGCACTAAATGTTTTTTTGACACTTGGCACTCCATTCAAAATTTACTCCTTTCTTTTGAAAATATGTTATTGGGTGTGAAATATTGGATAATCCCTCGATGAATTTATTGTAATAACCAACTAGACCCATAAATAATCTAACCTATGAAATGTTCATTGGCATTGGCCAAATTTTGATTTCTTCAAATATTTTCGAATCCATTGCTACACCATCTTCTAAAACAATGTGACCCAAATAATGGATATACTTTTGATAAAAAGTGCATTTACTCAACTTGGCATACAATTGATTCTCTCTTAGCACTTGTATAACCATTCTCAAATGTTTCTCATGCTCCTCCTTTGTCTTGGAATAGATAATAATATCATCCAATAATACAATGACAACTTGTCCAAGAAATATTTCAACACCCCATTCATCAGACACATAAATGTAGTGAGTGCATTTGTCAACCCAGAAGACACCACTACAAATTCATAGTGTCCATACCTTGTCCTAAAGGTTGTTTTTCTAGTGTCTCATTCTTTGATTCTCACTTGATGATAGCTTGACCTCAAGTTGATATTGGAAAATATTTTTTCTCCCTTCAAGTAAAAAAAATGATCATCAATCCTTGGAAAATGATATTTATTCTTGATTGTAACCTTGTTCAACTATCTAAAGTCAATACAAAACCTTAACGTTCCATATTTTGTCTTGAAAAAGAGAACTAGGGAACCCCAAGGAGAAACACTTGGGCGTATGTACCCCTCCTTCAAAAATTGTTCTAGCTGCATTTGCCATTATTTTAGTTATGGTGCACGCTCATTTTGTAGGGGTTTTGGATGCTGGGGTAGCTCCAGGAATTAAATCTACAAAGAAATCAATTTCCCTCTTTGGTGGAAATCTTGGAAACTCCCCAAATACATCTTCTTACTCTTTCAATACTGAATAATCTTTAAGACTTGGATCCTTATCCTTCATTGGTTGTTCCATATGGGATGCATGTATCTGACATCTTTTTCTAAAACTTCTTTTTAGCTACAATGCTGGAATTTCTTGGATAGATATAGGCCTTGGAATACCTTACATTATCCTTGAATTCCCTTCATCATCAAGACATATGAAATCATTTTTATAACAATCTAGGACATCATGATTCTTTTATAGCCAATCCATACCAATCAAGTAGTCATAAGACCCAAGCAGTATGATGTTCAAATTTGTCTTAGTGTTGATTCCATTCATGTTTATTGGGAAATATTTAATGAGCTCATTGATTATTCTCTTGGTTCTCGTATCCATCTGAACTAACCAAGACTCGTCATTATTACATTTCTTAAATTTTAATCTTTCAACTTGATTTGTATCTATATAGTTATGACTATCTCCAAAATCAATCAAAATATCTATGTGTTGATTATCAATCTTACCTTCCACTTCAATCATGTGGGATTGGTAGTATACATGTCTATTGTCCAAGGCTGCATAGATCCTTGGCATGCTTCTACCCACACCCTCTATTATCTCTTCTTGTTTGATGTTATGCACATTCCTCATCTTATCTTCCTGGTAAGAACAATATTTAAACATGTGATATCATTCACATCCCCAACACTTTATGGGTCGTTGTCTTAGCCTCTTTCCCAAGGAATATTTAATTTTATGATCACCATGAGATGGATACCCTTGTTGATGTGCTTTATAACTATTCATGATGAAATTTGTCTTTAATCCTTTCTTCCTTTGATCCATATAACCTTTATTCTTATCATACCAGGCCTTTTGGAGAGCTAGACTTTCTCTATTATGCTCATATAAATACTTATCCTTTCTTATGGATTCTTCCAAATTTCTGGGCTCATCAAATTGAATTTTATCCTTGTACAAGGATGGAATTCCACTCATGAACCTATGAATTTTGACCTTCTTATCCCAAGAATTTCCTTTCATATTCATCCATGGTCATGTTACAAAGTTTGATTTCAAAGAAAAATTGCATCTTCTTGTCATAATATTTTTATCACAAGTACCACTGCTGGAAATATTTCTTCAATGATTCTATGAAATTCTATTCTCATCGAGGTTCTTAACTTTCTTAAGTTGATCCCACCAAATATATGTCTTTCCTTGGAGATGGTAAGTTATAATTATGGCTTCTACATTTGATGAGTAATCATGTAACTGGAAATATTTCCTCATTCCCAACAACCATGCTTTTGCATATTCTCCCTTTCTATTATCTCCATTGAATGATGGTGGCTTGATCTTCCTGATCTCCCCTTGCAAGATGTCTAACACACGTCTTGTCATCTGGTGTCGGACAAGGGACATGCTTGGGATGATTTCCAACCTTGAACATGCATATGCTCTTCTGGATGATTTCCCTAGGGAATTATTATTATGATGATGCCTACTAACACTCCTTAATTGTCTAGATCTTCTATGATCATCCCTCTTATCATGAGATCTAGATGTTTCTACATGTCTTTCACTAGCTTGTTGTTTTGTGTCAAAATATGTGTTGACTTTCTTTTTCAACATATTCATACTCTATAGTATCTCCTCCCAATCATTCATAATATTTTCGTTATTGACCCTATAACTCTGCACTTCCCTTTCTAGGATTCACATAGTTACAAGATCATGCATGCCTCTTCTTCTATTAGACCATGTCTCAACATTTCCCATCCTAACTTGCAAACCTACAATATCCTCCTCATGTCTGTAATACCCTTGAGAATCTTCAATATCTCTAATTCTCATATAAAAACAAGTGCCTACTTTCCTGTACCTCTACTTCTGCAAGAATGTGCATGCAACAATTGCTTAGAATTAATCATATTGCAAAATATTTATTAATTAGATTATATGTCATTCTTCATTTCAAACTATGAAGAATTAAAATGCACTAATCCAAATTATGGGTTGATAGGTGGCTTATCCTCCTAAATAAATTTCCAAGGACTATTTGTTTGGTCAAATCTAAGCTCCGAGATGAATGTTATGGTCTCTAGAAGTTTAAATTATTTTCTCATGTAACATCCCAAGCCCCATATCGAGACATGCCAAACAAAATTTCCTTTCCAACTCTGATACCATTTGATTAATAACATGCTCTACATTGAAACAAATATGCAATGAAAATATCATGCAACTCATGCAAAAAAATATACATTTAAACCTACAGAATTAACATAAATGTATATATTACACAACAGAATAACATACACAGTAAATACCATGTAAACATGTAAAAATAAACTTATATCTTAATGGTAATTCACCAACTATGTGGATACCTTAGATATTCCTCCCATCCATAGACTTTATTTCTCATAAACTCTCAACAATAGGTCACCCCTGATTTGGGGCTAGAAACACCACCAGGGAAGGATTCCTAAGCCATACTAAGGTCTAACCAACACAATAAAAACTTAGGTGAAGGTGCCAACTATTTCAACTATCATACATCCTCTCATTTCCCATAGCCTTTCCCACCCCTGGAAGTGTACCCATTCTACTCAATAATCCTTCGGTTGTGCCACTTTGACGCAGACCCCCAACCCTCGGGCCGAGATCCGCACATGATCAATCTTCTTCGAATTCGCAAAACTAAAATAGTTCTTTCGGGCCCTCACTGGAACCCCAGAAATCTGATCCATAGTTCCTTTACGAAAACTCGCCCTGCGCAACTTGACGCCAGGCACGAGCCTCACGTCTCCATGCGACCACAACTGGGCCTTAGTGCAAGTGCTTCTCACAACTCGTGAGCTCGTGAGTTCATGAGTCGAAGATCCTTGACTCCTCTTTCTCCAAACGACGATACCCAAGAATGTGATACGGGTATGGCTCCTCCTTGTTAGTGCCTTCCACACATAACCACTGGCTAGGGCCAAGTTCTTAGCACTACTCACAACTCACGAGTTTGCGAGTTGGAGTGTTGAGCCTCGTGTTACTCCTTCGCGAATCCACAAGATGTGATAATTCAAAAATGGGTTGACTCCTTTCCCAGATGACGTATGTCCTCCACCTGTCACCCGCTTCCACTTTTCTCTAGGCGCTCTACATTGCACCACCTGTCAACCACGCGATCCCCACCTAACGGACGTAACACACGTTCGCCTGAGCCCTCAGTGCTCAGTGCTTCGCGACCTTAGCGACCAAGGTGAAACTCCTTCATCCTCCAAAACCCCGATACACGATGTAGCGAGGCACCAAATCTCATGTCTCTCCTTCCTCCCCGATCGATGGTTCAGGTCAAATCATGATCTTGCGACTCGGGGGTTTGTAGTGCAAAGGTCTCCGCCTCCCAACTCATGATATCCGAATTCACGAAAATGATCCAATGGCTTAAAAAAAGCATGATCAACGGTTCATGTTGATGCTGGATCCTAAGGTGATGGGTTCATCCACCTCTAACCACCTTGCAACTTCCTTTGATCCCATGGTCCTCGCGATTTCGTGAGTTCTCCACAGAGAATTCTGACCATCTGCCTTGACTTCTCAAGGACTCCTGGCCAATGACTTGGAACCCTCCTTCTACTGTCTGGACGTAACTTCGACGGTCCAGATCCAACCTTCTATCGCTGATCAAACAACTTTTGTAGCTCTCTCCTGATCTTTCTCGCCTCCTTCCGGACTTGGAAGATTTTCAAGTTTTCAAAGGCCTCGACCTTTGCTCCTCTTTGAGCTCGATATAACTTTGGTGAACTCATCTGCATTCTAGGAACGTTGTCACTCCTGATCTTGATTCACTCTGAAACCTTGCGAGTTTCTTGACCTCTGCACTCCTTGCAGGATTCTTGCACACAACGGTGTGATCCCTCCTGATCTTAAGAACTTTAAGACAAGTTCTCACCTCTGCACACTCCTCATACTTGATGAGCCTTGAGACGGTTGTCTATCACCACTTCACCTGAATGTTGGCCTGGTGCCCTCCTTGCACAGGTCTTTGTCCTACTTGAACTTCAATTGCTTGGACCTCAATGGTCTCTATCCCTTTCTCTCCTTGAAGGGATGGAAGTTCCCTCTTCTACAACTTCCTTCTCAAGAACGCCTTGCTGAGCCTACAGGGTGTTCAGTAACCCTGTGAATGTCTTCCCTGTGACACTTCCCTTACCTCAGAACTCGAAAGAGATTTCTTCTTGGTGCACTCCTTGCACTCGCTCGATGCCCTCCTGGCAGAGCTTCTACAGAATCCTCAGCGACTCTATGTTCTCACTAAACTCGAAATAGAGTTCTCCTCAATGCACCCTGTGCATCTGCTCAATACCCTCCTAGCAGAGCCTTTACAAAATTCTCAACAATTATGCTTCTCCTCTCTATGCTCTCCTCTGCACAGTTTCTCCTTCAAGGTATTCAACAACCTTGAGGCTTCCTCCTTGAGTCAAAGACTTCCTCTGGTATTCAGCACGTCTTTGTCTGAAATTCTGTAGAATTCATAAGTGCACTCCTGCACTAGTTTTTCAGAGACTGCAGTACTCTGTCATGCACTCTTGCATGAAACCACAAAGAAACCAAACCTGAAATCAAAGAACCCAATAGACAACGAATTCTGTCTGTAACCTGGAAATGCAAACTGACACACATTTATAGCATATCATAAATGCATAAAGACATTCATCAACATACACAGAATAACATGCAGGAAAAACTGCTCTGATTGTATTAATATGAAAATGCCTCTTTACAATGTGAGCTCGGACTACAACAGAGTCACGAATTCTTCTCTTCTTCCTATCCTCTCTTCTATGTTCTACTCTTCCTCTCTACAGACTAACTCGACTCATCAACTCTCCTTAATTACACTGAATTACATTGAATGGGCCATCTAATATGAATTGGATCTAGATCCCCATCAACATGTCAACCATTAAAGTGACACCAACTACAACATGCTCGAAGACATGGCTTCGACTCTACTGACCTTACAACAATTAATACATTTAATTCAAATTTGAAATTTGAAAGTGAGAGGGTTGCACCTCTCCTCTCCATTGAATGCGCGCTTGAAGTGCTGGCTGGATGACACTTGATGACGTGGAGTGATGCTCCTGCATCATACTCCTCAGCTAGAAAAATAATGAGCTCCTGCTCATGAGATTCCCAGAATGGATGTCGAAATCCACCTGGATCCCAAACAGTTCTCTGGAGTTTTCCATCTTCTCCACTGCTTCACTATTGTTGCTGCATCTATTGCCCTTCGTCTATGGTAGGTTCTCCTCTGCTCAGCTTCTTCTCACTGGAAATTTCTGCTACTAACCTCAACATCAGCCTCCTGATCTCCTCAATTATCTCGTCCAGCTGCTCTAGTGGCTGGCTCTCTTTATGCAGTCTCCTCGGCTGCACTTGTTCGTTCCTATCAGTGGGCAGATCAACTAGATCCCCCATGATATTTTCTTCCTTTGTGGCCTTTGCTTGCCACTCTACTGCAAAATTTAGTTCTGTAGTCTTATCATTGAGTCTCTTCTTAGCTTCCCCTTTTGACAGCGTTGCTTCTTCCAGTTCTCCTTGCGCTGGTGCATCTCTAGCTTCTTCCAGCTGCTCCTCAGACTGGAATTTTGTTTCATCTCCTTCTGCAGACCTCACCGTTGCAGTCATCATCTGTTCAACTCCCTGGCTAAAATTTCTGAGCGATTCCCCGGAATGCTCCTTTGCTAACATCTGTATGACTGTGTGCTCATGGAAGTCACTTACTGGCTCTATATGGTTCAACCAATCCTCCAACATATCCAACTCCATGTCCCATGGAGTGAGCATCTTATCTGCATGCTCTTCTTCTGCTAGGGAAGATTTTGACGTCTGCTCCATTTCTTCTTTCTCTTTGACAATATTTGTTGGTTGTCCTTCTTCCTCTACTGCACCTTCATCTTGTGTATCGGACTCCACTCGGCTGCTTGGTAGGAATACCCTTATCCCTCTAATCATCAGAATGCTCTTCTGATCTTCTTTCTTTGTCATCTCCTCTCGCTAATCTAAACTCACCTTTGAGTTCATGAGACTCTCACATGGCCTCATCTACTCTACCTTGCCCACCTAGAAATATGGGATTTTCTCTCTTCCTCTACCCACCTGGCAGTCTATGATATCAATTGATCCCATCTCAGTGCCCTCCTGGAAATTTGAACTTTTAGCACTGCCCTCCTGGCAGTATACGAGACCTTCACTTGATCTCTTTCCATAACCCACATGGCAATTTGAAAGTCCACTTCTACCCACCTGGTAGTTTATGAGATCCTCTATTAATCTCATACTAGTGCCCACATGGCAATATGAATTTCCAATGCTGTCGTCCTGATAGTCTATGAGATCCTCCAATGGTCTCATTTCATTGCCCACCTGGCAATTGGAAATTTCATCTCTGCTCTCTTGGCAGTTCATGAGATCTGTAACCGATATCCCTTCCTCATCATTGAGATTCTTCCCAGTCTATAGTTCACAGATATGAACCATCTCCTCTTCATCTCTGAGGATTTCAACATACCTCAACCATCCTCTCAACAGTCTTTGGTGCCTTCTGGCCAACAATTTCTTGATTGGCCACTTTACCTTCCTCCTCAGAGGCCATTCATACACCTAATGTGTCTTTGCGTCCCGCTACATTCACAATGCAAGCAGCTCTATTCTTTCCCTCACCTCAATGAGTTCCAGATCCATCTCTATATTTTTCTTCTGCTTGTAGTCTTCCCTATGACCACTCCCATGGCCTTCAATAGCCATCTTCATCCTCAATCTACCCACCTGGAAAACTTTTTGCTATCACTCTGCAACTGAGAGCACTTCCATCATCTCCTACAGTCCACCTGACTACCTATTGATTGTTGCATATCTGTGAACAATCACCACAGAGCTTCAACACTCTATCTTCTTCTTCCTCTGGTTCCCTCTGCCTGCAATATACAGACAAAAATCAAGCTCTGATACCACTTTGATGCGTATCAAACTACTCCTTTTCCTCTAGCTCCCTCTACCTGAAATATACAGACACAATCAAGCTCTGATACCACACTAACACAGACCCTTGACCCTCAGGCCGAGATCCACACAGAATCGATCTTCTTCGAATCCGCAGAACTGAAATAGTTCTTTCGGGCCCTCACTGGAACCCCACGAATCCAATCCACAGGTCCTTTATGAAAACCTGCCCTGTGCAACTTGAAGCCAGTCACGAGCCTCACGTCTCCATGTGACCACAACCAGGCCTTAGTGCAAGTGCTTTTTGCAACTCGCGAGCTCGCGAGTTCGTGAGTCAAAGATCCTTGACTCCTCTTTCTCCAAACGTCGATACCCAAGAATGCAATATGGGTATGGATCCTCCTCGTTAGTGCCTTCCACACATAACCACCGGCTAGGGCCAAGTGCTTAGAAATACTCACAACTTCTGAGTTTGTGAGTTGGAGTGTTGAGCCTCGTGCTACTCCTTCGTGAATCCATGAGACGCGATAAGTCAACAATGGGTTGACTCATTTCCTAGGTGACGTATGTCCTCCACCTGTCAACTGATTCCACTTTTATCTGGGCACTCTACGTTGCACCACCTATCAACCACGCGGTCCCCACCTAACGGACGTGACACACATTCGCCCAAGCCCTCGGTGCTCGGCGCTTCGCGACCTTAGTGACCAAGGTGAAACTCCTTCATCCTTTGAAACCTTGATACACGATGTAGAGAGGAACCAAATCTCTTGGCTCTCCTTCCTCCTCGATCGATGGTTCAGGTCGAATCACGATCTTGCGACTTGGGGGTTTGTAGCACAAAGGTCTCCGCCTCCTAGCTCACGATACCCAAATTCGCGAAAATGATCCAACGGCTTACACAAAGCACAATCAATGGTTCAAATTGATCCTAGATCCTAAAATGATGGGTTCATCCACCTCTAACCACCCTACAGCTTCCTTTGATCCCACGGTCCTCACAATTTCACAAGTTCTCCACAGAGAATTCTGACTATCCACCTTGGCTTCTCAAGGACTCCTGGCCAATGACTTGGAACCCTCCTTCTATTGTCTAGATGTAACTTCGACGGTCCAGATCCAACATTCTATCATTGATCCAATAGTTGTTGTAGCTCTCTCTCGATCTTTCTTACCTCCTTCCGAACTTGGAAGATTTTCAAGTTTTCAAAGGCCTCGACCTTTGCTCCTCTTTGAGCTCGATCTAACTTTGGTGAACTCATCTGCATTCTAGGAACATTGTCACTCCTAAGCTTGCTTCTCTCTGAAACCTTGCGAGTTTCTTGACCTCTGCACTCCTTGCAGGATTCTTGCACACAACGGTGCGATCCCTCCTGATCTTAACAACTTTAAGACAAGTTCTCACCTTTGCACACTCCTCGTGCCTGATGAACCTTCAGATGACATTCTATCACCACTTCACTCGAATGTTGGCCTGGTGCCCTCCTTGCACAGGTCTTTGTCCTACTTGAACTTCAACGGCTTGGACCTTAATGTTCTCTGTCCCTTTCTCTCCTTGAAGGGATGGAATTTCCCTCTTCTACAACTTCTCGCTCAAGCATGCCTTGCTGAGCCTACAAGGTGTTCAGTAACCCTGTGAGTGTCTTCCCTATGACACTTCCCTTACCTCAGAACTCGAACGAGAGTTCTTCTCGGTGCACTCCTTGCACTCATTCGATGCCCTCTTGGCAGAGCTTCTACAGAGTCCTCAATGACTCTGTGTTCTCACTGAACTCGAAATAGAGTTCTCCTCAATGCATCCTATGCATCTTCTCAATACCCTCCTGGCAGAGCCTTTACATAATTCTCAACAATTATGCTTCTCCTCTATGTGCTCTCCTCTGCACAGTTTCTCCTTCAAGGTATTCAACAACCTTGAGGCTCCTTCTTGAGTCAA
Organism: Picea engelmannii; assembly: GCA_009831015.1. Classification (NCBI taxonomy): domain Eukaryota; kingdom Viridiplantae; phylum Streptophyta; class Pinopsida; order Pinales; family Pinaceae; genus Picea; species Picea engelmannii. The sequence continues at coordinate 122,145 of ML802840.1, read as the reverse complement.
TGACTTCCTCTGGTGCGCCCTCCTGGCACGTCTTTGTCTGAAATTCCGCAGAATTCAGAAGTGCACTCCTGCATTGTTTTTTAGAGACCGCAGTACTCTGTCATGCACTCTTTCTTGAAACCACAAAGAACCCAAACCTGAAATCAAAGAACCCAACAGACAATGACTTCTGTCTGTAACCTGCAAATGCAAATTAACACACATTTACAACATATCATAAACGCATAAAGACATTCATCAACATACACAGAATAACATGCAAGAAAAACTGCTCTAATTGTATTAATATGAAAATGCCTCTTTACAATGTGAGATCGGAATGCAACGGAGTCATGACTTCTTCTCTTCTTCCTATCCTCTCTTCTTTGTTCTACTCTTCCTCTCTATAGACTAATTCGACTCATCAACTCTCCTTAATTACAATGAATTACATTGAATGGGCCATCTAATCCGAATTGGATCTAGATCCCCATCAACATGTCAACCATTAAAGAGAAACCAACTACAACATGCTCGAAGGCATGGATTTGGCTCTATCGACCTTACAACAATTAATACATTTAAATCAAATTTGAAATTTGAAAGTGAGAGGGATGTGCCTCTCCTCTCCATTGAGTGCACACGTGAAGTGTTGGCTAGCTGGTGCTTGATGACGTGGAGTGATGCTCCTACATCATACTCCTCAGCTGAAAAAATCATGAGCTCCTACTCATGAGCTTCCCAGCATGGCTGTCGAAATCCACTTGGATCCCAAACAGTTCTCTGGAGCTGTCCATTTTCTCCACTGCTTCGTTGCTGTTGCTGCATCTGTTGCCTTGCTGCTATCGCAGGTTCTCCTTTGCTCAACTCCTTCTCACTACCAGTTTCTGCTGTTGATCTCAACATCAGCCTCCTGATCTCCTCATTTATCTTGTCTAGCTTCTCTAGTGGCTAGCTCTCTTTATGCAGTCTCCTCGGCTGCACTTCTTCATCCCTATCAGTGGGCAGATCAACTAGATCCCCCATGCTATATTCTTCCTCTGTGGCCTCATCTTGCCACTCTGCTGCAAAATTCAGTTCTACAGTCTTATCACTGAGTCTCTTCTCAGCTTCCCCTTCTGACAAAGTTGCTTCTTCCAGTTCCCCTTACGTTGGTATATCTCCAGCTTCTTCCAGCTGCTCCTTATATTGGAATTTTGTTTCATCTCCTGCTGCAGACCTTACCACTACAGTCATCATCTGTTCAGCTCCCTGGCTGAGATTTATGACAGATTCCTTGGAATTCTCCTCTTCTAACATCTGTATGAATATGTGCTCATGGCGGTCACCCACTGGCTCTAGATGGTTCAACCAATCCTCCAACATCTCCAACTTCATCTCCCATGGAGTGAGCATCTTATCTGCATGCTCTTCTTCTGTTGGGGCAGATTTTGACGTCTTCTCCATTTCTTCTTTCTCTTTGACAATCTCTGTTGGTTGTTCTTCTTCCTCTGCTGCACCTTCATCTTGTGCATCCGCCTCCACTCAGATTCTTGGTAGGAATACCCTTATCCATCCAATCATCAAAACGCTCTTCTGATCTTCCTTCTCTATCAACTCCTCTCGCTAATCCGAACTCACCTCTGAGTTCATGAGACTCTCACGTGGCCTCATCTTCTCTCCCTTGCCCACCTGGAAATATGGGATTTTCTCTCTTCCTCTTCCCACCTGGAAGTCTATGAGATCAATCAATCCCATCTCATTGCCCTCCTCACAATTTTAACTTTCAGCACTGCCCTCCTAGAAATATATGAGACCTTCACTTGATCTCTTTCCATCGACCACCTAGCAATTTGAAAGTCCACTTCTGCCCACCTGGCAGTTTATGAGATCCTCTGTTAATCTCATACTATTGCCCACCTAGAAATATGAATTTCCAATGTTGTTCTCCTGACAGTCTATGAGATCCTCCAACGGTCTCATTTCATTGCCCACCTGGCAAAGGGAAATTTCATCTTTTGTCTCTTGGTAGTTCATGAGATCTGTAATCGATCTCCCTTCCTCATCACTGATATTCTTCCCAGTCTCTGGTTCACAGATATGAACCATCACCTCTTCATCTTTGAGGCTTTCAACATACCTCAACCATCCTCTCAATAGTCTTTGTTGCCTTATGGCCAACAATTTCTTGACTGGCCACTTTACTTTCCTCCTCAGAGGCCATTCATGCACCCAATGTGTCTTTGCGTCCTACTGCATTCACAATGCAAGATTCTCTATTATTTCCCTCACCTCAGTGTGTTCCAGATCCATATCTAGATTTTTCTTCTGCTTGTGGTCTTCCCTGTGACCACGCCCATGGCCTTCAGTAGCCATCTTCATCCTCGGTCTGCCCACCTGGAAAAAAATTTGTTGTCACTCTGCAACTGAGAGAACTTCCAACATCTCCTATAGTCCACCTGACTACGTATTGACTGCTACGTATCTGTGAACAATCACCACAGAGCTTCAACACTCTGTCTTCTTCTTCCTTTGGCTTCCTCTGCCTGCAATATATAGACAAAAATCAAGCTCTGATACCACTTTGATGCGTATCAGACTACTTGACGCAGACCGCACCCTCTGCCTCGACAGAGACCTCTGCGCTGACCTCCCGGTCTTAAGGATCATTCTAATTTTACCCTCGAGCCGGAGTGGCTCCTTCGATTCTCCCCTGGAATCTTTATTTGAAATTGACCCAAAGGTCTTTTTCGGCTCCTCTCAGCCTTTAGGCTCAATCCCTTCTTCGTTCACAACAGGAAGTTACAATTGGGTTTCGAGATTTCGTAACCCTTGATGTTGCAAACACTTACTTCCTCAAATCCTCGATCTCCGATATCCCGATGTGTTCCCTTTGTGCTTCTATCCCTCCTGGATATGCCCCTAATCCATGCGACCTTCTCTTATATGACCGCAGTCTCTCCTCTTATCGGAATTCGGGGTTTCGAATGTCGAAATGCACTAAACCTCTTGTCAACAGAGTCCCTGATTTTCTGATTCTCGATTCCCCGATTGATGACCTTTCCTTTCGGGAAATTTCCCGACAATCGCGGTTGTCTCCACGCGTCCTCTAGGATGGACGGTCCTCGCCGCTTCAGGGTTTTCACTATGAAAATTCTCGATACTTCGTTATGCTGAGATGATGTCAGCAGGGTCCCACACGGTGCTCTCCTCCTTTCGGAGAATCGGAATTCAGGATTTTGAAATGCAAGCCCTCCTTGTCTCCTTGATTCGCAAAATGTCGATTCCCGACTTCCCTTGGATTTTTGACACGCGTCCCAATTGGATGGACGGTTCAGATCAACCCTCGAGTTTCGTCAATTATATAAACCAATTCCACTTACCTATGTGAGTCCCGATGACCAAAATTCCAATGGGGCTTCCGATCTCGTCCACGTGTCCTGACTGATGGACGGTGCCGATCCTTTACGGGGTTTCCAACATGGATTTTCCCCGATCACTTGCTCACAGGACTTTCGATTTTGCGAATGCCGAAATCCCGATGGTCATACCTCGGTCGAAACTTTCCTCCTCCCGTTTACGAAGCTTAAACCTCGTGCAACTCCTGGTCAATCCAACGGTTGACGGGCATCTATGCAAAGATCCTAAGGCTCACAATCCCCTGATCTTGAACTCCGGATGCTACCATATCCTCCTTGCTCCTCTGGCATATCTGACAGCTGGTGAGATTTCGCTAATCCTCCCCACAGATTTCCGACTGCAAGCCTCTTCCCTTTGATGATTTCTACAAAGGAAACCAAGGACTCTTCCCTGGACTTATCCACTTGCGCTACAAACTTATGATGCCCTTAAATGTTTTCAAAGGCTTTACTCCTCCTGAGCTTCTCACAACCGCGAGCCTCAAAGAGGGTATTTGCACGCACTCCTTGCGGCAACCTCCAAACACGTCTAAGTGTTGAGTTTCTCCGACCCTGCATACTCCTACAACAATGGTCTCTCAATGGTTTCGCTCAGTTCGCTCCTCTGAGACTCCTCTCAGCCTGCGCACTCCTTGTACGGCTCCTATGCCTGTCTGTACTTCTGAATGAGAACAAGAGATAAACTACCTGAGCCTTCTGTCAACGCACTCCTTGCAAGAACTTTGCTCAGATAGAGAAACAATTGAAACTCATTCCCTCTTCCTTCAAACTTCAACCTAGGACATGAAATCATATACACAACATATCAAAGCAAATGCATAACAGGAAGCAAACATTCATGAGCATAACATCAATACATAGAGAACAACACAAACCATGAATTTGAATCAAAGCTTTCTATTAATCCAAATATATGTACATGGGTGTTCTTACACAGCTCTCTGCATGCTCTTTCTCTTCCTTCTCTAGAATTATGTTACAATGCACAATGAGGGTGTCTATATCCCGTTTCCCTCTTGCACTCTCAAACTGTCTATTCTAGAATTAAATTCTATCTACCTGCATTAACTATATTAAATGCCTCCTACCTACAAAGGACGAGAGCTAAAGGCTCAAGGTCCGATTACATAATACAAGTGCATCTCATCTTAATGGCTCATTTAATATGGCGCAACAATCGAAGGAAATTTCAAAATTTGTGCTGGCGCTTGTCTAGTTGTCTTTGGCCTTCCGCGCTGGCTCGCTTGATGTGTTGGTGATGCTCCTGCATCATACTCCCTCGCTTGAAAACTTTCATGGGATCCTGTCCATGAGCTCCTGCACGGTTTGTCCATGCTTCTATATCTCCACTTCACTTTCCCAGTTGGCATCTTCAATTGGATGGTTCTTCCACTTGACTAGATACTCAAAGTATTTCTTTCGCCTGGTCCTCTTGCCAATTCTTTTATCTAGTATGAGTTCCATCTGTGGATTATCTGCAACTCGCATTTGCTTCGTCCACTGGATCACTGGCTGCTCGTCTCCAGTCTTTGTTTCTCCAGCTCTATATGGGTACAAATCTGAGATATTGAATATCAAAGATATTCCGATCCCATCGAGTAATTCAATCTCATAAGCATTTGCCCCAAATTTCTTCAAGACACTGCATGGTCCGATTTTATTCATCTTCAGCTTATTGTATGTTCCTCTCGGGAACCTTTCTTTTCTACAATGTGCCAGAACTAGATCATCAACCTCAATCTGAAGTTGTCTTCTATGCTGATCTGCTCTGCGCTTATACTCCTGACTTGAATTATGCAATCGTCCCTTCACCTGGCTGTGAAGTTCCCTCATTGCCTCTACGAATTCCTATGCACTAGTGCTCCTAGTCGCAGTCTGTTCTGAATCCCTCAGTTCAAAAATTCCTCTCGGCTGCATGCCATAAACAACCTGAAATGGACTTTTCCCTGTGCTTCTTTTTACTGAGTCATTATAAGCGAACTCTGCCTGGGGTAATACATTGTCCCACTGGCTGTGGTGTTTTGTCACCAATCTCCTCAGCAAGTATCCTAGACTTCTGTTCACTACTTCTATTTGTCCATCTGTCTGAGGATGATAAGTTGAACTAAAAGACAAGTTAGTTCCCATATTCTTCCATAAGGTCCTCCAAAAATGCCCTATGAATTTTTTATCTCGATCTGAAACTATACTCCTCGGCAACCCATGAAGTCGAATGACCTCTTTGAAAAACAGGCTCGCAATATGAGTTGCATCACTGGTTTTCTGACATGGGATGAAGTGTGCCATCTTGGAAAATCTATCCACCACCAAAAAGATTGAATCACAACCTCTTTTTGTTTTGGGAAACCCCAATACAAAATCCATGCTAATTGCATCCCACAGCCTCTCTGGTATGGGCAATGGTTGATAGAATCCTGCATTCTGCTTCCTCCCCTTCGAATGCTGGAAAATTTTGCATCTGTCCACAAATCTTTTGACGTTTGCTCGCATTCCCGGCCAAAAATATGATTCATTCATCTTTGCAAACATCTTGTCATGACTAAAGTGCCCTGCCAATCCTCCACTGTGTTTCTCCTTCAGCAAGTTCTCCCTCATGGAGCATTTTGGAATACAGTAATCCTTCCTAGATCATATACTCTATCCACGGGCTTCTATCTCTGAGAATGGGATTCTCAGCTGCTTCATACACTTCCTTAAAATCCTGATCATCAGCGTACATGTTCCTGAGATCATCAAAACCCAATGTTTTGATTCTGAACTCCTGCAACAACAAACATTTCCTGCTCAAAGCATCAACAACTTTGTTAGCAGTACCAGAAATATGTTTTATCACAAAAGTGAAATTCTGCATATACTCAACCCATTTGACATGTTTCTGATTCAAATTTTCCTGTTGAGTCACAAAATACAGTGCATGATTGTCACTGTACAAGACAAACTCTTTCGGTATCAAGTAATGCCTCCATTTCTTCAGTGCCTGTATGATAACGTAAAACTCCTTGTCATAAGTGGAATATCTCAACTTTGCTTCATTCAGCTTCTCGCTGAAATACGCTATCGGCCTGTCTTCCTGACTCAAGACTGCTCTGATTACAAATCCACTTGCATCGCATTTCACCTGAAATGTCTTTTGGAAATCCGGAAACACCAAAACTGGTTGTTCCATGATTTTCTCTTTCAACAGATTAAAACTCTTTTCAGCCTCTTCTGTCCAGTGAAAATATTTGTGTCTTTTTTTCACTATATCCATCATCGCTGCACTAATTCCATTGAAATTCCTGATGAATTTTCAGTAGAAACTAGCCAATCCGTGAAAACTTCTCACCTCAAATATGTTTTTCGGTGATCGCCAATTCTTGATCACTTCCACCTTATTTGGATCCATCCTCAACTCATTTTCTGAAATAACAAACCCCAAGTAAATGAGCTCTGTCTTCAGGAATGATGATTTCTTCATTTTTATCAACAACTTCTCCTGCTGCAATCTCTTCATCACGATAGTCAAATGCTTCAAATGCTCCGCTACTGTTTTACTGAAAACTAGTATGTCATCTAAATACACAATGACAAATTTTCCGATGAATTCCTTCAGGACTTTTTTCATCAACCTCATGAAGGTACTTGGCGCATTTGTTAAGCCAAATGGCATAACAAGCCATTCATACAATCCTTCATTTGTTTTGAATGTTGTCTTCCATTCATCACATTCTCTCATGCGAATATGGTGATAACCACTTTTCAAATCAATCTTTGAAAAATACTTTGCTCCACTCAAGCAATCCATCAGATCATCCATCCTCGGCAATGGAAATCTGTACCTGATGGTTATCTTGTTAATATCCCTCGAGTCAGTACACATCCTCCAGCCTCCATCTTTCTTTGGACTGAGTACTGTTGGAACAACACATGGACTCAAGCTTTCCCTGACCAAACCTTTGTCCAACAAATCCTGGACTTGCCTTTTAACTTCCTCATTCTCTTGCGGCGTCAATCTGTACGCGACTTTGTTTGGAAAACTAGCTCCTGGTATGAGATCAATATGGTGACTCACACTTTTGATCGGTGGCAACGAACGAGGTAATTCATCCACTACAATGTCAGTGAACTCTTCCAGCAGTTCCTGAACCTCCTCCGGTAAATCATCCACTCTTGTGCTAGTCAGAACAATTTTCGGTTTCCTGACCACAATGAATTGTGGTTCCTCCTTCTTCTTAACCTTGGTAAGAAGTTCCTTTCCACTCATGAGAAGTACTGTGCTGCTTACTCCTGGCTTCACCTCCTTATCTTTAATTGGAAGTAACATATGTGTCCTCCCATTCTTTTCTAGGGTGTATGTGTTCATTCTCGCATCATGAATCACATTTCTGTCATATTGCCATGGTCTACCCAGCAATAGATGGAAAACATCCATAGGAATGACTTCACATAAAATCTTATCATTATATCCTCCTATCTTAAACTCAACCAAGCATTGTTTAGTGACAGTTACCTGGTGTCCTTTCTGTAGCCATGAAACTCTGTATGGGCTTGGATGTTCAGTTGTTTCCAGCTCCAGCTTCTCTACCATCTCGGTTGAAACGAGATTGTCCGTGCTACCACTGTCCACAATGACCTTGCATACCCTATCCTTGGTCTTGCAAGCAGTCCTAAAAAGTCTGGTCCTTTGGACTGAACTTTCCACCTCTTTATCTGGCATCAAAAGGACTTTTCGCATCATCAACGATCATCCGCCTTCAATGTCTTCTGCCTCAACATCTCGCCTTTGTGCCTCGGCGATGTGAGCCTCTCCACCCTCTTTCTTTTTATCTAGACATTCATAAGACTTGTGTCCATTCTTTCAACATGTGAAGCATGTGATTACTCTACCTCTTCCTCTTCCTCTTCCTCTAGTACGAGGAAAAGTGTTACTATCAGCATAATCTCCTCTCTACTCAGTATGTTGCCTTCTTTGTTCTGCATATTGTTTCCCTCGCTGTGAGGTTCCACCTCTCTCTGTCTGTGTCTAAGGTTTCTTCCAGTCCTCCTTGGGCTTTTGATATCTATCCTAGGCAATTGATTAGCCTCTGGGATGATTCCTGCCTTGGCCCCTCTGACTCTGTTTTTGGCTCAGCTTCTCTTCCTCTTTTAGAGCCATCTGATAAGCATCTTCCACCGTTCGGATGGTCAACATGCTCATCTCATCCTGAATTTCATATCTCAGGCCATTCATATACCTAGCTACTTTTTCATCATTGCTTTCACGATGACCTGCCCTGATATTTAACCTGTAAAATTCCTTAGTATATTCCTTCACTATCATCAGCTTCTGTCTCAGGTTCTATATTCTCCTAAACAGAGTAATCTGATAATCCCTGGGGATGAATTTTTCTTTCATCTTTGCAATCATCCTGTCCCATCTCTTAATTTTCTGCTTGCCTTGGCAACGCCTATCCGCTTGTAGTTCATCCCACCATAATGCTACATGTCCTTTTAATCTCGTGATAGCATGCTTGACCTTCTTGTCCTCTTCGACATCTTCATAGTCAAAGTAGGTGTCCAGAGCTCTACTCTAGTCTAGAAGCTCGTCTACATCCAAATTTCCCTCATAAACTAGAATGTCCATCTTCGCTTTTGCACCCATCCTTGCAAAAACTTTAAGTAAGCGTTCATTTGTTGCATCTTCTGCTGGGACTTCTTCTTCTCCATGTCCATCATCATCTTCACTTTCAGACTCACTGATATCTCCTATATCAGCTGTGCGTTTTTGTCTTATCTCCATGTCCACAAGTCTAGTGCATATGTTATGCAGATCTATTTCTACTTCTGGATTCTGCAGTTGTCTACCCCTTCCTCTGGACGTCTCCCTTTCTTCCTCTGGATCGGGTGATTGTCTATCTCTTCTCCTTGGCGTCATGGTAAATCTTCCTTCTCCTTGCTACAGAAAGAAAAGAAGTTTTTCTAAGCTCTGATACCAAACTGACGCAGACCACACCCTCTGCCTCGACAGAGACCTCTGCGCTGACCTCCCAGTCTTAAGGATTGTTCTAATTTTACCCTCGAGCCGGAGTGGATCCTTCAATTCTCCCCTGGAATCTTTATTTGAAATTGACCCACAGGTCTTTTTTCAGCTCCTCTCAGCCTTTAGGCTCAATCCCTTCTTTGTTCACAACAGGAAGTTATAATCAGGTTTCGGGGTTTCGCAACCCTCGATGTCACAAAAACTTACTTCCTCGAATCCCCGATCTCCGATATCCTGATGTGCTCCCTTTGTTATTCTATCCCTCCTGGATATGCCCCTAATCCATGCGACCTTCTCTTATATGACTGCAGTCTTGCCTCTTATCGGGATTCGGGGTTTCGAATGTCGAAATGCACTAAACCTCTTGTCAATGGAGTCCCCGATTTTCCGATTCTCGATTCCCCGATTGATGACCTTTCCTTTCGGGAAATTTCCCGACGATCGCGGTTGTCACCACGCATCCTCTAGGATTGATGGTCCTCACCACTTCGGGGTTTTCACTGTGAAAATTCCCGATACTTCGTTATGCTGAGATGATGTCACCAGGGTCCCACACGGTGCTCTCCTCCTTTCGTAGAATCTGAATTCGCGATTTCGAAATGCAAGTCCTCCTTGTCTCCCTGACTCGCAAAATTTTGATTCCCGACTTCCCTTGGATTTCTGACATGAGTCCCAATTGGATGGACGGTTCAGATCAACCCTCTAGTTTCATCAATTATATAAACCAATTCCACTTACCTATGTGAGTCCCGATGACCAAAATGCCGATGGGGCTTCCGATCTCGTCCACGTGTCCTGACTGATGGACGGTGCCAATCCTTTACGGGGTTTCCAACATGGATTTTCCCCGATCACTTGCTCACAGGACTTCCGATTTCGCGAATGCCAAAATCCCGATGGTCACACCTCGGTTGGAACTTTCCTCCTCCAGTTTATGAAGCTTAAACCTCGTGCAACTCCTGGTCAATCCAACAGCTGACGGGCATCTATGCGAAGATCCTACGGCTCACAATCCCCTGAGATTGAACTCCGGATGCTACCATATCCTACTCGCTCCTCTGGGAGATCTGACGGCTGACGGGATTTCGCTAATCCTCCCCACAGATTTCCAACTGTCGGCCTCTTCCCTTTAATGATTTCTACGAAGGAAACCAAGGACTCTTCCCTGGACTTATCCACTTGCGCTACAAACTTACGAAGCCCTTAAATGTTTTCAAAGGCTTTACTCCTCCTGAGCTTCGCACAACTTCGAGCCTCAAAGAGGGTCTTTGCACGCACTCCTTGCGGCAACCTCCAAACACGTCTAAGTGTTGAGTTTCTCCGACCCTGCGTACTACTGCAGCAATGGTCTCTCAATGGCTTCGCCCAGTTTTATCCTCTGAGACTCCTCTCAGCCTGCGCACTCCTTGCATGGCTCCTACGCCTGTCTATACTTCTGAGTGAGAACAAGAGCTAAACTACCTGAGCCTTTTGTCAACGCACTCCTTGCGGACACTTCGACTGCACTCCTTGCAGGAACTTTGCTTAGATAGAGAAACAATTGAAACTCATTCCCTCTTCCTTCAGACTTCAACTTAGGACATGAAATCATATACACAGCATATCAAAGCAAATGCATAACAGGATGCAAACATTCATGAGCATAACATCAATACATAGAGAACAACACAAACCATGAATTTGAATCAAAGCTTTCTATTAATCCAAATATCTGTACATGGGTGTTCTTACACAGCTCTCTGCATGCTCTTGCTCTTCCTCCTCAAGAATTATGTTACAATGCACAATGACGGTGTCTATATCCCATTTCCCTCTTGCGCTCTCAAACTGTCTATTCTAGAATTAAATTCTATCTACCTGCATTAACTATCTTAAATGCCTCCTACCTACTAAGGACGAGAGCTAAAGGCTCAAGGTCGGATTACATAATACAAGTGAATCTCATATTAATGGCTAATTTAAGATGGCACAACAATCTAAGGGAATTTCAAAATTTGAGCTGGCGCTTGTTCAGCTATCTTTTGCCTTCCGTGCTGGCTCACTTGATGTGTTGGCGATGCTCCTGCATCATACTCCCTCGCTTGAAAACTTTCATGGGCTCCTGTCCATGAGCTCCTGCACGGTCTGTCCATGCTTCTGTATCTCTGCTTCACTTTCCCAGTTGGCATCTTCAATTGGATGGTTCTTCCACTTGACCAGATACTCAAAGTATTGCTTTCGCCTGGTCCTCTTGCCAATTCTTTTATCCAGTATGTGTTCCATCTGTGGCTTATCTGCAACTAGCATTTGCTTCTTCCACTGGATCATTGGCTGCTCATCTCTAGTATCTATTTCTCTAGCTCCGTATGGGTACAAATATGAGATATTGAATATCAGAGATATTCCGATCCCATTGGGTAATTCAATCTCATAAGCATTTGCCCCAAATTTCTTCAAGACCCTGCATGGTCCAATTTTCTTCATCTTCAACTTATTGTATGTTCCTCTTGGGAACCTTTGTTTTCTCAAATGTGCCAGAACTAGATCACCAACCTCAAACTGAAGTTTTCTTCTATGCTGATCTGCTCTGCGCTTATACTCCTGACTTGAATTCTGCAATCGTCCCTTCACCTGGTTGTGAAGTTCCCTCATCGCCTCTGCGAATTCCTCTGCACTAGCGCTCCTAGTCGTAGTCTGTTCTGAATCCCTCAGTTCAAAAATTCCTCTCGGCTGCATGCCATAAACAACCTGAAATGGACTTTTCCCTATGCTTCTGTTTACTGAGTCATTATAAGCGAACTCTGCTTGAGGTAATACATTGTCCCACTGGCTGTGGTGTTTTGTCACCAGGCTCCTCAGCAAGTCTCCCATACTTCTGTTCACTACTTCTGTCTGTCCATCCATCTGAGGATGATAAGATGAACTAAAAGACAAGTTAGTTCCCATCTTCTTCCATAAGGTCCTCCAAAAATTCCCTATGAATTTTGTATCTCGATCTGAAACTATACTCCTTGGCAACCCATGAAGTCGAATGACCTCTTTGAAAAACAGGCTTGCAATATGAGTTGCATCACTGGTTTTTTGACATGGGATGAAGTGTGCCATCTTGGAAAATCTATCCACCACCAAAAAGATTGAATCACAACCTCTTTGTGTTTTGGGCAACCCCAATACAAAATCCATGCTAGTTGCATCCCACAGCGTCTCTGGTATGGGCAATGGTTGATAGAATCCTGCATTCTGCTTCCTCCCCTTCGAATGCTGGAAAAATTTGCATCTGTCCACAAATATTTTGACGTCTGCCGCATTCCTGGCTAGAAATATGATTCATTTAGCTTTGCGAACGTCTTGTCATGACCACAGTGCCCTGCCAATCCTCCACTATGTTTCTCCTTCAACAAGTTCTCCCTCATGGAGCATTTTGGAATACAAAGTTGATTACCTCTAAACAATAATCCTTCCTGGATAATATACTCTATCCATGGGCTTCTATCTCTGAGAATGGGATTCTCAGCTACTTCATACGCATCCTTAAAATCCTGATCATCAATGTACATGTTCCTGAGATCATCAAAACCCAATGTTTTGATTCTGAACTCCTGCAACAACAAACATTTCCTGCTCAAAGCATCAACAACTTTGTTAGCAGTACCAGAAATATGTTTTATCACAAATGTGAAATTCTGCATATACTCAACCCATTTGACATGTTTCTGATTCAACTTTTCTTATTGAGTCACAAACTGCAGTGCATGATTGTCACTGTACAAGACAAACTCTTTCGGTATCAAGTAATGCCTCCATTTCTTCAGTGCCTATATGATAGCGTAAAACTCCTTGTCATAAGTGGAATATTTCAACTTTGCTTCATTCATCTTCTCACTAAAATACGCTATCGTCCTGTCTTCCTGACTCAAGACTACTCCGATTGTAAATCCGCTTGCATCGCATTTCACCTGAAATGTCTTTTGGAAATCCAGCAACAACAAAACTGGTTGTTCTGTGATTTTCTCTTTCAACAGATTAAAACTCTTTTCAGCCTCTTCTGTCCAGCGAAAATATTTGTGTCTATTTTTCACTGTATCCATCTTCGCTGCACTAATTCCATTGAAATTGTTGATGAATTTTCGGTAGAAACTAGCCAATCTGTAAAAACTTCTCACCTCGAATATGTTTTTCGGTGATGGCCAATTCTTGATCACTTCCACCTTATTTGGATCCATCCTCAACTCATTTTCCAAAATAACAAACCCCAAGTAAATGAGCTTTGTCTTCATGAATGAGGATTTCTTCATTTTTATCAACAACTTCTTCTGCTACAATCTCTTCATCACGATAGCCAAATGCTTCAAATGCTCTGCTATTGTTTTACTGAAAACCAGTATGTCATCTAAATACACAATGAAAATTTTTCCGATGAATTCCTTCAGGACTTCGTTCATCAACCTCATGAAGGTACTTGGTGCATTTGTTAAGCCAAATGGAATAACAAGTCATTCATACAATCCTTTGTTTGTTTTGAATGTTGTCTTCCATTCATCACCTTCTCTCATTCAAATCTGGTGATAACCACTTTTCAAATCAATCTTTGAAAAATACTTTGCTCCACTCAAGCAACCCATCAGATCATCCATCCTCGGCAATGGAAATCTGTACCTGATGGTTATCTTGTTAATCGCCCTTGAGTCAGTACACATCCTCCAGCCTCCATCTTTCTTTGGACTGAGTACTGTTGGAACAACACATGGACTCAAGCTTTTTCTGACCAAACCTTTTTCCAACAAATCCTGGACTTGCCTTTTAACTTCCTCATTCTCTTGCGGCATCAATCTGTATGCGGATTTGTTTGGAAAACTAGCTCCTGGTATGAGATCAATATGGTGACTCACACTTCTGATCGGTGGCAACGAACGAGGTAATTCGTCCACTACAATGTCAGTGAACTCTTCCAGTAGTTCCTGAACCTCCTCCGGTAAATCATCCACTCTTGTGCTAGTCAGAACAATTTTCAGTTTCCTGACCACAATGAATTGTGGTTCCTCCTTCTTCTTAACCTCAGTAAGAAGTTCCTTCCCACTCATGAGAAGTACTGTGTTTCTTACTCCCGGCTTCACCTCCTTATCTTTAATTGGAAGTAACATATGTGTCCTCCCATTCTTTTCTAGGGTGTATGTGTTCATTCTCCCATCATGAATCAAATTTCTGCCATATTGCCATGGTCTACCCTGCAATAGTTGACAAAAATCCATAGGAATGACATCACACAAAATATTATCCTTATATCCTCCTATCTTAAACTCAACCAAGCATTGTTTAGTGACAGTTACCTGGTGTCCTTTCTGTAGCCACGAAACTCTGTATGGGCTTGGATGTTTATTCATCTCCAGCTCCAGCTTCTCTACCATCTCGGTTGAAATGAGATTGTCTGTGCTACCGCTGTCCACAATGACCTTGCATACCCTGTCCTTGGTCTTGCAAGCAGTCCTAAAAAATCTGGTCCTTTGGAATGAACTTTCCACCTCTTTCTCTAGCATCAAAAGGACTTTTCGCATCATCATCGATCTTCCACCTTCAGCGTCTTCTGCCTCAACATCTCGCCTCTGTGCCTCGGCGATGTGAGCCTCTCCACCCTCTTTCTTTTTATCTGGAAATTCATAAGACTTGTGTCCATTCTTTCCACATGTGAAGCATCTGATTACTCCACCTGTTCCTCTTCCTCTTCCTCTAGTATGAGGAAAAGTGTTACTGTCAGCATAATCTCCTCTCTGCTCAGTATGATGCCTTCTCTATTCTGCATATTGTTGCCCTCCCTGTGAGGTTCCACCTCTCTCTGTCCGTGTCTGAGGTTTCTTCCAGTCCTCCTTGGGCTTCTGATATCTATCCTAGGAAACTGATTTGCCTCTGGGCTGATTCCTGCCTCAACCCCTCTGACTCTGTTTTCGGCTCAGCTTCTCTTCCACTTTTAGAGCCATCTGATAAGCATATTCCACCGTTCGGATGGTCAAAATGCTCATCTCATCCTGAATTTCATATCTCAGGCCATTCATATACCTAGCTACTTTTTCATCATTGCTTTCACGATGACCTGCCTTGATATTCAACCTGTAAAATTCCTGAGTATATTCCTTCACTGTCATCAGCTTCTGTCTCAAGTTCTGCATTCTCCTAAAAAGAGTAATTTGATAATCCCTGGGGATGAATTTTTCTTTCATCTTTGCAATCATCATGTCCAAGCTCTTAATTTTCTGCTTTCCTTGGCAACGCCTATCTGCTTGTAGTTCATCCCACCACAATGCTGCATGTCCTTTTAATCTCGTGACAACATGCTTGACCTTCTTGTCCTCTTCAACATCTTCATAGTCAAAGTAGGTGTCCAGAGCTCTAATCCAGTCTAGAAGCTCGTCTACATCTAGATTTCCCTCATAAACTGGAATGTCCATCTTCGCTTTTGCACCCATCCTTGCAACAACTTTAAGTAAGCGTTCATTTGCTACATCTTCTGCTGGGACTTATTCTTCTCCATGTCCAGCATCATCTTCACTTTCGGACTCACTGATATCTCCTATATCAGCTGTGCGTTTTTGTCTTATCTCCACGTCCACAAGTCTGGAGCGTATGTTATGCAGATCTCTTTCTACTTCTGGATTCTGCACCTGTCTACCCCTTCCTCTGGACGTCTCCCTTTCCTCCTCTGGATTGGGTGATTGTCTATCTCTTCTCCTTTGCGGCATGGTGAATCTTCCTTCTCCCTGCTACAGAAAGAAAATAATCTTTTCTAATCTCTAATACCAAACTGAAGCAGACCGCACCCTCTGCCTCGACAGAGACCTCTGCGTTGACCTTCCGATCTTAAGGATCGTTCTAATTTTACCCTTGAGCCGGAGTGGCTCCTTCGATTCTCCCCTGGAATCTTTATTTGAAATTGACCCACAGGTCTTTTTCGGCTCCTCTCAGACTTTAGGCTCAATCCCTTCTTCGTTCACAACAGGAAGTTACAATCAGGTTTCGGGGTTTCGCAACCCTCGATGTTGCAAACACTTACTTCCTCCAATCCCCGATCTATGATATCCCGATGTGCTCCCTTTATGCTTCTATCCCTCCTGGCTATGCCCCTAATCCATGCGACCTTCTCTTATATGACCGCAGTCTTGCCTCTTATTGAGATTTGGGGTTTCGAATGTCGAAATGCACTAAACCTCTTGTTAACGGAGTCCCCGATTTTCCCATTCTCAATTCCCCGATTGATGACCTTTCATTTAGGGAAATTTCCCGACGATCGCGGTTGTCGCCATTCGTCCTCTAGGATGGACGGTCCTCACTACTTCGGGGTTTTCACCCTGAAAATTCCCGATACTTCGTTATGATGAGATGATGTCAGTAGGGTCCCACATGGTGCTCTCCTCCTTTCGGAGAATCAGAATTCGTGATTTCGAAATGCAAGTCCTCCTTGTATCCCTGACTCTCAAAATGTCGATTCTAGACTTCCCTCAAATTTCTGACATGCGTCCCAATTTGATGGACGGTTTAGATCAACCCTCGAGTTTCGTCAATTATATAAACCAATTCCACTTACATATGTGAGTCCCGATGACCAAAATGCCGATGGGGCTTCCGATCTCATCCATGTGTCCTGACTGATGGAAGGTGCCGATCCTTTACGGGGCTTCCAACATGGATTTTCCCCGATCACTTTCTCATAGGACTTCCAATTTCGTGAATTCCGAAATCCCGATGTTCACACCTCGGTCGAAACTTTCCTCCTCCCGCTTACGAAGCATAAACCTAATGCAACTCCTGGTCAATCCAACGACTGATGGGCATCTATGCGAAGATCCTACAGCTCACAATCCCCTGAGATTGAACTCCGTATGCTACCATATCCTCCTCGCTTCTCTGGAAGATCTAACGACTGGCGGGATTTCGCTAATCCTCCCCACAGATTTCCGACCGTCGGCCTCTTCCCTTTGATGATTTCTAGAAAGGAAACCAAGGACTCTTCCCTGGACTTATCCACTTGCGCTACAAACTTACGATGCCCTTAAATGTTTTCAAAGGCTTTACTCCTCCTGAGCTTCTCACAACTTCGAGCCTCATAGAGGGTCTTTGCATGCACTCCTTGCGGCAACCTCCAAACACGTCTAAGTGTTGAGTTTCTCTGACCCTGCGTACTCCTGCAGCAATGGTCTCTCAATGGCTTCGCTTAGTTCGCTCCTCTAAGACTCCTCTCAGCCTGCGCACTCCTTGCACGGTTCCTACGCCTGTCTGTACTTCTGAATGAGAACAAGAGCTAAACTACCTGAGCCTTCTGTCAACGCACTCCTTGCGGAAACTTCGACTGCACTCCTTGCAAGAAATTTGCTCATATAGAGAAACAATTGAAACTCATTCCCTCTTCCTTCAGACTTCAACTTAGGACATGAAATCATATACACAACATATCAAAGAAAATGCATAACAGGAAGCAAACATTCATGAGCATAACATCAATACATAGAGAACAACACAAACCATGAATTTGAATCAAAGCTTTCTATTAATCCAAATATTTGTACATGGGTGTTCTTACACAACTCTCTACATGCTCTTTCTCTTCCTTCTCCATAATTATGTTACAATGCACAATGACGGTGTCTATATCCCGTTTCCCTCTTGCGCTCTTAAACTATCTATTCTATAATTAAATTCTATCTACCTGCATTAACTATCTTAAATGCATCCTACCTACTAAGGATGAGAGCTAAAGGCTCAAGGTACGATTACATAATACAAGTGTGTCTCATCTTAATGGCTCATTTAAGATGGCGCAACAATCTAAAATAATTTCAAAATTTGTGCTGGCGCTTGTCCAACTGTCTTTTGCCTTCTGCGTTGTCTCGCTTGATGTGTTGGCGATGCTTCTGCATCACTACTTCTTTTCCTCTAGCTCCCTCTGCCTAAAATATACAGACATAATCAAGCTCTGATACCACACTAAAGCAGACCCCCGACCCTCGGGTCGAGATCCACACAGGATCGATCTTCTTCGAATCCGCAGAACCGAAATAGTTCTTTTGAGCCCTCACTGGAACCCCATGAATCTGATCCACAGGTCCTTTATGAAAACCCAACCTGCGCAACTTGGCGCCAGGCGCAAGCCTCACGTCTCCATGAAACCACAACTGGGCCTTAGTGTAAGCGCTTCTCGCAACTTGCGAGCTCGTGAGTTCGTGAGTCAAAGATCCTCAACTCCTCTTTCTCGAAACGCTGATACCCAAGAATGCGATACGGGTATGGCTCCTGCTTGTTAGCGCCTTCCACACATAACCACCGGCTAGGGCCAAGTGCTTAGCACTACTCGCATCTCACGATTTTGCGAGTTGGAGTGTTCAGCCTCGTGCTACTCCTTTGTGAATCCACAAGACATGATAAGTCAACAATGGGTTGACTCCTTTCCCAGGCGACATATGTCCTCCACCTGTCACCCGCTTCCATGTTTCTTTGGGTGCTCTACGTTGCACCACTTATTAACCACGTGGTCCCCACCTAATGGACGTGACACGCGTTCGCCCAAGCCCTCGGTGCTCGACTCTTCATGACCTTAGAAACCAAGGTGCAACTCCTTCATCCTCTAAAACCCTCATACACAATGTAGCGAGGCACCTGATATCATGGCTCTCCTTCCTCCTCGATCGACGGTTTAGGTCAAATCGCGATCTTGCGACTCGGGGGTTTGTAGCGCAAAGGTCTCCACCTCCTAGCTCACGATACCCGAATTTACAAAAATGGTCCAACGACTTACACAAAACATGATCAATGGTTCACGTTGATCCTGGATCCTAAGGTGATGGAATCATCCACCTCTAAACACCTTGCAGCTTCCTTTGATCCCATGGTCCTCGCAATTTCGCGAGTTCTCCACAGAGAATTCTGACCATCTACCTCGGATTCTGAAGGACTCATGGACAATGAATTGGCACCCTCCTTCTGTTGTCTGGACATAACTTCGATGGTCCAGATCCAACCTTCTATCGTTGATCCAAAAATTGTTGTATCTCTCTCCCGAGCTTTCTTGCCTCCTTCCGGACTTGGAAGATTTTCAAGTTTTCAAAGGCTTCGACCTTTTCTCCTCTTTGAGCTCGATCTAACTTTGTTGAACTCATCTGCATTCTAGGAATGTTGTCACTCTTGAGCTTTCTTTGCTCTAAAACCTCGCAAGTTTCTTGACCTCTGCACTCCTTGCAGGATTCGTGCACACAACGGTGAGATCCCTCCTGATCTTAAGAACTTTAAGACAATTTGTCAGCTCTGCACACTCCTCCTTCCCGATGAGCCTTCAGACGGATATCTATCACCACTTCACCCAAATGTTGTCCTGGTGCCCTCCTTGCACAGGTATTTGTCCTACTTGAACTTCAACGGCTTGGACCTTAATGGTCTCTATCCCTTTCTGTCCTTGAAGGGATGGAAGTGCCCTCTTCTACAACTTCCCACTCAAGCACGCCTTGCTGATCCTATAGGGTGTTCAGTAACCATGTGAGTGTCTTCCCTGTGACACTTCCCTTACCTCAGAACATGAAAGAGAGTTCTTCTCGGTGCACTCCTTGCAATCGCTCTATGCCCTCCTGGCAGAGCTTCTACAGAATCCTCAACGACTCTATGTTCTCACTGAACTCGAAATAGAGTTCTCCTCAATGCATCCTATGCATTTGCTCAATACCCTCCTAGCAGAGCCTTTACAGAATTCTCAACAATTATTCTTCTCCTCTCTGTGCTCTCCTTTGCACAGTTTCTCCTTCAAGGTATTCAACAACCTTGAGGCTTCCTCCTTGAGTCAATGACTTCCTCTGGTGCACCCTCCTAGCACGTCTTTGTTTGAAATTCTACAGAATTCAGAAGTGCACTTCTGCACTGGTTTTTCAGAGACCGTAGTACTCAGTCATGCACTCTTGCATGAAACCACAAAGAACCCAAAACTTAAATCAAAAAACCCAATAGACAACAACTTATGTCTGTAACCTGCAAATGCAAACTAACACACATTTATAGTGTATCATAAACGCATAAAGACATTCATCAACATACACAAAATAACATGTAGGAAAAACTACTCTAATTGTATTAATATGAAAATTCCTCTTTACAATGTGAGCTCGTATTGCAATAGAGTCACGACTTATTCTCTTCTTCCTATCCTCTCTTCTCTGTTCTACTCTTCCTCTCTATAGACTAACTAGACTCATAAAATCTGCTTAATTACAATCAATTACATTGAATGGGCCATCTAATCCGAATTGGATCTAGATCCCCATCAACATGTCAACCATTAAAGAGACACCAACTACAGCATGCGCGAAGGCATGGCTTCGACTCTACCGGCCTTATAACAATTAATACATTTAATTCAAATTTGAAATTTGAAAGTGAGAGGGTTGCGCCTCTCCTCTCCATTGAATGTGTGCTTGAAGTGTTGGTTGGCTGGTGCTTGATGACATGGAGTGATTCTCCTACATCACACTTCCCTTCCATGGCTTCAACAACATGTTGGATATAAATTTTTAGATCTCTATAGCTATTTCCCAACGCACAGGGAGAAAATGAAAAAAATAACAATGAAAAAATGAGTAAATAAACAATGAAAAAATAAGAAATCATACACATACATAGTACACTAGTTTTTTTACGTGGTAACCCAAAGCATGATAAAACCACATAATGATTTTCCTTATATGTCTTTAAGAATTACATTCATTGGAAGCACTAACTTCCTTTGTTTCCCAACTGCAACTCGAAGAAGGCTCCAACCCCCTAGTTTCTCAAGCTACAACCTGAAGGAAGATCCAACTCCCCAATTCTCTCGCTACAACCTGAAGGAGGCTACAACCCCCTATGTTCTCCGGCTACAACTGGAAGGTGGCTACAACCACCTGTCCTTGCCTCGTCCAACCGCCCTTACGTATAAGTAGAATGATGGAACCACTGTCACACTATCATTGTGAGATATACTGCTATAAACCTGTACCAATAACCTGAACCATGCATCAACCATGCATCAATGTATACATCAACCTATAATCAACCTCTAAGATAAACAAGTGTATCAACCATGTACCAACCTATACCAAACAACCTGTAATCAACTTGTACCATAAACAAGTGCATCAACCATGCACCAACCTATACCTCAACCTGTACCATGAACAAGTGCATCAACCATGCACCAAACCTGTACAAATAACTTGTCACAACAACCTGCCCAAACAACCTATCACAACAAATTGACTCATCAATCTTATCAACCAAATCAGATCTACTCACCAAGACAACTCTCAAATATGTGCATCAACCAAGCATAACACAACGACTCATAATCATCACCAAGATCAATATGTGCTTATAATAATATATCAAGACAAGTATGATACATCATCCATAAACCACGTGTCAACAATAATACTAACAAGTGCCTCAAACGGTCAACCATGTACCAAGTATGTACCAATCATGTATCAACTACTCATCAACTATGACTTATCAAGATGTACCAACATCATTAACTATACAACTCATGTATGTGACAACTTATCAACTACTTGTCTCAACCATGTACCCAACATGTACCTCAACCAAAATCCCTCATCAATTTCATCATCCAATTATGATTTGTAACTCTATAATAGACCTGGTGTATATGATCACATACATGCAAACCTTCCTTAACTTTAACAACAAGAGACTAGCATTTTCATCAAAATTTACCTTAGTCTCACATGACTAATTTTGGATTAGTCAACAACTTGAAATAATCATAACTATGTACCTGTAATGAATAAAGATATAAAAATGGTACACAATGTTCTTCAGTGTCGTTTATACAATTCCATCAGATTTTACTACTTGCAACCTCTCAGAAAAAGGAGTTGTAGAAAAAATGGCATACCTTGTTGAATTCTGGATTATTCTAGAGAGCGAACTTGTAGAGAGTACCCCACACAAAATGTTTGTTGTACGGATCTAAAAATGGTACAAATAATACTACAAACTGTACTTTAACCAATACATTTTTTCTTACTAAATTTGAATCTGTTTTGAAGAAGGTATGACATTTTTACCCGAAACACCTATTTTAGACTAGTTTCAGGATTAGCCACAAACCCTATTTTCCACGAAGTGTAACTCTAAAAATATGGCCCACAAGATGTAATTTTTATCACAACTACTTGGATATGTTTCATCAACAACCTCCCAATTTCACGGTCTGAATCATTCTATAAAAAATGTTATTGCGAAAATAGTGAGATGACCTGAAAATAACATACCTTAGAAAGCATCATCAAAAGAATTTATCCTCCCTTGAATTTCACTCTTCTTTACTTCACCCTCCCTCTGAAATTCGGCTTAGATATCCTTTGGTTACCTTAGTAATATATATTTATTCAATATTCTCACGTGTGTTTAAAAATGAGAGAAAATTTTCTCTTATTTATACTTTCATGTAACTTCCTCAATGGGTTACCTTTTAACCATCTTAACCCACTTTCCTTATTTTAGGGTTAACCCACTTCTAACCACTTGTCCACTTAGTAATTTCTCCATTAAATTTATTATATAAATAATTTATTTTGTATCCACTTTGACTTATAGTACACTCATCACTTCACTTTATTATTTACCTTCTAAAATCTCTTAAACCACTTTCTTTATTTTAGGACTAACCCACTTCTAACCACTTTCTTTATTTTAGGACTAACCCACTTCTAACCACTTGTCCACTTAGTAATTTCTCCATTAAATTTATTATTTCAATAATTTATTTTGTATCCACTTTGACTTATAGTACACTCATCACTTCGATTTATTATTTAAATAATTTCTTCTTTGCAACCACTTTCACTACTTTGACCTTTTGGGGCTTCTAGATGACTCATGAGGGCTCTCCAACTTCACATGGCCATAACTCTCTAACCGTGAGGAATTATGTGAAGTTCCACATACCATCGGAAATAACATGACATGTACTATCCATGTCGAATAGTATTACCTTCAAATATATTAAAACTCATACCATTATATATCAAACAAACTTGGGTCCATTACCCAAACTGTTGTGCTACCGGAATTCTCTACTAAACATTCTTCAAGGGTTGATATCAATGACAATCAACCCAAATAATCAACAATCTCCCCCTTTGGCATTGATGGAAACACTCTGATGAAATACTAAATTCATATCACTCATGATCCGCTGTGACCATCGCTCCCCCTGTAACCATGCCTCTGTGCCCTTTCTCCAAGCATTTATCTTTGCATCTGATGAATCTCTCCCCCTTTATCATCAATGACAAAGGTATGTTTCCAACCGAGGTTGCTCCCCCTAATTGAATTGTCCTTGGGGATACTCCCCCTGACTGAACTCTTCCTGAAACTGATCCCCCAACCTGAACTGTCTTCTCTATGGTGCTTCCTTGTGTAAATATAAGACATATAAGATAAGCATTCAAAATCATTCATTTTGGAGTAGAAATTACTCTAAGTCGCTGGCCAAAATAATCAAAGGCTTCCCTTGGAATCAGTTTTGTAAATATGTCTTCCACTTGTTCTTTTGTGCCTACATATTCAAATATGATGTTCTTCTCTACAACTTGTTCCCGTAGAAAGTTATACTTTATTGGAATGTTCTTCGTCTTGGAGTGTATCACTGGGTTCTTTGAGATACTGATGGTTCTTGTATTATCACAATAGATTGGAATGGGATCATCATACTCAACTTGTATATATGTCAAAGTTTGTTTCATCCATAGAACCTAAGTACAACATCCTACTTTTGCAATATACTCTGCTTCGACTGTAGATAAAGATATTGATGATTGTTTCTTGCTTAGCCAAGATACTAAACACTCACCCAAGTAGAACGTTTCTCCACTAGTGCTTATTCTGTCATCAATGAAACCTACCCAATCTGCATCTGTGTATGCAATAAGTGATAGATCCTTTCCTTTTGGATACCATAATCCAAACTCTTATGTTCCTTTGAGATATCTGAAAATCCTCTTCACTGCTAATACATGTGATTCCTTTGGTGCTTCTTGAAATCGTGCCGCCTGTCCAACTATCTGCATTGCATATGGTCTGATGTTGTCACATATAGTAAGCTACCAATCATTGATCTATATTGCCTCTGGTCTGTAGACTTTGAATGATCATCTTTGCTCAACTTGCAACTAGTTTTCATAGGAGTGGTAACTGGTTTGAAATATTACATTCCGAACCTCTTTAACATTTCTATGATATACTTAGTTTGAGAAAGAAAAATTCCTTGATTTCTTTGATGTATATGTAGACCCAGAAAGAAGGATAGTTCTCCAAGTAATGACATTTCAAATTCATTCTGCATATCCTTTGCAAATTTCTGGCTTAACCTTGATGTAGAGGTTGTTGTCTGCACTTCCTTTTCTCAACCCTATCTGTTGTAGATATTTATCCAGTCCAGAGTACCATGCTCTAGGAACCAGTTGTTAAATGTAGACTTCTTCTTGAATTTCCGCGTTCATAAAAGTTGATTTCATGTCCATCTTTGTCCATACTGTTCAAGACTCTGCTACACCACTGTCCATAATTTTGAATCATATGTCACTATACTATCATGAATTACTATTATACCTGATTAATCTATCATAATGTACTTATGCTAATTGAATGCAATGGATCGTTCTACTCAAATTATACAAGCTACTCGAAGGATGGTTCTCTGGTCTGTCTCAGCTACCGCATAGACTCCTCCAGTCTATTATTCATATTATCTGGGAGTCTCTAAGTCGTATGGCTTAGAACAATTTATGCTCTGATGTGTATTATTCATCATCTTCATTGGTATATTCATCATCTCTCCGAGCTCTAAGTTATTTCTTTCTATCTGTGGATTCATCTTTCACTACAATTCCTGAAAGTACAATCTCTTGAACATGTTCCTTATTTACCTGTCCTTATTTTCTTTCAGTTATTTTCCAAACCTTTTTGTATCTGACATCTTTCTTTGTAGAATTTTATTCATCTTGTTTTATTGCCAATCTTGCGATCTTTGGGACGTCATATTTTTTCACTTGTTCTTCCTGTTTTCTTATCCATAATTTCTTATATCTTATATTAGTGTTCTCTTTCATGGAAGTATCGATCATGCTTCTACAATCACTAGATATGTGTCCAAAGTTATGACATTTGTAACATTCAATGTTACATGGGGCCACATAGGCACTTCTTGCTTGAACATTTATTTTATAATCCCTGCAATATGCAACCTTATGTCCAAAATTAGTACAATAAAAGCAATGACCATAAAATAAACTTGCATACCTAGGAGTGAATGATATTCTTTGTGGTGTAGTACTAAATTTTTTCCTTGACTGATCATGATCATGCTTGAATCTTCTATGTGTCTTGAACATGGATGGTATTCTTGAGGATGTATCTTCATTTGTTTTCTTAGATTTTGGTTGACCATGATTCCTTCCTTTGAGTACTTCTGGATCACTCTTTCTGTTTTCTTCATTCTTCTTTTCTAGCAACCTAGAGTGCTTCTCTTCATTCTCTATAACTGATGTGGATCTTTTTGTCTCTTCAACATTCTTATTGAGATTAACGATTTTACTTCTCAATGTGACAACTTCTTATTCAAGCTTCTCAACCTCTTCTTCTTTCTTCATTATCTGAGACTTCATGACTTCTTCTATTTTTTTTTCTTCTTCAAGATGAATTTTTAATGTGATTATTTATTCTTCAAGTCCTTTATCTTCTTGACCAAACTCTGCCTCAAGTTAGTTTAGATTGTTAGTTCTTTCCTTAAGATGATCTGTCAATATATTCTCTCTCATTTATGCTTCTTCCTATTGTGCTGCTATGTTGTCTTC
The DNA here is from genome assembly GCA_009831015.1 of Picea engelmannii. Classification (NCBI taxonomy): domain Eukaryota; kingdom Viridiplantae; phylum Streptophyta; class Pinopsida; order Pinales; family Pinaceae; genus Picea; species Picea engelmannii. The sequence goes on along the minus strand of ML802840.1, from coordinate 95,911 downwards.
TAAATACTTCTTTTGATATTCAAGATTTTCTTCGATCTTTCTAGTTTGTTTTAACTGAGTTCTTAAGTTCTCGATGAGCTATTGGGATTCTTCAAAAATGTGAACACTTTCCTTTTGTTTCATCAATTATTTCTTGAGTGAATTGTTTTCTTCTCTTAGTTCATCTAAAGCACTAATCAATTCTGCTTCATAATTGTCTTCCTTTTCAATAGGTTTTTCTATCTCATAGACTTCATGACATTCTATTTCAAGATCTCTGCATTTTTCACAATTAAAGAAAAACAACATACCTCTGGTGATTATGTACTCTTCATCTTCTGAATCTGTTTGAAATGGTGAACATAATTATTCTTGTTTTGTATCTATATCTTCATTTTCTGAATTTGTGATGGGTGAAGAATATATGTCATGTAACTTATCCCAAAGTTCTTTGGCTGATGAAAATTTACCATCCCTTTCTCTTACCAGATTAGGTAATCCTTCCCAGATGAAATCCATTGTTGTTTTGTTATTCTTCTTCAATTCCTTCTTGGTTGCAGTCTTTTCCCTTTTTGAACTATCATATCCTGTAACGACTAATAGTCAAATAAAATAACCCTATGCCTCTAAAAATAGTTCCATCCTTCCACTCCACATATCATACTTTAAACCATTCTGACCATTTAATAGTGGTACTCCATTCTCACAATAATCCATGATCTCCTTCCATTGGTTAAATTGTTTCCTGAAGGAACCTGCTCTGATTCCAATTGTTGGATTAATGAGAGGGGGGGTGAATCAATAATAGAGAAATAATCCTTTTTAACCAAAAAATGCAAGTTTTATATCAATGTAGTATTATTATCCAATTGTTGTAGAGTAAATAAACAATGAACAAATGAGAAATCATATACATACACAGTACACCAGTGTTTTTACGTGGAAACCCAAAGCGGGAGAAAACCACATAATGTTTTTCCTTTGATGTCTTTAAGAATTACATTCATTGGAAGCACCAACTTCATTTGTTTTCCAGATGCAACTGGAATGAGGCTCCAACCCCCCAGTTTCTCAGGATACAACCTGAAGGAAGCTCTAACTCTCCAATTCTCTAGCTACAACCAGAAGGAGGCTACAACCTCCTATGTTCTTCGGCTACAACCGGAAGGGGGCTACAACCATCTGTCCTTGCCCCATCCAACCTCCCTGACAAACAAGTAGAATGATGGAACCATTGTCACACTATCACTATGAGATATACTGTTGTAAACTTGTACCAATCAACCTGCACCAAACAACCTATACCAATAACATGAACCATGCATCAACCATGAATCAACCTGTACCTAAACCTGTAATCAAACTATACCATAAAAAAGTGCATCAACCATGCACCAACCTATACCAAACAAACTATAATAAACATGTACCATAAACAAGTGCATAAACCATGCACCAACCTGTACCTCAACCTGTACCATGAACAAGTGCATCAACCATGCACCACACCTGTACAAATAACCTGTCACAACAACCTGTCCAAACAACCTATCAAAACAACTTGTCTCATCAATATTACAACCCAAATCATATCTAATCACCAACATCAATCACCAAGACAACTCTCAAATATGTGCATCAACCAAGCATAACACACCAACTCAGAATCATCACCAAGATCAATATGTGCTTCTAATAATATACGAAGACAAATATGTTACATCATCCATAAACCATGTGTCAAAAATACTACTAATAAGTGCCTCCAGCCATGACATACCAAGTATGTACCAATCATGTATCAACTACTCATCAAATATGACTCATCAAGATGTACCAACATCATCAACTATACACCTCATGTATGTGCCAACTCATCAACTACTTGTGTCAACCATGTACCCAACATGTACCTCAACAAAAATCCCTCATCAATTTCATCACTCAAATCTGATTTGTAACTCTGTAATAGACTTGGTGTATATGATCACATACCTGCAAACCTTCCTTAACTTTAACAACAAGAGACTAGCATTTTCATCAAACTTTACTTTAGTCTCACATGACTAATTTTGTATTAGTCAACAATCCTAACTTGAAATAATCATAACTATGTACCTATAATGAATAAAGATCTAAAAATGGTACATAATGTTCTTCAGTGTATTTTGTGCAATTCCTCCATATTTGACTACTTGGAACCTCTCAGAAAAGGAGTTATAGCAAAAATGACATACCTTGTTGAATTCTGGATTATTCTAGAGAGCGAAATTGTAGAGTGTACCCCAAATGAAATATTTTTTGTATGGATATAAAAATGGTACAAAGAATACTACATATGG
>ML802840.1:64812-81792 GCA_009831015.1 Picea engelmannii | reverse complement strand
GAGGAAGGGTTCTTTGACATGATTAAATATGTGTTATAAACCAAAACACAGCAGTATATAATGCAGCAAATAACACATCCAAAATCACAACACCCAAGATGATAAAGCAGTTCACCCACTTCATGCTACATCTGCTGGACCAAGCCTTCCAAACTAGGCTTGTCCTCTTGTATTAAAAATGCTCCAAATGCTAATACAAGAATATAAATGTCTCAAAAGACATAACTGACTGTAAATACAGAATCAGAAGATAGGAATTAGCTGAACATGCTCTTTCCCCAATCACTAAACAGTGAAAATGTACCTTATACAGTACTTTCCCCAAATGGCCCTGATGGCCCTTTAATCTTGAATGGAGAATTTCATGGTGAAGATGACCTCCAATGGTTCTGAAACCTCTGCCATCAGATTCAGAAGGTCGAAAATAGCCAACCTAGGCTTTTGAATCACCAAAAATGGATGCACCTAGCCTCCAACAGCTCCAACACTGAAATGGCCCTGGTGGCCCTGAAAGCTTCCCTGAAGCAAAATCACCTGCAAATGGTCTCCAATGGCTCTGAAACCTGCTCCAATGGCTCCAGAAGGTCCAAGAGACCCAAAATCGACCAAAAAATCCAATTAAAATGTGCCAAGTCAACAACTGCCAAGTCAGCGTACGGACGCCACGTCAACAAGCCACGTCGGATGCTGACGTCAACAGGTGCCACGTGTCACCCATCTAGTGGTGACACGTGTCACCTCAGGATTGGCCAAATGTATGCCAAAAAATCCAAAACTGCATGACACGTGGCATCACCTGGAGCCGCCACGTGTCCTGTACAGACATCCATGCCAACTGTACAGCCTGCCACGTCATCTGTACGGCCTGCCACGTCAGCTGTACGGCCTGCCCAGTCAGCATCAAAATTTTGCCTGTTTGGCCCGGCGAACAGACCTCGATAACTTCTCCATACGGACTCCGTTTGCGAAAGTAAATATACCGCCAGAATCAGGAGAATGAGACGGACGCAATGGCACTGTTTTCGTTGCATTCCGAGCACTTTGAAAATTGAGCATTTTTTTTAGACCCCTGGTCCAGATTCTGATCACTTGTCGTGCTATTGTCCAAGGGAAGTTTGTCACTAAGCCTGAGTCGGCCCCTCTGCAATATGTCTCTTTTCCACATACCTGGCCATCCTGAACGTCTAATCAAGTCTTTGTTCGAAATTAATGAAGCCTTCAGTCCGATCATCAAGATTATCAAATCCACAACCGACGAGCCGTCAAAGACCTCTGGGTAGTGTAGTCGTACACTCATATTACACTCCTACCCAAGTTTATAAGATTGTGAATTTTTTGCTCGAGCTCTGAAGTACAACCATCAGGCCAAATCAACTTCTGAGAGATGGATACTTTCTATGTATATCTTTCTGATTTCGAGATGTAGCTCTGCTGTGTATTGTTCGCGGCTACTCTTTATAGTTGTTTTGACATGGATCTACAGTGTATTTGATTGCTATCCATGTTTCTAATTTATCCCGAGCATGGGTATGCCCGCCTCGGTGAGACATTCGATATTTTTTGCAGACGGCACCTCCTGATTCCTGATTCCTGGGCTCACTCATTCAACATATCAGTACAGATTGGTAAATAATTGGTAATGTATTTCGGCCATTAGATTCTCTTCTGACCTCACACATTAGGGGGCATATGTTATAACCCTAAAATGCACCATACAGGCTTACCTGGCATCAGGCCAACTCATGTCTCTTCCTTTCCAAAGCCATGCTGAATAAAACCTTGAAAAACCACTTAAAATAAGCAACCTGCGCCCTAACCTAACACTGGGCGCATTGGAACGCTTGCTGCTCTTCTACAACACGCGTTGGAATGCGGGCTAGCCCACTACAACCCGCGTTTACCTAACAAAGCAAAAAATCAGGAAAGTTTCCGCCGGGACGAAAAGCTTTGGGTCAGTTAATTGGAACTCCTAGCCATGCATGGCCGAGAGTTTGTCTAAAACCCTAGCTCCTTCTAGCCTATAAAAGAAGGGGTAGGGGTACTATTCAAAAGAGGAAAATCATAGCAAAGAAACTCTGCCCAATTTCCAAATCCATTTTGTCCCAACCCTTTAGCCTTTCCTCAAGCTTTAGGAGAATTCAAGCAAAGCAGTTGGAGGACAAAGAAGAGGAGGAGCCCAGGATCAGGATCGAGGAACAGTGGTCGGTCTCTATAATCATTGTAAGTTGATTCATATTGAGATTAATAAAAAGATACTTTTCCCGTCCCAAATACATGAGTCTTATATGTTTTATGTGATTTGTGTTTAATCTCTAACCCTCTAGTAGAACAATAGCATGCATGCATAGTTTTGTCTTGATTGTAGGATCGCTTTTTGGAAGGAGCAACAGAAGCAAGGAGATAAATCTCAACGAAGGATCTATACCAACCATCGATAAAAAGGTCAGTTGGTTCTTGCCTTGTTTGCTTGTGAAAAAGGGTTTTAGGTTGGGGTAGGAGGTTAAAAGTAGCTTATGAAGGGTCATGATCTGCATACAAGTTTAAGCCCTAGCTTGTTAGTCTGTAGGGTAGAATACCCCACAACAACTATGCTTCTTGGTAATCCATGAAGTCGAATGACTTCTTTTAAAAATAGATTCGCAATGTGAGTTGCGTCACTGGTCTTCTGACATGTAATGAAGTGTGCCATCCTGGAAAATCTATCCACTACCACAAAGATTGAATCACAACCTCTTTGTGTTCTTGGCAACACCAATATGAAATCCATGCTAATTTCATCCCACAGCCTCTCTGGTATGGGAAATGGTTGATAAAACCCTGCATTCTTTTTTCTTCCCTTCGAATGCTGGAAAATTTTGCATCTGTCCACGAATATCTTGACATCTGTTCGCATTCCTGGCCAAAAATATGACTCATTCAACTTTGTGAACGTCTTTTCGTGACCAAAGTGCCCTGCCAATCCTCCAATGTGTTTCTCCTTTAGCAGATTCTCCCTCATGGAGCATTTCAGAATGCACAATTGATTACCCCTAAATAGTAATCCTTTCTCGATCATGTAGTCTATCCATTGGCTTCTATCCCTGAGAATTGGATTCTCAATTGCTTCATACACCTCTTTAAAATCTGGATCATCACTGTACATGTCCCTGAGATCATCAAAACCCAACGTTTTGACTTTGAACTCCTGCAACAGCAAACTCTTCCTGCTCAAAGCATCAACAACTTTGTTAGTAGTACCCGAAATATGTTTTATCACAAAAGTGAAATTCTGCATGTACTCAACCCATTTGACATGTCTATGATTCAACTTCTCCTGTTGAGTCACAAACTACAGTGCATGATTGTCACTGTATAAGACAAATTCCTTCGGGATTAAGTAATGTCTCCATTTCTTCAATGCTTGAACAATAGCATAGAACTCCTTATCATAACTGGAGTACTTCACTTTTGCCTCATTCAGCTTCTCTCTAGAATATGCTATATGCCTGTCTTCCTGACTCAAGACTGCCCCGATTACAAATCCTCTTGCATCGCATTTCACTTGAAATGTCTTCTGGAAATCCGGTAACACCAAAACTGGTCGTTCCGTAATCTTCCTCTTCAACAGATTAAAACTCTTTTCAGCTTCTTTTGTCCAGTGAAAAGACTTGTGTCTTTTCTTCATTGTATCCATCATTGCTGCGCTAATTCCACTGAAATTTCTGATGAACTTTCGGTAGAAACTAACCAATCCGTGAAAACTTCTCACCTCGAAAATATTCTTCGGTGATGGCCAATTCTTGATCACTTCCACCTTATCTGGATCCATCCTCAACTCATTTGCCGAAATAACAAATCCCAAGTAAATGAGCTCTGTCTTCATGAATGAGGACTTCTTCATGTTTATCAACAACTTCTCCTGTTGTAACCTCTGCATCACTGTAGCCAAATGCTTCAGATGCTCTGCCACTGTTTTATTGTAAACCAGTATGTCATCCAAATACACAATGACAAATTTCCCGATGAACTCCCTTAGGACTTTGTTCATCAACCTCATGAAGGTACTTGGTGCATTTGTTAAGCCAAATGGCATAACAAGCCATTCATACAACCCTTTGTTAGTTTTGAATGTTGTCTTCCATTCATCACCTTCTCTCATGCGGATCTAGTGATAACCGCTTTTCAAATCAATCTTTGAAAAATACTTTTCTCCACTCAAGAAATCCATCAAATCATCCATCCTTGGCAATGGAAATATGTACCTAATGGTTATCTTGTTGATTTCCCTCGATTCAGTACACATCCTCCAGCCTCCGTCTTTCTTCAGACTGAGTACTGTTGGAACATCACATGGACTCAAGCTCTCCCTGACCAAACCTTTGTCCAATAAATCCTGGACTTGCCTCTTGACCTCTTCATTCTCTTGTGGGGTCAATATATACGCGGCTTTGTTTGGAAAATTGGCTCCTGGTATGAGATCAATGTGATGACTCACACTTCTGATCGGTGGCAACGAATGAGGTAGTTCATCCACTACTATATCAACGAACTCTTCCAGCAATTCCTGAACTTCTTCTGGTAAATCATCTACCCTGGTGCTGGTCAAAACAATTCTTGGTTTCCTGACCACAATAAACTGTGGATCCTCCTTCTTCTTCACCTCTGTAAGAAGTTCCTTCCCACTCGTGAGAAGTACAATGTTGCTTACTTCTAGTTTCACCTCCTTATCCTTGATTGGAAGTAACATGTGTGTCCTCCCATTCTTCTCCAGGGTGTATGTGTTCATTCTCCCATCGTGAATCACATTTTTGTCATATTGCCATGGTCTACCCAGCAATAGATGACAAACATCCATAGGAATGACATCACATAATATCTTATCATTATATCCTCCTAGCTTAAATTCAACTAAACATTGTTTAGTGACAGTTACCTGGTGTCCTTTTTGTAGCCACGAAACTCTGTATGGGCTTGGATGATCAACCGTCTCCAGCTCCAACTTCTCTACCATCTCGGTTGAAACGAGATTATCTGTGCTACCACTGTCTACGATGACCTTGCATACCCTGTCCTTGGTCTTGCAAGCAGTCCTGAAAAGTCTGGTCCTTTGGACTGAACTCTCCACCTCTTTCTCTGGTGTCAAAAGGACTTTTCGCATCATCAACGATCTTCCTCCTTCAGCGTCTTCTGCCTCAACATCCCGCCTCTGTGCTTCGGCGATGTGAGCTTATCCACTCTCTTTCTTTTTATATGGACACTCATAAGACTTGTGCCCATTCTTTCCACATGTGAAGCATGTTATTACTCTACCTCTTCCTCTTCCTCTACCTCTAGTACGAGGAAATTTTTTATTATCAGAATAATCTCCTCTCTGCTCAGTATGTTGTCCTCGCTATGAGGTTCCACCTCTCTCAGTTCGAGTCTAAGGTTTCTTCCAGTCCTCCTTGGGCTTCTGATATTTATCCTGGGCAACTGATTTTCCTCTGGACTGACTTCTGCCTCGGCCTCTTTGACTCTGTTTTCGGCTCAGCTTCTCTTCCGCTTTTAGAGCCATATGATAAGCATCTTCCACCATTTGGATGGTTACCATGCTCATCTCATCCTGGATATCATATCTCAGGCCATTCATATATCTAGCTACCTTCTCATCATCGCTTTCCCGAGGACCTGCCCTGATGTTTAGTCTGTAGAATTCTTCAGTGTATTCTTTTACTGTCATCATCTTCTGTCTCAGGTTCTGCATCCTCCTAAACAGAGTAATTTGGTAATCTCTGGGGATGAATTTGGCCTTCATCTTCGCGATCATTCTATCCCAACTTTTGATCTTCTGCTTTCCCTTGCAGCGTCTGTCAGCTTCTAGTTCATCCCACCACAATGCTGCATGTCCCTTTAATCTTGTGACAACATGCTTGAATTTCTTGTCCTCCTCAACATCTTCATAGTCGAAGTATGTATCTAGAGCTCTAATACAGTCTAGAAGCTCCTTTGCATCCAAGTTTCCCTCATAAACTGGAATTTCCATATTTTCTCTTGCACCCATCCTTGCAATAGCTCTGATCAAATGTTCGTTTGATGCATCTTTGGCTACAACTTCTTCTTCACGTTAAGCCTCAACTTCACTCTCGGAATCACTAAGATCCCCAGCACTGACTATGCATCTTTGTGTTGTCTCTATGTCTTCGAGTCTAGCTCATAGATCATGCATCTCTCTCTCCATAGCTGGATCTGTCATATGCCTGCCTCTTCTTCTCGGCATTTCCCTATCCTCTGGTGGATCGGGTATTTGCATGTCCCTTCTCCTTGGAGGCATGGTGAATTCTCTTTTCTTTGCTACAGTAAGCAAAGAACCTTTCTGTGCTCTGATACCAAACTTGACACCAACGCACGCTCCCTACGCAACCTGCAGGCTGGAAGGTCCGCGTCAACACAGGATATTTCCTTCCCTTCGGTCCTAAGAACTCTAAACAACTCTTCTATTTCCCTGTCGGGAAATCTATACCCACAACAATTCTCATGGGATCCCCTCTTTGCACTTGGGAGATCGGACTTCGCGACTTCGCGAGGTCAGTGGTCAAGCGTTGGACTCTCGAATCCCTAAAACCCAAAAACAGTCAACGCTGACCCTTTCCTTCTCCTTTCAGTATTTTCCCTATCGCGATTTCGACGATCGCGATGTCAAACAACTTGTCTCACCGACTTCCGATTCCCAATTTGCCGAAACTCCGATACACTCGCGAGTTTGACTTTTCAATGCCCCGTTACCTCTGTCGGGATTTCAGACTTCGCGGTATCGCGAATCCTGATGCAAATGTTTCAGGACTTCTCGCCATGAAAATCCGAAATAGTGTGCCACCTGTCCACCTCGTTGACTTCTCCGTGGCCCACACAAATCCACTTAGCTTTCGGGATATCGCGTATCGGAATATCACGATTCCCGTTACAATATTTACGCGACTTCCACCCACGAAACCCCGATATGGGATCCCACGTGTAGATCCCACGGCCCTTATGGCTCGGATCAACAGTCCTGCCCCTCCTGAGCTTTGTTCCCTTAGGGAATACTCGTTGTATCTCCCCTTCTCCTTTGTGAGATCTAACGGCCCACGAAAATTCGCGAATCCTCCTCAGAGAATACCGACCGTCCGTTCCTCCTGATGATTTCTGCAAAATGAACCAAGTATTCTTCCGTGAAAACTTGTTCATTTGCACACAAACTTGCGACGCCTTCTTACAAGCCTTCAAGGTACAACTCCTGCACAACCCTTTCAGTGATTATAAGGCTTTAGCCCTCCTGAGCTCCTTATAACTTTGAGTCTTAGAGAAGAATCTTGCGCGCACTCCTTGCGACAACCTTCAAACACTTCTAAGTGTTGAATTTCCTTCAACCCTGCGCACACCTGCAACAACAGTCTTTCAAATGCCTCACTCAGGTCCACAACCCTGAGGCTTCACTCAGCCTGTGCACTCCTTGCATGGCTCTTGTGCCTGTCTTCACTTCTGAATGAACGAGAACAAAAGATACCCTATCTGAACCCTTTGTCAACGCACTCCTTGTGGACACTTCGACTGCACTCCTTGTAGGAACCTCTAGCTCAGATAGAGAAACAATTGAAACTCATTCCTACTTCCTTTCAGACTTCAAACTCAAACATGAAATCATATACACAACATGTAAAGAAAATGTATAACAGGAAGCAAACATTCATGAGCATAGCATTCAATGTCAATACACAGAGAACAAACACGAAACCTTGAATTTGAATCAAACTCGTCTATTAATCCAAATATCTATACATGGGTGTTCTTACACATCTCGTTGCATGCTCTTGCTCATAATACACTAATGTTACAATACACAATGAGGGTGTCTATATCTCGTTTCCCTCTTGCGCTCTAAAACTGTCTAATCTAGAATTGAATTCTATCTACTTGCATTAACTAATTTAAATGCCTTCTACCTACTAAGGACGATAGAAAATCGCTCAAGGTCCATTTACATTATACAAGTGCGCCTCTTCTTAATGACTTCATTTAAGATTGCGCATCAACTTCAAGGTGATTTCAAAATTTGTGCTGGCTTGTCCAGCTGTCCTTCGTTTCCGCACTGGCTCGCTTGATGTTGGAGATGCTCCTGCATCATTAACCCACTTCTCAATGTGACAACTTCTTCTTCAAGCTTCTCAACCTCTTATTCTTTCTTCATTATCTGAGACTTCATGACTTCTTCTGTTCTTTTTTCTTCTTCAAGATGAATTTTTAATGTGATTATTTCTTCTTCAAGTCCTTTATCTTCTTGACCAAACTCTGCGTCAAGTTGGTTTAGATCATTATTTATTTCCTTAAGATGATTTGTCAATATATTCTCTCTCATTTATGCTTCTTCCTTCTGTGATGCTATGTTGGCTTCCAAATACTGCTTTTGATATTCAACATTTTCTTCGATCTTTTTGGCTTGTTCTAGTTGAGTTATTAAGTTCCCGATGACCTATTGGGCTTCTTAAAAAATGTGAACACTTTCCTTTTGTTTCATCAATTCTTTATTGAGTGAATTTTTTTCTTCTTTTAGTTCATCTAAAGCACTAATGAATTCTACTTCATAATTTTCTTTCTTTTCAATTAGTTTTTCTGTCTCATTTCCTTCATGGCATTCTATTCAAGATGTCTGCATTTTTCACAATTAAAGAAAAACAACATACCTCTGGTGATTATGTACTCTTCATCTTCTGAATCTGTTTGAAATGGTGAATATAATTATTCTTGTTTTGTATCTGTATTTGCATTTTTTGAATCTGCGATGGGTGAAGAATATATGTCATGTAACTTATCCCAAAGTTCTTTGGCTGATGAAAATTTACCATCCTTTTGTCTTACCGGATTAGGTAATCCTTCCCAGATGAAATCCATTGCTAATTTGTTCTTCTTCTTCAATTCCTTCTTGGCTACAGTCTTTTCCCTTTTTGAACTATCATATCTTGTAACGACTAATAGTCAAATAAAATACCCCTATGCTTGTAAAAATAGTTTCATCCTTCCACTCCACCTCTCATAATTTAAACCATTTTAACCATTGAACAATGGTACTCCATTCTCACAATAATCCATGATCTCCTTCCATTGGTTAAACTGTTTCGTGAAGGAACTTGCTCTGATACCAATTGTTGGATTAATGAGGGGGGGTGAATCAATATTACAGAAATAATCCTTTTTAACCACAAAATGAAAGTGTTATATCAATGTATTATTATTATCCAATAGTTGCAGAGTAAATAAACAATGAACAAATGAGAAATTATACACGTACACAGTACACCATTGTTTTTACGTGGAAACTCAAAGCGGGAGAAAACCACATAATTCTTTTTCTTATATGTCTTTAAGAATTACATTCATTGGAAACACCAACTTCCCTTGTTTTCCAGCTACAACTGGAAGGAGGCTCCAACCCCCTAGTTTCTCAGGATACAACCTGAAGGAATCTCCAAATCCCCAATTCTATGGCTAAAACCAAAAGGAGGCTACAACCCCCTATGTTATTCAACTACAACCGGAAGGTGGCTACAACTACTTGTCCTTGCCCCGTCCAACCTCCCTGGCATATAAGTAGAATGATGGAACCATTGTCACACTATCACTGTGCGATATACTATTGTAAAATTGTACTAATCAACCTGAACCAAACAACCTATAACAATAACATGAACCATGCATCAACCATGCATCAACCTGTACTTAAACATGTAATCAACCTGTACCATAAAAAAGTGCATCAACCATGCACCAACCTGTACCAAACAAACTATAATCAACTTGTACCATAAACAAGTGCATCAACCATGCACCAACCTGTACCTCAACCTGTACCATGAACAAGTGCATCAACCATGCACCAAACCTGTACAAGTAATTTGTCACAAAAAACTATCCAAAAAACTTATCACAACAACCTGTCTCATCAATATTATCAACCAAACCATATCTAATAACCAACATCAATCACCAAGACAACTCTCAAATATGTGTATCAACCAAGCATAACACAACAACTCAGAATCATCACCAAGATCAATATGTGTTTCTAATAATATACCAAGACAAATATGTTACGTCATCCATAAACCATGTGTCAAAATTACTACTAACAAGTGCCTCCAACCATGTACCAAGTATGTACCAATCAACTACTCATCAACTATGAGTCATCAAGATGTACCAACATCATGAACTATATACCTCATGTATGTGCCAACTCATCACCTACTTGTCTCAACCATGTACCCAACATGTACTTCAACCAAAATCCCTCATCAATTTCATCATTCAAATCTGATTTGTAACTCTGTAATAGACCTGGTGTATATGATCACATACCTGCAAACCTTCCTTAACTTTAGCAAAAAGAGACTAGCATTTTCATCAAACCTTACTTTAGTCTCACATGACTAATTTTTGATTAGTCAACAACCCTAACTCGAACTAATCATAACTATGTACCTATAATGAATAAATATCTAAAAATGGTACACAATGTTCTTCAGTGTATTTTATTCAATTTCTCCATATTTCACTACTTGGAACCTCTCAGAAAAGGAGTTATAGCAAAAATGACATACCTTGTTGAATTCTGGATTATTCTAGAGAGCGAACTAGTAGAGTGTACCCTGTATGGAATGTTTTTTGTATGTATATAAAAATGGTACAAATAATACTACATATGGTACTCTAACCAATACATTTGGTCTTACTATATTTGAATCTTTTATGAAGAAGTTGTGACGTTTTTACCCGAAACACTTGTTTTAGACTAGTTTCAAGACTAGACACAAACCCTATTTTCCACGGAGTGTAACTCCAAAAATACAACAACCCAAAAGCTAAAACTTTTATCACAACTACTTGGATATGTTTCGTCAACAACCTCCCAATTTCACGATCTGAATCATTCTATAAAAAAAGTTATTACGAAAATGGTGAGATGACCTGAAAATAACATGCCTTAGAAAGCATCATTAAAAGAATTTATCCTCCCTTGAATTTCGACCTTCTTTAATTCACCTTCCCTCTGAAATTCAGCTTAGATATCCTTTGGTTACCTCAGTCACTCATATATATTCAATATTCTCAAGTGTTATTAAAAATGAGAGACCCTTGCCTCTTATTTGTACTTTCATGTAGCTTCCTCAAGGGGTTACCTTTTAACCTTCTTAACCCACTTTCCTTATTTTAGGGTTCACCCACTTCTAAACACTTATCCACTTAGTAATTTATCCATTAAATTTATTATATAAATAATTTATTTTGTATCCACTTTGACTTATATTACACTCATCACTTCACTTTATTATTTACCTTCTAAAATCTCTCAAACCATTTTCCTAACCCACTTCTAACCACTTGTCCACTTAGTAATTTCTCCATTAAATTTATTATTTAAATAATTTCTTTTGTATCCACTTTGACTTATAGTACACTCATCACTTCACTTTATTATTTAAATAATTTCTTCTTTGCAACCTTGACCTTTTGGGGCTTCTAGATGACTCATGAGGGTTCTCCAACTTCACATGGCCATAACTCTCTAACCGTGAGGATTTATGTGAGGTTCCACATACCACCAGAAATGGAATAACATGTAATATCCATCCCGAATAAACTTACCTTCAAATATATTAAAACACATACCATTATACATCAAACAAACTTGGGTCCATTAACCAAACCTTTGTGCTACCAGAATTCGCTATCTGAATTTCTTCAAGGGTTGACATCAATGAAAACCAACCCAAATAATCAACACATTTACAATTGGGGTTTTTCCTATGGGCACTAAATTCGCCTCCTCAATGCATTATATAAAAAATGTACAATCCAAATTCTTAAAAAAAAATGATGTGGGTACTCCTTGCACATGGCATCCTCATGCTCTCAGGTTGCATCTTTGGGACTATAATGGGTCCACTTAATCTTTACAATCCCTATTTATCTATTCCGTAGAATCTCAATCTTCTGATCTAATATGCACAAATGTTGAACTTGGAAGTCTCCTTCTTGCTCCACCCAAATCACATTGCAATAAATTACAAGATTAACATCAGGCACATACTTTTTAAGAAAAGACACATGGAATACATTATGAATGCACATGGATGTAGGTAGTGAAAACATGTATGCAAGAATACCAATCCTCTCCATGATTTCAAATGGTCCACAATAACGTGTTTCAAGCTTTGAACAATTTCCCAACTTTAGGGAACTTCTCTTGGCCTTCACTTTTTAAGAACACATGGTCACCCACTTTAAATTCTCTATGTGTTTTTCCCTTTTCTGCATAACTCTTTTACATGTCCTGAGCATCCTTTAAGTTATTCTTTATCTTGACCATTTCTTCTTCCATTTCCTTTTGTAATTGTGGCCCAACCACTTCTCTGTCTGTTGGGTTGTCCCAACTCACTGACGTGTTGCACTATTTTCCATATAATGCTTCAAATGGGCTCATCTTCAAAGAAGATTGATACCCATGATTATAAGTAAAATCCACTGGATGTAGATAATTTTTCCATTTTGATGGTTTATCCATCACATACATCATAAGAATATCCTCTATCACTTGATTGACCCTCTCTATTTTCCCATTTGATTCTGGATGATATGTTGTGTGAAAGTTCATATTTGTCCCAAATCCTTTAAATAATCCCTTCCAAAAATTGGATGTGCACTTGGGATCTCTATTAGAAACAATTTCCTTAGGAACACCATGCAACCTAGAAATTTCTCTCATGTAAATCCTTGCAATGTTATCTTCCTTGTGAGTTAGCTTCATTGGAATAAAATGAGCAACTTTATTTAGCTTATCCACCACCACCATGATGGAATCATGTTTCTCTGTTTTTTTGGGCATCTTGGTGATAAAATCAATTGTCACCATTTCCCATTTCCACTTAGGAATGGGAAATGTTTGTAGCACACCATATATATTTCTATTCTCAACCTTTACCTTATGAATTTCCAAACATTTGACTATATAATTAGCCATCTATTTCTTTATACTTGGCCAAAAATATTGGCTCTTTACAACTGCAATTGTTTTTTGGTATCCTAGCGCTCATCATAAGGCACATTATGTATCTCTATCAACATTATATTTATTATCTCCCTATATTTAGGCACATATACTCTTCCTTTATACAAGAGGATTCCATCCTCTCTTATCTCATAATGTTTAATTTTCTTCTCAAAATTACCTTGCTATAATTTTTCCTTTGTCTCCAAATAATGTTGGTCTGATTTTGCATCTTGTAAAATTCTATCATTTAAATCAGATTTATACATGATAATGGTTGTATAATGTATCTCATGCACTCTCATGTTGAGTGCATCAACCACCTTGTTTTCCTTACCTTTGATACATTTATCTTGAAATCATACTCACCAAGAAATTCTGACCATCTAATTTGTTTAGCATTCAAAGTTGGTTGTCTAAAAAAATATTTCAGAGCACTATGGTCTATCCTCATATTGACTATTTTTCACATAAGATAATGCCTCCGCATATTCAATATATATACTATAGCTTCCAATTCTAAATCATGAGTGGCATGATGTCTCTCATGTTATTTTAAATTCCTTGACTCATAACATATCACATGCCCATTTTGACTAAGGACTCTACCGATCCCTCCATTGAAAGCATTCGTGCACACAATGAGTTCCTCATTTGGATCAACAATATTTAATATATGTACACATGTGAATAATTTCTTCAAATGTTGCAATCTTTCTTCACATTCAAAGGTCCACTCAAACTTCATACCCTTCTTTTGCAAACAACTGATTGAATGTGCAATTTTTGAATGATATCACCTCTAAGACATGCTTTGGTGTTGGACATCCTTCAATGACTTTTATCTTCTCACGGTCCACTACAATCTCTTCCTTTTAAATGATGTGGCCTAAATAATCTATCTATCTATCATAAAATGAACACGTTCTCAACTTAGCATACAACTAATGTTATGTTAACACTTGTAACACCATCCTCAAGTCTTGCTCATGATCTTATTTAGAATTTGAGTAGATAAGTATGTCATACAAAATGATAATGACAACCTTATCCAAGTAATTTATGAAAATACCATTCATTAAACACATAAAGATAACAGGCTCATTTGACAACCCAAATGGCACCACTTTAAACTCGTAATGGTCGTACCTTGTTCTAAATGTCATCTTGATGATATATTCTTCTTTAATCCTCACCTGATGATAGCCTGATTTGAAATCAATATTGGAGAATATATTGGCATCTTTTTGCTGATAAAAAACATCATTTATCCTTGGAAAATGATACTTGTTCTTCACAGACACCTTATTTAGTTGTCTCAAGTCAATGAAAAACCTCAAGTTTACATTCTTCTTATTCACAAATAACATTGGGGAACCCCAAGGAGACACACTTGGGCGTATATATCCCTTCTTTAAAATCTCTTCATGGTGCATTTGTAATTCCTTCAACTTTGGTGTACTCATTCTATAAGGAGTCTTGGATACTGGTGCAACTCCATGCATCAAATTAATGGAGAAATCGATATCCATTTTTGGTGACAACCCCAATATATCTCTAAATACATATTGAAAATATTTTGGGATAGGATATTCTTCAATTCTTGTCACTTTATAATTATCTCCCTCTTCCATACGAGATGCATATATTTGGCATATTTTCATGAATATTTTGTTGACCTATAAGGTTGGAACCTCTCTGATATTTACCTCCCTTGGAATACCTTGAAATGTTCTCAAGTTTTCTTCTTCATCTAAACAATTAAATGCCTTATTGTAACAATATAGGAAAACATGTCTCTTTTCCAACCAATCCATACCAATTAGGTAATCATATGAACACGAAGGCATGATATGCAAATATTCCCTTGTGCTCAGTCCATTCATTTTCATTGGACATTCCTTAACCAATTCATTATTTCTTCTCTTAGCTATTGTAGCTAATTAAACCAACCAATATTTCCCAATTTTTCTTTTTGACAAATGAAATATTTCCACCAACTTAGGATCTATATAACTATGACTAGCTCCTGAATCAATTAAAATATAAATAGGTTGATCATTGATCTTACCTTCTACTTCAATCATATGTGATTGAAATTCAACTTGTTTTTTGTCCAAAGATGCATAGATCCTTGGCATGCCTCTACTCATGTCCTCAACTAAATCAACATGTTGTACATTGTAAACAAACTTAACTCTTTCTCACAACCCCAACATTTAATAGGTTGTTTCTTTGGTCTTTTTCCCAAAGTTTCCGACATTATGGGCTCATTTTGAGTTGGCTTCCCCTGAGATTTATTTATGAAGAATGGTGGCTTCTTCTCGTTCTTCCTTTGCTCCATATTATGTTTCTTCTTATAATCCTAATACTTTAGGAAAGTTGGTCTTCCTCTATGTTGATTGTAGAGGAACTTGGCTCTCCTTATTCCTTCATACAAAGTATTGGGATCATCATATTGTATATTGTCACTGAATATTCATGGAATCCCACTCAGGAACATTTGAATCTTGACTTATTCATCCTTTATGAATTCAACATATTGATAAGTTCTAAAAACATCCTTTCATACTCATCCATGGACATACTCCCAAGATTGAGTTCAAATAAATACTTCATCTTCATATGATAATAATGCTTGGTGAAGTATTTATTTTGAATTTTTTTTTTGAGCTTCCTCAGAGTAATTTTCTTCTCACCAATATGTTGTAATTGCACGAGTTGGTCCCACCGCATTAATGCTTTTCCCTTCAGTTGGTAAATGGAAATTATTCCTTCTTCCTATGAGGAGTAATTATGTAACTGAAAATACTTCCTCATACCCAATAACCATGTCTCTACATCCTCATATTTCTTGTTCTCACCATCAAAGGTAGGAGGCTTGATCTTGCTGATTTATCCTTGTAGTTCATCTACCCTGGACCTCCTCTTATGATTTTTGACATGATATAATATTGGAATATTGTGTTAACTTCTAACTGAATGCCTTGGGGAGTGATTAGGGTGTCTATCAATACTTATATATTCTTCTCTTTTATCATGAGACCTATGGCTCTTTGACTTGCTTAACTCTGTCCCCTTATCCATTTTCTTCCTTATTCTATCCAAGCTCTCCAACAAATTAATGTTGAAGACACCTTGTTGCTCCTTAACTTTCATAATCCTCCCATTATCAGATTTATAACTCAAAACATATCTTTGCAAACTCTTTATGGTCTCAACCAAATTAATTCTTTCTACATTTTCTTCTCCATTCCCATTTAATTATGTCCCTGAATTTCCTATGCTTACATACAACCCCCTAACTTCATCGCCATGGTTGTAAGTTCTATGAGCATCTTCCATGTATTTGATAACTCTACTAAATTATTCTTCTATTTTCCCTTAACTCTGCAAAATATATAGGAAATAAGATTTGTTAGATTATAATAATTAAGCAAATCTATAAAATTATGCACATTTCTTTCCCTTTAGGTACACCTGAATTATTCTTTCTGATTTATTATATATTTTACCACACAATTCACATTTCTATGTTCCTCCTTGGATTATTCTATACAATACTTTTATAATGACTATCCTCTTGCTCAATTTTGAGTTTTGAGCAACAAGTTATAGTCATTTGAACTACCCATTTTCTCCTTTGTACACTTTTGAACTAGGGGTAATTTTGATTATGCCCATGCATCCCTTACACCATATCCTTTAGTATTTTGATAGCTCAATTGGATTTCTTTATGAACATATTTTTAGCAATCTATCAAACATTCACCTTCATCCCACATCTAGACTGCTAGTTACAACTTGCTAAAGTTTTGTCTGATTTACCTTTTTAGGACTGAACATTATAGGAATTTTTTGCCTCCTCCTGTACATTTTTGGGTACTCAAATTCCCAATATAAATCTCTCTCTCTCTCTCTCTCTCTCTCTCTATATATATATA
>ML802840.1:40951-64762 GCA_009831015.1 Picea engelmannii | reverse complement strand
TCTCTCTCTCTCTCTCTATATATATATATATATATATATATATATATATATATATATATATATATATATATATATATATATATATTATATGTTTCAATATATATCCATAGATTACTATTGTGCTCAAAATTGAATTTTGAGCAAGGCATTATGCCCTCTGGAAGTCAACTGGTACTAAAAATTACCTTGCATTGTTTAGCGTATAACTTCTTCATACAAGCTCCATTTGGCGAACAAATTATCTTGTTAGAAATATCCCTCCAAGATATTTCATTTAAATTAAAAAGACTGTATTTGGTTCCTATGACACTTACAGTCTCGAAAATTAGAAGTCCTAAAAACACCGTTTAGGGCCTCAAAAATGCCCTACAAAAACATCACCTAAAAAACACTGTAATTTTCTAAGAAAAAAGACTATTTTTCGTTGACTTGGCGACTGATATGGAATTTTGGATACATATGTCACCCATAGGTGATGCCATTTCATACTCCTAGACTACCTGGAGCTACCTCGTCATCCTTATCTCTCTTCTTTCTCTTATATGAGCCTTAAAATTCGTTAAAATAATTATATGTTATGGGACCACCTGCCCAACTGGCACATTTATGATCCAGATGGGACAAAGGTCCCACATTTACTATCAAAGTTCCATGTGGTTCCCCTTGATTGGTCATGGGGATGGACATGTCCCACTCCACACATTTTTCCTTACTGCATGTGAATTTGCACATCTCACAAATTCTATGGTCGAGATCGAGTGAGATCAATAGTAGAGAGGCCATGTCACATTCGAAACATGCATGGGAGTTAATATCCTTTTTGGGTGTGACAATGTTTTTCCCTAGATACATGGCATGATTTGAATGGTGTTGCATGGTACATGGGTTGTAATCCAAAATTGCTTGCTAGCCATGCGATGTTGGTTTTGAGTATTGGCTATACCACTGTCCCACATGGCTTCCACACCACCTGCCACACTACCTCCAGCCATGAACATTTACCTTCCGCCATGGAATTCCATGACACCTCCACATCGTCACCACACCATTTCCATGTCATGCTGACATCATATATGGAAAAATACCATAATTTTCCAATTTTCGTTTTTTTTTTCCATTTGTTCAAAAACACCCAATAATGCATAATTTAGAAATTATTTTATGGGCCACCATTGAAGCTCTATAGTTAGCTTCTCTATGGAGAATTTCCACCCTGTAGTAATCAATTCGACCTTTGTACATGTAATTTGACTATTCCCTCTTGAATTATCCATGGATTGCATCATAGGAGTTGCGTATTTTTCGTAGTTTCTCCCAATTTCACTCAGTTTTAGGTCGAAAATGGCCAATTTGAAATTTAAAATGGGAAATTTTAATCCTTGGGCTCGATTCCTTCAATTTACTTGTGAAATTTACTCAATTTCGATGTAGTAATTTTATCGAACAAATTACAATTATACTCTGAGAATTAAATTTTTGCAATTTCTCATCTTCAACACTCTATTATTCATGTTGGAATACTGAGAGGTGGGGTGAATCAATATGAGCACTTATTACCACTTTTAACAAAAATATGTATTCTTCAACTTTATCAACAATTTATCATTAGCATTCAATATATCATTAGTAGTATAAATCAACATTGCATAATAAATAACCACATGAACACATTACACCAAAATTTATGTGGAAACCCAAATGGTATAAAACCACATAATTATTTTCTTATATATCAAAGAATACATTCATTGGAAGCACCAACTTCCTGTTTCTCCAAATACAAATGGAAGGAGGCTCCAATCACCTATTTATAGGCTCCAACCTGAAGGAAGCTACAACTCCTTGAGTTCTCCAGCTACAACTGGAAGGAGGTTCCAACCTAAAGGAATCTCCAACTCCCTGAGTTCTCTGGCACCAACTGGAAGGAGGATACAACCCCATTTCCTTTCCCCATCCTACCACCTTGAAATATAAGTGTAGACCAAAATTTCATTATCACTGATACCGTCACTTCCTCTGATAATCAATCTGTAATCACCCTATCATCCAACCTGTCATTGTCACATCAAACTATAACTAATCATCAACTTGTAACCGTCATTATCATAACAATCCTGTGACTGATCATCAACATGTAACCACCACTATCACATCAATCTTTTAACTGATCATAAACTATGCATAAATTGTGCATCAACCTGTAACCTGTCACTATTATTGTCACTATATCTATCACTGTTATATCAACCAGATCTACCCATATAAACCATACAAATCATATGATCAACATCAAGTATCCAAACAATGTACCAAAATATACTTCAAGCATGCATCATAAAAACCAATATCATATACTAAATATATGCCTCAATTATATCACAAAGATGTGCCTCTAACAATGAGCCATAACAACCATATACAATGTACCAATGATATGTATCAAGCATGTATCAATAACACCAAAACATGGACCTAAACCATATGCAACCATATACCAAAAAGGGGCTCCAATACATGCCTTAAGAATGTTCCATACCATCCATGATACTAGCCTCAACCAAACATATAAAATACATACCTTTACTCATGAAGAAGAATTGGTGCATATAATCTCATATCAACAAACCAACATGGTGTGTATCATATTCAACAAACAAGAGATACCATCTTCTTCAAAACCTTTTCCACAAATCTGTGACTTGCTGCTCTACTACCCACGGATATATGCACTTTTATCTATTACAACCCATAGATGTCCATGCCCTGTTGAACTGTTACTCCCAGATAACCTCAGAAACTATGGTTATCACTTTTTCTTCAAATCTGAGACCTTCTCCTTAAACCTTCCTTCGCAACCTTAGACTTTCTACCTCATATTCACTAATAGACCAAAAGTTGTACATGACATAGATAATCATTATATTTGTGTGTGAATTGTACATATGAGAGATTCCTTGAGGGGTATTTATACTTTTGCTAAGTAACCTATTTCCTTACTTTAGGGGTTTCTTGTTACAACCACTAAACCATTTCATTAATTGACTTTTAACCAAATAGGAGATTCTTATCCATTCTTTGGGGCTTCCAACTTCATAAGGCCATAACACCTCAACTGTGAGGAACCACATGGTGTTCCACATATCACCGGAAACAACATGATGAGGATTATCCATCCATGAGTGTGTTACCTGCATTTACATTGTCCTTCATGATATTTTTCCTTTATCAAATTAGGGTTCCATAACCATACCTTTGGGGATAACATACTTCTTCAAGGGTTGACATCAGTGACAACCAATCTTTCAACAATATCCCCCTTTGGAATTGATAGAAAAATTGATGGAATGGTAACACTCATGCTCCCCTTGTGACCATATCTGCCCATGTGACCATCGCTCCCCCTGTCTCCATGCATCTATTCTTTCTCTCCATTTCCACGCATTTTTTCTTTCTTTCCCCCTTTCACATCAATGGAAAAGGGTAATTACCCTTGGGGATGATCCCCCTATATGCAAGCCTCTTCTTTCTCTTCATGATACTTCCTCGTTTAGAACTCTGATGTATATGAAAAGCATTCAAAAGACTATTTTCTTAGATTGTTCATGTCTTCCACTTCTCTCCCCCTATCTTACTATGCCCTATGTTGTGTGGATCACTATGGGGTAGAAGCTACTCTAAGTTTCTTTTGAATATACTCAAAGGTATCCCTTGGAGGATGTTTGTTGAATATATCTGCAATATGCTCTTTTGTCCCAATGTACTCTAGATTGATGCTCATCTCTATAACCTATTCTCGTAGAAAGTGAAACTTGACCAGAATGTGTTTTGTCTTGGAATGAATTACTGGATTCTTAGAGATACTTATAGCACTGGTGTTATCACAAATTATTGGAATAGGCTCACCATATTCCACCAATATATCTTTCAAGGATTTCTTCATCCAGAGAACTTGAGTGCAACATGTTTTTGTCACATTATACTCTACTTTTGTTGTGGAAAGAGATATTTATGATTGTTTCTTGTTCAACCATGATACCAAACAATATCCTAAGTAAAAATGCACTCCACTTGTACTTCTTATGTCTTCAATGCTACCTTACCAATCTACATCTATGTAGGCGACCAAACATAGTTCATTCCCTTTTAGATACCATAGTCCAAAATCTTCTGTTTCTTTGAGATTTATGGATATTCTCTTTATTTCCATAGCATGTGTTTCCTTTAGTGCTTCTTGAAATCTCGCAACTAGTCCAACTGCTTGCATTACATCCTGTCTTGACACTATCACATAGAGTAAGTTGCCAATCATCGATTTGTAGAGTCTCTAATATGCATCCTTAGATTTATCATCCTTTCTCAACTTGCAACTGGTCTGCATAGGAGTTCTTATGGGTTTTCAATATTCCATTCCGAACTTATTTAGCATCTCTCTGATGTACTTAGTCAGGGAGATGAAAATACCTTTATCACGCTGACATATTTGTAATCCCAAAAATAAATTCAACTCAATGAGCAAATACATTTCAAACTCATTTCCATATCTTTGGAAAACCCGTGACTCATCTTTTCATCATCTTTCCCAAAGATAATATCATATACATTAACTTCAATTATCAAAATGTTATCATGATCCAATTTTATGTAGAGATCAATGTTTTCACTTCCCTTCCTAAATCCTTGTTACTATAGATACCTATCCAATATTGAACACCATGCTCTGGGGGCTTCCTTTAGTCCATACAATGCTTTATTTAATCTTCAAACATGATATTCCTTTTATGATAGTAGAAACCATTCAGTCTATTTGATCTAGACTTCTTCTTCTAATTCTCCATTTAGAGAGGTTTATTTTACATCCATATGATACACCTTGATTCTTTGGGAACATGCATAGGATAATATCAATTTGATTACTTCCATCCTGGCAACTGGAGAAAATGTCTCTTCAAAATATATACCTTCAATCTAAGTATATCATTTCCATACTAACCTTTCTTTGTTTTTGGTTACCTTTCCATCCCCATTCAGTTTGTTTCTGAAGACCCACTTTGTATCAATCATGTTCTTGTTCTTCAACCTTGGAGCTAGTTCCCATGTGTCATTATTTTCTATCTGATCCAGTTCTTCATCCATAGATTTGATCCAATGTTCATCATTGTGGGCTTCTTCAAAATTGCTTGGTTCAACTGTGGATAACAATTGTATATTCCTTTCTTCCAGTGAACATATTCTTCTTTGGGTTTCAACTCTTGCATCTTTATTCCCAATAATATGTTATGGTGAATTATTTTTCTACACTTGTCAGCTAAGCATCTTGGGAGGTATATGCTTCTCATCTTCCTCTTGATCTGCTTCTGGGTGCTCTTATTCTTCTGCTTCTTCTTCTACTTCTTCTTATTTTAGATATTCTTCATCATCCTGATCTTCTGAATATTTTCTTTCTTCTTTGGTCTTTCATCTATTTGTTTTTTCAATTGTTACATTGATTCTTTCCACTATTTTGTTGAGTTTTGTATTGAATCATTGTATGATTTTCTTTTTCTTGAGTATCCAACTAGTATTCCCTTATCAAATCGAGAGTCAAATTTTCCAATTTTGCCATCTTCTCTTTTGATATAGCATTTTCTTCCAAACACTCTGAAATTCTTCACATTTTTCGGTATTCCTTTCCATAACTCATAGGGAGTCTTATCATTGTTACTTATGAACATTCCTCTGTTTAGGATATCAACTGTTGTATGTATTACCTGTGCCCCAAAGATGTCACCCAACTTGGAATATTTCAACATGGTTCTGACCATTTTATGTATTATTATGTTCTTTCTTTTGACAAATCCATTCCACTGAGGTGTCTTGAATGTTGAGAACTATCTTTTTATTCCATGTTTTCCAAAACTATTCATGAATTCCTTTGATATAAACTCTCCTCCTTTTTCTGATATCAAACACTTGATTTTCAAATCCATCTCGGTTTTAACCATCTCTTTGTATATATTGAAGTGTTGGAATGCCTCTAACTTCTTCACGAGAAAGAAAACTGCAGTCATTATTTTGTAGTCATCAACCAGTAGCATAAAGTATTTTTTTCCATTTTCATTCTTGTCGGTCCACAAATGTTAGTGTGTAAAATCTCCAATGGTTTTGTCATGGAGTACTCTTTTGATTTGAACTTGGTCCTGGTTTGTTTTCCTTGTAGACAATTTTCACATAGAGTATTTGTTGGCTTTGAAATCTCAAACATTTCTTTCACTACTTCATTTCTATTGATTTTGAAAAGGTTATGAAAGTTCATGTGACCCATTCTTTTGTGCCAAACCCAACTTTCATTTTACTTTCCTAAGAAACATATTTCTTTTCCAATTTCATTTAGGACATATATGTTGTTTGGGGTTCTTATAGTTCTAGCCACCAACTTTCCTGGTCCTTCTTTCCTTATCTCACATTTTTCTGAATCAAGCAAAATTTTGTGTCCTTGATCAAAAATTCGAGTTACAGTTAGTAGATTGTTCTTCATATCTTCGACTAGTAGAACATTTTCTACCTTGGAATCTTTTCTTTCGAGCTTGATTGTATATACACTGTTTTGTCCTGAACAATCACGTACATCATTTTTGTTTGCTTGATTGTTGAGTTTGGTGTTTTCTGGGTAAGTTTTGATGGTTGTTGAGTCTTCTTGGATCTTTGTCATGAATGTTAAGTGCTTGTAGATTGATAGGGAACCTTCCTTTGGTTGAATTTTCAGGTGGTTTTTCTTCCTCATCATCTTTTTTCATTGGTTGTCCTTACATATTGGGTTGGTTGTTTGCTTCTTGATATCCTGCTTGGTTTGTCTCTTTTTCTTACAGTAGGGTTTATATATCAAATTGTTGTTCAGTCCTTGCATTTTCATTTCCTGTATATTGAAAATAGAAAAAAAAAATGGTTTACATTATGGCATTTGATCTTTTGGGTCCTTATTAATTTATCTTGATACATGTATAGAAAGATTGCATCTTGTTTGAAATCGTAGAGTTGAGTTGAAAATTGCATTTTGAAAATCTTATCATTTGTTGAGAATTGAAGTTAGGAATTTGCATTATATTCATATTCATTTATTTTACTTGCCAAGTCATAACATCATCAGTTTCACAACCACATATTTTGACTAAACAAAACCACTAAAAGTAACACTGATAAATTTAAAATTGATTAGAAATTTTTTTATTTTTCAGGGTGCACAAACTAGCTTAAGATTTAGAGCCTTGGAATAGGATTTTGTGAGTAAACTTCTCAAAGCCTATTAAACTTCACATATGTGTCTGACTAAGGGAGTGGTGAAATCCATTGTATAATTGGTGACGTTAGAAGGCTCCACTCACACCGGAGTTAAGTGCAAGGTCACACAAAGTTGGTTGAGGAGATATCCCTCCAATACCTTCTTAGTGTTAGAGATATTTCTGGGGATCTATTCATATATGGGGGTCTTGCTAGTACCTTTAACTCTATGAGAGGAAGTGATTTCAAGATTTTTGGCTTTGTTATCCTGCCCATATAGTGGACCTGACTTACGATTGTTCTTGTGCACATTGGTTATATCGTGGTGGCTTAGTTGCTTGACATAGGTAGCCACATAGGTTACTTGAAGGGGTTATTTTGTAGGTACCCGAGTCAGATAAGGGTCAAACAACACACAACCTTTATGGAGGATTACCTCTCCGGGGGGATCTGACCAACTACATTGTTAAGTCCACAAGGTCCCTTATAACTGATTATGATACCTCTGATCTTTTGAAGGGAGTCTCAGGCCCCTCTTGGGTGAGACATGCCTACTCTAGTGAGGGAGGCCCATTTTCAGCCACTATATCATGTTTGTGTGCATTGGCCTTTTTTCTTTACTTTGGTGTTCTCTCTGATTATTAGTTGGCCTTAGGATTTTGCATTGTGTCATAATTTTTCATTGTTATGGTTAGTGGAGCCCCCATGACTCCCTCATTTAGTGATACCTAGATTGTGGTCTTTTCTCATTCCACACAGATGAATCCTTTTGTATTTTCGAGTGGTATGCTGAATCATGATACTTAGCCAATACCTTGGGCCTCTAATCATTTTTCTCATGGTATTCCAGACATGTCTTCACACTTTCCATCCTATGTCTCATCGTCTTATGTGAATCCAAGTTTTGGGTCCGGGGACATGATGCCTCCTTATTCTCCCTTTTCATTTGGTGGGAGTCATATCCCTCAACCAAATCTTACAGTAGGAGGTTGTAATATTCCTTCCTATGTATCCAATCCTCGCTTCACTTTTCCAGGAGAAAGTGCTCAAATGGGAGGTCATCCTACTTATTACACCCCATTCATATATCCTTCTTATGGTATGTCGGTTCCTACGAATGTTTTTCCCATGGAGGCCCTCCATCTTCCCTCTGGTGTTTCGGAAAACCCCATTCATGAAGTTCCTTCATCTGGGGATAGCATATATCCTCACCTGAGTAACCCTTATCATGTCGATTTATCTTTGCAAGTAGCTTCCTCAGTGATGATTCCCTTACAACCCTTTATGAATCAATTTGGAGGAGGATACTATCATGTCAGATAGGGCCATGGTGTATACCAGAACCCTTCGTGGCCCGCAATTTCTCAAAATTAGTCTTCCATGAACCTTGGTCTCAAATTCCACAACCAGTCGTTGCATGTCATGCTGGAATCACAAGTCCAATCACTACACGTCATACTGGCATTATATCACCAACCTTTGTTGGTCATGTTGGAGATAGGTAAACAACCTCTGCAAGTCATGTTGAAGACATGTAAATAGTCATTGCAAGTCATGATGGGGGCACATATCTAGTCACTGCTAGTCACATTTCACATACATCACCGACCTCTTCTATTCATGTTGAGGATTCATCACCAACATATGCTAGTCATGTTGGGGGTTCATCATCCACCTCTTCTAGTCATGTTGAAGGTTCATCACCAACCTATGCTAGTCATGTTGAAGATTCATCACCAACCTCTGTTAGTCATGTTGGGAATTCATCACCAACCTCTACAATTCATGTTGGATATTTTCTACTAGCCTCTTTGAGTCATTTTGGGAGCATGTCACCATCCACTACAAGTCATGCGGTGGGAATTAATATGATTGAGGAGCCTCTACGTATAAGATGTAATCCCAAGTTCCTTTATATGCTTTGCAAAGGAGATCACCTTAATCTTTTATGCCCTGCTACTACTGTGGTACAAGAAACACAGTCCTTATCCGATACCCATTCGAGTTCTGAATCATCTTTGGTTTCCCAACTATATAACCATTCTTTGGTTGATACAGTGGTCATGTCGATGCAATCTTTAGCCAAAAAAACTCTTGTTTTGGGGGGTGATGCATCTCTTTACCATCTTGTCTCGCCAATTTTTCAACCATCAGTCGTGTTGATGCAATATTTGGCCGACACCACTCATGTTTTTTGGGGTGATGCATCTCTTGACCATGTTGTATTACATCCTATTCAACCAACAGTTTAAGAAGTGGTCGTGCTTATGCAATCTTTGATCGATCCCACTCTTATCTTGGAGAGTGACAATTCTAAGGAAGTGACATTGTTGCTGCAATCTGTTGATTATTTGGGTTGGTTTTCATTGATGTCAACCCTTGAAGAAATTCCAGTAGCACAGAGGTTTAGGTAATGGACCCAAGTTTGTTTGATGTATAATCATATGATTTTTAATATATTTGAAGGTAAGACTATTCTATATGGATAGTACATTTCATGCCATTTCGGGTGGTATGTGGAATGTCACATAGCTCCTCATGGTCAAAGAGTTATGGCCATGTGAAGTTGGAGAACCCTCATGAGTCATCTAGAAGCCCCAAAAGGTTGAAGTAGTCAAAGTGGTTGCAAAGAAAAAATTATTTAAATAATAAAGTGAAGTGATGAGTGTACTATAAGTCAAATTTGATACAAAAGAAATTATTTAAATAATAAATTCAATGGATAAATTACTAAGTGGACAAGTGGTTAGAAGTGGGTTAGCCCTAAAATAAGGAAAGTGGTTTAATATGGTTAGAAGGTAACCCCTTGAAGAAGATACATAAAAGTATAAATAAGATGCAAGGGTCTCTCATTTAATTAAACTTGAGCATATTTAATATCTACAAGTCACTGAGGTAACCAAAGGATATCTAAGGCGAATTTCAGAGAGAATGTGAAGTAAAGAAGGTTGAAATTCAAGGGAGGATAAATTCTTTTGATGATGATCTCTAAGGTGTTTTGGGTAAAAATGTCATAAATTATTCATAATAGATCCAAATTCAGTAAGACCAAATGTATTGGTTAGAGTAAAGTCTGTAGTATTTTGTGTACCATATTCAGTTCCATACAAGAAATATTATGTGCGAGGTAATCTCTACAAGTTCTCTCACTTGAATAAGCCATAATTCAACAAGGTTGATTGGTACAGGTTTACAGTAGTATATTTCATAGTGATAGTGTGACATTAGGTCCATCATTCTACTTCTATGACAGGGCAGTTGGACGGGGCAAGGACAAGTGGTTGTATCTACATTTCGTTTGTAGCCTGAGAACATAGTGGGTTGTAGCCTCCTTCTGGTTGTAGCCATAGAATTGGTGTGTTGGAGCTTCCCTCATGTTGTAGCCTAAGAAACTAGGGGGTTGGAATCTCCTACCAGTTGCAGCTGGAAAGAAAAGGAAGTTGGTGCTCCCAATGAATGTAATTCTTAAAGATATATAAGAAAAGGCATTATGTGGTTTTCTCCCACTTTGGGTTTCCATGTAAAAACACTGGTGTACTGTGTATGTGTATGATTGCTCATTTTTTCATTGTTTATTTACTCTACAACCATTGTATGATAATGCTACATTGATATAACACTTGTATTTTATCGTTAAAATGGATTAAATTGCCCTATTACTAATTCACCTTCCCTCTTAGTAATCTAAGAATTGGTATTAGAGTCAGTTCCTTCATAAATCAGTTTAACCACTGGAAAGAGATGATGGATTATTCTGAGAATGGAGTACCAATGTTTAATGGTTAGAATGGGTTAAAGTATGAGATATGGAGTAGAAGAGCAGAAGTATTTTTACAGGCACAAGGGAATTATATTTGGCTATTAGTCGTTACGGGATATGATAGTTCAAAAAGGGAAAAGACTGCAACCAAGAAGGAATTGAAGAAGAATAACAAAATAGCAATGGATTTCATCTGGGAAGGATTACCTAATACGATAAGAGAAAAGTTTGGTAAATGTTCATCAACGAAATAACTTTGGGATAAGTTACATGACATATATTATTCAACCATCGCAGATTCAGAAAATGTTAAAGAAGATGCAGGTAAATCAAGAAGAAATATGTTCACCATGCAAACATATTCAAAAGATGAAGAATACATAATCAACAGAGGTATGTTTTTTTTCTTTAATTGTGAAAAACGCAGATGTCTTGAAATAGAATTCCATGAAGGAAATGAGATAGAAAAACTAATTGAAAAAGAAGACAATTATGAAGCGGAAATGATTAGTGCTTTAGATGAACTATGCTATAGCGGGAAAACCCCTCTACAGAATACACCAAGGTTCTAAAGTGTAGGCAGAGCTAACCGTCTAAAGTCTCCTACTTTTAATCACTATCCCGACATTACCCCACAATCATACATAAAAGACAAGAAAAAGGGATCCAGTGGGCCTACCTTAAACTCTGCATCTGGTGTTGATCCCTTTGTGCTTGGTTGTTTCCCTACAAAAAATATCCTCCCAAGGCTGACCTGCATTCATCAAAATAGAAACAAGAAACTACAAGAATTCATTCTATATATGAATTAGTGGGTTAGACATCATAAATAAGAAATGTAAAAAAATCATAAAGATTCAAGACATCATTTGGTGGGACGTAAAAAGTACTTCTTTATATTAATCTCAAAAAATGTCACTTACAACATGAGACTGACACTACTCCTCGAACTTGGTCCTGGGCTCCTCTTCACCATGCACCAACTTCTTCTGTGTCTTCTTCTCCTCTTCAGTTCTCTCTAGTGAAATAGGAAGGGCTTGCAATTGGGGCAAAGGGGGAATGACAAAATGGGCAGAGTTTCTTTGCTCTCGTGCTTCTTTTGGAATGGGACCCCAACCCCTTATTTTATAGGCCAAAAGAGATAGTAACGGTTAGGGTGACTAGCTATGGGCGGTCAAACAGTTAAGTAATGGCCCAGAAACTCGTATCCCTTTGAAATTTTCATTTTTTGCGATATTCTGTGAGTGTATGTGGGTTGTAGTGGCTCAACAAGCGTTTGTACATGGGAAGTAATGGTGCAGGTTCCGTACACCTTCAAAACAATGGCTTTTATAAGAGTTGTTCAGTGATGGCTTGGAAAAGATAGCAAGTTAGATGGCCTGATGCTAGGTATGCATGTCTGGTGCAATTTAGGGTTATAACAGATGCCCCCTAATGTGTGAGGTTAGAGGAGAATCTGATGGCCGAAATACATTACAAATCTTCACCAATGTACAAAGTGAGTGAGCCCAGGGACCAGAGTTTAGGAGGTTCCATATGCAAAATAACAATTTGTCTCATCGAGGCGGGCATACCCATGCTCGGAATGAAATAAATCATGGATTCCAATCAAATACACTCAAAAAGCTATACAACAATGGATCTACATCTCAAAAATCAAAAGATATACATGTATAGTATCCATATTCAAGAATCCAATGAGGCCCAATGGCTGGAGATGAGGTCTTCAGAGATTAAGCAACAACTTGAAAATCTTCAAAACTCGGGTAGGAGTGTAATATCAGTGTACGAATTCACTACCCAGAGGTCTTCGACAACTCATAGGAAACATATAGGAGGATCTTGGTGATCAGGGAGAAAACTTCATTGATTTTGAGCAAGGACTTGATTGGTATTTTGGGGTGGCCGAGAATGAGGACAAGAGACAAACAACAGAAGGGCCGACTCAAGTTTAGTAAAATTTCCCTTGGACAAAAGCATGACAAATGATGAGACTCAGGCAGCATGGCATTGACATAAGTTCACGATGCAGGAGGCAACGCAAACTCTCCATATGTTTGGAAGGATAAACAAATGGAGGAGGACACAACTCTATGTAGCGAGAAAAACTTCCTAAGGTCATATTGAATCCTATATCTTGACAAACAAACAAAAAGATGTGCTTTGTCCAAGGATTTCTCATTGTGTTGTCAACAAAAAGAAAATACTTATCCCTTCCTCTTTTTGGGGTAGATTTGATTTTTTTGTCTTTTTCAATCATTTTGGAAATCTTGAAAAATAACAAAAGAATGTTATGTTACAAGGGAGGATCGAGTGTCGCAGATATACTAGTTCCAAGCGCAAGGAACATATTGATGCTCAGAGCAAGGGGACATATGCAGGAAAAGGACACTCGGGAAAAATCATCCATGGGCCAAGGTGTCAAGACGCAGAGGCAAAGTGCTACAAGGCTTGAGTATAAGGCATGCTTTAGATGGTTCAGTTGAGAGCAACATGGAGCCAACATTAGGCCAAAGACAGGGTAATGCAAATGTGATTAATAAGACACAACGATAACGTCCTTCGATGTAATTTTAATGGCCCAGATAAGGTTAGCTCGGTGGTTTCTCATTTTTAGAGAGTCTGAAAAATCATAAAAGGAGACTCCAATGAGGTACCTTTTTCGAAGGTAGTCTAGTCGGCTCGAAAATGGGGTAAACTAGCACTGAACATACGTCGATTCAAAATCATTTTAACGAGTGTGACAAAGACAACATCACTTGACAATCTTTTCATATTTAAGGAATCTGAAAAGAGATTAACTATGGACTCTGTAAGGGATGTTCTTCTGGACCAATTTAACGAGTGTGAAGAAACAAGGTCACTCGACCATCATTTCAATTTTAGGGAGTCTGAAAAGAGCTTAACTATGGACTCCATGGGGGTTCCTTTTCCGTAAATTTAGTCCCTCAGGCCCGAAAAAGGGGTAAATCTATAACTAAGAATACTCTTCTAGAGAACCAAGGATCCGAGAGTATACCTTTGTTCGTTCGTTTGACCATCCGGACCGAAAAAGGGGTAAACTACCGTCGGACAGACGTGCCTTCAAATTTTATTTTGGTGAGTGTGAAGGGAAACAAGATCGCTCGACAATCTTTTCATGTTTAGAGGGTCTTAAAAGGGATTAAAAGAAGACCCTTTGTGTTTTGGGAGTCTCGAGGGTGAGGTCAAGAGTGAGAATGAATCATGCAAATGAGGCTCAAACTTGTAATCAGGAAAAACTAATAAGGACTCCCGAGGCTATATTTATTAGTGATGGCATGGACACCAAAATGCAACCAGGATTTACCTAGGGAATCCATGTGAAGGTAGGCTCTACCATTAAATTACGACACTTCTAGAGTAGGAGTGAGGGTTCTATGTTGCAATTTGGTGGGATCGATCCTATGGCAAAGAGAAAAAGACAACGAGGTGCAACAAGTGGAGGTGGAATCCTATCTTATATGCACAAATTTGGAAAAATGAATTTTTACCAAAAGAACTTTAAAAATGAACCAACTCTCAAAAAATTTCCAAATACCCAAAGTAACACTTATCATAACATCTCCCGGGAAACTCAAGAACCATAGTAAATGATTTTTTAAGCTAGAAAAAAATGACAAAAGGGTCCAAAAAATGACAAAAGGGGGACAAAAAGTCTATAAATAGAATGTTGGCAACTCATTATCACCATTGTAACTTGAGAATTGACCAAAAGTAAAAAAACACCCATTTTCCAAAAGATTTGATTCTGGGAGATTCAGTGGACAAAACGAACTTCTTCTTGGACCAAGTAAGTACAAACTAGCCTCTCTTTCATTTCCATCTTTCATTTTTGAATTTATTTTTTTTTTTTTGGGGAGAACTGACCTTTAAAAAAGGTCAGCTCTACATGTACGCTGGTTTTCCAAGCACATCCCGCGTGTACATGTGGGTAGAAGATAAATTTCCCACGTGAACACACGACTGTTGCCAAGGCAGCCCGCGTACACCCTCCAACAAGTGGTAAAAAATAAAAAGGAAAGAGTTACCTCTCCAAACTTTGGCATTTTGCAGTATGTATGTTCATTGGAGGGAGAGGGAGCATGAGGAAATTTATTTTTTGGTCTTAGAGGACCCTCCTACTATTGTTGTTTTATCAAAATGTGGGTTGTTAAAGTTCTTCCAGTGTCTGTTTATGAGGGAACAACGCAGGTTGTTGACTTCTTTGATAGATTACTGGCATCCTGATGTGGAGGCATTTATGCTCGAGGGGTAGTCATTGAATCCAAAAAATGAAGACATTTACTTCCTAACTGGTCTCTCGAGGAGAGGGGATCCAGTCAACTTACGTACTTTTCCTCCTGTGACTCACAAAATTGAGGAGTTGATTGGACTTCATTGTGAGGTTGGTACTAAGAAATTAGTTTCTCAAGTGCCTACACATAATATCAACAACCTATCACTCAAAGTGATAGTTCTACTCATTGGGTGGATCACTGGATCCATGACTTTACATCACACTTCCCGGGCACACATGCATTGTGCAGTACAGTTATTAAATGCACAGATATTTTACTGGAGCACAACCATGCTAGATTGCATGAAGAGACAACTAACAGAGTGTCGGATATGGGAGCACCAAAACTTCAGGTTTGGGACTGTTTTGTGTTTCGTTTTCTTCAAGAGGGTACCCAGTCTCAATCCTCGAGAGACTGTATGAGGGCACGAGGCCTCTTTCCCACCGCTATGCATATGGGTAGCGGTGTTTCCATGACAGGGGGGGGGAGGGAGGACCATCAAGGCCTTCGATGATAAATTTTTTGACTGGTGGTCATGGTAGATTCCGACAATAGAGGAATAACCCTATGTTGGGATCAATTTTTCTAGGGATCCTGACATGCCTGTACCTCCTAGAGCGGAGTGAGGAGAGATGGGTAATTTTTCTTTTCAAAGTTATTTAATTTTTAAGTCTTTTTATATATATCATTTTTTTGTATACCGAAGTATCTGACACTTATGTATCTGTTATGTATAGATGTGGGACCAGTGTGTTCAACAGACTTCTAGAGGACTAGGCAGTGTCCTCGACTAGAGGCAGGACCAGCTGTAGTCGCCAAACCAGCAGCAGCAGCAAGGGGCCCCCCAGCTGGAGAGGCTGAGAGAGTATTGATATAGGTAGAATAGAACCTCACTGCTCTCACTCGTACAGTCCCTATGGCAGAGATCGAGGATCTCCTACTATCGATGCAACCTCACGTAGTTGGGGTGCCACAGACCTTGGTCCAGCTATTCCGATGTTCGAAAAATGTCATTGTTCACTATGGAAAGGCCATCAGGCCCCACCCTTATCTAGGTTGGACTACTTACGTGCCGAGAGCACTTTTTATATATTCTTGAGGGCATAAGCCCCATGATTCTTACTGGACATATTTTTGAGGCGCTTGCGCCAACCCATGTACTCTGATATTTTTGATATATATATATGCGTATTTCATCTTTTTATGTCTTATGGATTACATCTATTTTACAAATGTATTTACATGTGCGTGTGTGTGATTTTCCTTACATGTGTGCAATATGCCAATCTAATACATGATTAGCTAGAGTATCCGTGATTTGATTCAATCTCCTAGGAATATGGATATACATAATGTAACCAAAGATTCGTTCTAAGAGACGTACCCTAAGGAACCATCGGTGTAGTGTAGGATCATAAACGCGGTAAAACCCATTTAACTGGGACACAACCAACTAAGCGTCTAAGTAGACCCGGAGGTGAGAGATACCATGTGACAAAGCATCATGAAGCAACTCTAAAACTATGTTGTATTCTGCGACATTGTTTGTGGCGTCACCTAAGCAGATACCTCCTGAAGATAACAATTGGCCCTGAGGTGTGAAAATCACCCAAGCTACGGAAGCAAGCCTCTGAGTGTGTTGGCTAGCACCATCCACAAACCCAATGAACACCTCTCATTCACTTGACATCTGCCATAGTGAAAAATATGACATCAAAAACGACATGTCCATAAAACCAAAAAGACAAAAACTAAAAAGAAAATGTATAAGACTATACATATGTTACAAGAAGTCACCCAAGGCGACCCACCTACAAGTAATACTTCTTGAGGTAGATCCCATTTCTAGGCTTCACCAAAGAATTTCCCTCAAAGTCCACCAGACGATAAGAGCCCTTCTTTAGAACCTCCTTCACGATGAAAGGTATGAACCACATGGGTTTGAACTTTCCTGCCCCCAGGGGGTCCTTATCTTGGTCATAGACTAGGACAAGGTCACCTTCAGATAAAATCCGATGGTGGATGGACAGATCATACTGACACTTGAATTTTTGTTTGTGAGCCTCGTTAGCCAAGGCTGCATCTTGATGCTTCTCATCGAGCTGCTCAAGATATAATAAACGCTCCTCAAGCGGTGAAGTGTTTGGCAATAAATATAATACCAATTTTAGAGAGGGGATCTAGCACTCTATAGGCAAGACTTCTTCCATCCTGTAAACAAGTTGAAAAGGTAAGAAACTAGTCACAGTCTTAACAGATGTTCGGTAGGCCCATAATGCCGAGTATAACATCAAATGCCAATTTGACCTGGCTGAATTAATCATTCACTGTAGAATAGTTTTAAGGGATTTATTCACAGCTTCCACCTGACCATTTTCTTGTGGGTAGTAGGGTGAAAAATTTTCTTGCCTCAACCCAAGATTTGACGTTAACTTGGAAATCATTTTGTTCTGAAAGTGACTTCCATGGTTAGTGACAATATCTCTCAGGACACCAAACCTTGCTATTATCTGGTTAAACAAAAAGAGAGTTGTTGTCTTGCCATTATCTTTAAATCTTGGCATATCTTCGAACCACTTCGTGAAGTAGTCTACTGCTACAATGATATAACGGTGCCCCCTTGCGGAAGGATGGTTTCATGTAGTGTAATCAATCCCCCACTTGGTGAAGGGACTAACTGTGATGACGGGAAACATGGGAGTGGGGTGTGCCCTCATCTTCCGAGAGATGATCTGACATAGGTGGCACTTCTTGACCAATTCAACACAATATTTGATTAATGTTGGCCAAAAGTAACCAGCTCGTAGAATCTTTTGGTTTGTTTCCAACCCAAAAAAATGACTACCAGATGCTCCTGTGTGGCAATCATTAAGCACGATTTATTCTTCTTCATGAGTGAGACACCGGAGAAGGATGCAATCTACACCTCGACGATACAAAGTGTCCTCGAGTATGAGATAGTTCTTGAATTGATGGCATATACGGCGATGCTCATCATGAGAAGTAGAGGCGGGGCACTTCAAATTCTGGATATAGACTAGTATATCTCCATACCAAGGGTCGGAAGACACGATAAAAAACATGTCCCCTTTGATGGGAAACTCTTCAGGTTTAACATCACCTGATTCAACCGAAAGTTCCGAAATGAGTTTCATGAAGACCAACGACTTTTTGGATTTCACCAAAACAAAATCCAAGTCGAATTCCTGAAGGATAATTATCCATCTACTAATATTTCTGCCAATTACACATCGTGTCAACACGTATCGAAATAGATTCATAATGTCAATGATGGTGGTCTTAAGAAACAAGATGTAATGATGGAGCCGGTGGACAACATGGAATGCTTCGAATGCAAGTTTTTCAATATGTGAATAATTGAGTTTCGATCCAACCAGGCCTCAGCTTAGGTAATAAATCATGTATTCTGAGAGAAAATCATCCTCTTGAACCAAGACCATACTGATGGTCGACTCCATAGCGACCAAGTTCAATAAGAAATCTTTATTATAATTGGGTGGTCAAAGAAGAGGGGTAGACGTGGGGGTGTGTTTCAATGCTTCGAAAGAACATTGAGCGGCTTCGTCCCAATGGAAAGGAACGTCCTTCTTCAATAAAAGCATGAAACCCTTTGTGATCTTCGCATAGTTTGCGATGAAATGCCGTAAAAATTTCACTTTTCCCTGTAAACTCTAAAGATGAGGGATTGTGCACGGAGGAGGCAACTAAACTATCACCTCAACCTTTAGAGGATCGACCATGATCCCTATTGTTGAATCTATGAACCAAGCAGATGACCTGATGTGATGCAAAAACTGCATTTGTTTGGATTCAAGCGCATCTGGTAGTAGTGACATCGCTCAAATATAAGTCGGAGGTGTGCAGGATGATCAGCTCTCTTGTGAGATCATGACGCTAAATCATCAAGATAAGCCTCGACTATGTGTTTGAGGTCATGGAAAGCAAAAGACATGGCCCGCTGAAAAGTCGCTCCATCATTTTTCAGACCAAAAGGCATCTTCTGATAAGAAAATGTACTCCACGGACAAATTAAAGAGGTTTTGTGTTGGTCATTGGGTTTGATCTGTATCTGATTGTATCCCTAACAACCATCCATGAAGAAAAGGCCTCGCAACTTATGCATTCATCAACTATCTGGTCAATAAATGGCGTGGAGAAATTATCCTTTGGACAAGCCTTGTTCAAATCACAAAATTCCATACATATGTGAATCATACCCTATTTTTTGTTGACTAGCATAGGATTTGACACCCATTGAGTCAATTGGACAGGGTAGATGAAACCAACTTTGAGTAGTTTCTCTACTTCAGCCTTAATAGTTGTTTCTTTCTTGGGATTAACTGGATGAAGCTTCTGCCGGACCGGCTTGGCATCAGGATATGTCATGATTTCATGTTCAATGATTCTTGGATCTATGCTTGGCATTTCCTCGTAAGACCAGGAAAACATGTCGCGGAATTCGGGGGATAAATCTTCTCTGATGAAGATATTCTTCACGATGCCAGGGATTCTGGAGATATCAATAGGTATTTTTTTAGCGATGGTTTCCATATTTCCTTCAGTGTAAACAACGTGTGTAGCCAAAGGATTGATAGGACAAGCCCTATCTCCAATCATAGTCAGAGTGAATTCTCCTGCTTCAATTCTTCTTAAATCTGGGAGAAAATAAGATATGTGATGGAGATCATCCCAAGGTCTATCCGGACTAGTCATTGCCTCAATAATTGCCTTGTCTGAGGGCAAGACTAAGTCTAAAGAATCAGTATTGGCGAGGAAAGCTTGAGCCCAAATAGGCTCAAGAACCAGATCTAACTCTTGTGTGGGAGTCAGATTGGGGTCGACGAAAGATTGTTGGACTATAGAGTATGCAACTTCTATCGAGGACGAAGGCATGGCCATGCCATGGTGCCTTGTCCCTTCCATCATAGTTGATGGGGAAGGAAGATTCAATGGATTGTTAAAGTAAGTCATGTGAAATGATGAGATTTGAAATATTTTAGCCTTAGGATGGTCGGGGACAGCCGATATGTAATGGACATTGTCGGTCGGAGGTGGGTAATTGAAAGTACCCATCAAAATTGGGCACAAAACAACCCCTACATTGACGATGTCGGGCTGAGGGTTATCAATCATCGGAACTGTGGATACCCCCGATGAAGGGTCAGGATGGGAGAAGGATAATTGATCAATGGACACGATCTGGCCCTCGTGTGGAAACAACAAGACCCAGAAAGTTATCGCGACCACTGCCTGCATAGCATAGGTCCAACTCCTTCCTAACAAGAGATTGTAGTTGAGAGACGCATCGACCATTTCAACCTCGATGCACACTGTCTTCCCTCCTAACTGCACAGGGAAAGAGGGGATGATTCCATGTGATCGAAATGAACGACTGTCGAAAGTGGTAACAAGAGTAGGTGACAGAGACAAAATAGGTTGGCCAATAGCCTTCCAACATGTCAAAGACATCATGCATGTCAAGGCGCCCTCATCAACCACCGTGTAGAAAATGTTCCAAGTAAAATTTTTCATGGTGTAAGCCACTACTATCTGAAATGCCACGTGGTAAGGAAGATGAGGTTTTAATTCGGTCGTATCAAGCATGATTGTTCCCGGATTACATGTCTCAGTAGATCCTAAGGAAGCTAACAAAGCCTTTCTCTGGGAAGGGCATCTCTGGAGGACTTCCAAAGAAGACATCACACAAGGGGTCTGTGACAAATCCTCCACCACAGATTAATTTTGGGCGGCCCTTGCATTTGGGTTGTGGGAAGCTTTCTTGAACGCAACTTTGGGGATGAATTTCATTGTTTCTCCCAACGTCTTCTCAATATGGAGAGGAAGAGATGGGTTTTCGGCTTCTTTACCCTTCTCAGAGGTGTTTGGCATTCCATAGTCATGTGTCCTAGTTGTTAAGTCAACGCTACCTTTCATCATGTACACATTCCTGGACGATGGATTACTCTCAAATGGAGGGGGTCCCTAACTACCCCCTTCCATGCTCAAAGAGGCTTGAGTTAAATTTTTCCCATGTGGAAATGGATTCATTAACATGACAAGTTGTTGTTGTGCCAATAAGTTCTGGGCCTCCGCAAGCTAAGGGCACTAGTGATTCGAGTGGTTTTTCATGCAAAGATTACACAGATACTTCGACTCCTTCTTTTCGATGTTGTTCCCACCAGCATTATTGGTAGGTTTCTTATCCACCTTACCCTTCTTTCGTTGTTTATTATTTCCATCAAGTTGTTGGGTGGCCTTCGGGTTTGTCGATTGCACACTATGTACATATGACATTTGAGTAGGGGAAGAAGCTGAACCAGTGGTCTGTCTAGCCGTTGTCTTCTGTATTGACAATTGTTGCAATTGATTTGATAGCTGATCAACGGGCTTCGTTTGCGCTGAACCTATAATACCATCGGCATGTGGTCCAGATCTCTGTCTGGTCTTATCAAGTATCGACCACGGTGCATATGGAAAAACTTCGTAAAGTAAACCAAATTGACACTAAATCTTCTCTAGCTATTGAGCTCTCATTATCACTTCTTCGTATTAAAAGACCCCCGAGGTTACGACGTATTTAGATAACTGGGGTACTAAAGACTTAAGTAACCAATAAAGCAGGAATGTTGGTGGGACTGGTACTTTTATTAAACTCTTCCAACGTCTCCATTCTCGGATGTGATCTAAGATATGGTCCACTTTTGTTTGCTCAAAGTTGGCTAGAAATTCAGTGCCAACATCGTATCTCACAGGTAATTGGAAACGGTTTAAGAAAGCCATTACCAATTCGCTGAAGGAAGAGTATCTTGAGTGGTCAAGCTCGATGTACCATTTCGCAGCACTCCCAATGA
This sequence comes from Picea engelmannii, assembly GCA_009831015.1. Classification (NCBI taxonomy): domain Eukaryota; kingdom Viridiplantae; phylum Streptophyta; class Pinopsida; order Pinales; family Pinaceae; genus Picea; species Picea engelmannii. The sequence goes on along the minus strand of ML802840.1, from coordinate 42,578 downwards.
GAGTGCATTGAAACAAATGCAACTGGACGGAGTCATCTCTCAAAGAGTTGGACGAGCACCATAAATGGAAGGTAGTCACATGATCGCCTGGATATTCATTAGGCTTAGCTTCAAACTTTGGAATGTCTGAAGGAAACTTGTGTTGGATTACTGAGAGCAGGGGTGAATCAGTAATAACATAATTATAATCATTTTTCTTCAAATGTTATATCAATGTAGAATTATTATCCAATAATGAGTAGTAATAAATAAACAATCATAAACATACACAGTACACTAGTGTTTTACGTGGAAACCCAAACCAGGAGAAAACAACGAAATACTTTTTCTTATATGTCTTGAAGAATTACATTCATTGGAAGCACCAACTTCCTTTGTTTTCTAGCTGCAACTGGAAGGAGGCTCAAACCCCCTAGTTTATTAGGCTACAACCTGAGGGAAGCTCCAACTCCCCAAATCTCTGGCTACAGCCAGAAGGAGGCTACAACCCCCAATGTTCTCTGGCTACAACTAGAAGGTGGCTACAACTACCTGTCCTTGCCCAATCCTGCCACCCTGAAGTAGAAGTAGAATGATGGAACCACTGTCACACTATCACTATGAGATATACCACTGTAAACCTGTACCAATAAATCTGAACCATGCATCGAAAATGCATCAGCCTGTACCTCAACCTGTAATCAACCTATACACAAACAAGTGCATCAACCATGCACCAACCTGTAATCAACCTATACCATAAACAAGTGCATCCAACCATGTACCAAGTATGTTCCAATCATGTGTCAAATACTTATCAACTATGAATCATCAATATGTAATAACATCATCAACTATACACCTCATGTATGTGAGCCAACTCATCAACTACTTGTTTCAACCATGTACTGAACATGTACCTCAACCAAAAACCCTCATCAATTTCATCATCCAAATCTGATTTGTAGATCTGTAATAGACCTGGTGTATATGATCACATTCCTGCAAACCTTGCTTAACTTTAACAGCAACAGACAAGCATTTTCATCAAACTTTTCTTTAGTCTCACATGCCTAGTTTTGGATTAGTCAACAACCCTAACTTGAAGTAATAATAACTTTGAACATGTAATGTATAAAGATAAAAAAATAATACACAATGTTCGTCAGTGTGTTTTATTCAATTCCTCCAAGTGACACTACTTGGAACCTCTCAGAAAAGGATTTATAGAAAAAATGGCATACCTTGCTAAATTCTGGCTTATTCTAGAGAGCGACCTTGTAGAGCATGCCCCACACAAAATATTTGATGTAATGAACAGAAACTATTACACAACATAGTATAGACTGTACCCTAACCAACACATTTGGTCTCACTGAATTTGGATCTGTTATGAAGAAGTTATGACGTTTTTATCCGAAACACTAGATTTTGACTAGTTTCAGGACTGCCCACAAACCCTATTTTTCATAGAGTGTAACTCCCAAAATACAACGACCCGCAAGCTTAGAAAGCACCATCAAAAGAATTTATCCTTCCTTGCATTTCGGCCTTCTTTTCTTCACTTTCCTCAGAATTTCGGCTTAGATATCATTTGTATACCTCAGACACCTATAGATATTCAATATGCTCAAGTGTGATTCAAATG
>ML802840.1:14308-25927 GCA_009831015.1 Picea engelmannii | reverse complement strand
ACCCATGAAACAAACTTGGGTCCATTACCCAAACCTGGGGTCTCCAACTTCTCATGGCCATAACTCTCTAACCGTGAGGAATTATGTGACATTCCACATACCACCAGAAATGACATGACAAGCACTATCCATCTAGGATATTTTTGCTGACAAATTCACTTTCCTTCATCTCATTATTCCACAATTAAGCATGGATTCTCTTACTTCACAAAGTGTCTTCCCATGAGGGCTTTCACCATAAGGGGACCACTTTGGAGTTCATCCATATTTACTTCTTATCAACCATTAAAAAACAATAATGAGTCATATTTACATCAAACACTATTGGGTCCATTACCCAAACCTTTGTGCTACAAGTCTTTCTTCAAGGGTTGACATCAATGACAACCAACCTTAATCAACAACTTGGTTGGCATCGAAGGCCAATGTGAATCATGACATATGGGGTCATTTAATAACCTTGTCAATTCTTGCAAGTGCAGGGTTGCCATAAACGCTAATTTGGGTTGTTGATTATAACCAAGGAAAAATGAGCCTGGCATTTGGCTAGCACCAAGTTGCCAGGAAAAGTTAGGTTGTTGGCCAGGGTTCTGGTAATAACCATGGTCGTGACCAGCTTAAAGATTTTTCACTTGTTGAGACTTCATTGTATGACTCCTGTAGTAGGACGTAAAGGGTTGGGCTTGTGTCACATTCCAAGGATTTTGGGAATGGTTTCCCCCTGTCGATCCGACGGGCATATGTGTTGAACCTTGCTCGGGGTTCCATTGTCTATGGAAGGGGTTTCCCCTGTTTGACATACCTAACAAGGGAAATGATCCCTGCCATGGATTCCAAGGTCCTTATGAGTAAGGAATTCCTAAGTTTTCCCCCTGTGCAAGAATAGTACCTTGCATAGGATTTTGTTCTCCATAATCGGGCTTGCCCCCGGCCGAGACGACAGCTGACAAGAATGCGTTGTTACCAAACATGTCGAACAAATAGAACAATGTCTAACCTACTGAAATGCTATAAGAATGAATTCCTTGAATACCTTCTCCAAACGAACTATAATTTACGTTCGGCCTAGTGGAGTGCTGGTGAGCACTGCCGAGCGAAGGGGGCGAAGGAGGTATATGACCCCCTCCGTAAGGGAAATAATTATAGAGAGATGAAGTTCCCCCCATGGATCCTTGCAGAGGATCTTTGGAGCTCCTTGCCCCAAGACCTAAATTCTGTAGAGTGGAGTAAGAAAGGGCAGTGCTCGTACCGAAGCCATGCATACCGTATGAGAACGGAGGGCCTGTCACACTCTGGGTGAACGAAGTAGTGATCACCGCCATATAAGGAATTATACCATTTCCTGAGGTAGAGTCAGTCGATACCATAGTGGTCTGGACCGACGACAGTTGGTTAGGAGGCAGAACACCCCCTGTAGTAACAGTCATAGAGGGAATATGAGTATTCCCTAAAGAAGTGGCAACATTTGTTTCCATCGCTGCTTGTGACACTACCTGACGCTCGTAAGGTTCAACCTGTACGATGATGGGCACTGATAGATCATTAAATGGAGGGTTATACATACCAAGAGCTTCTGCTCCAAGGTAAAAAATGGTTGGTTCCTCCAGAATCAAATGTTCTCCTCTCGAAGATGAGTCAGGAACAATTTCCTATAACTCGGTTGCCTCAAAAGACCCTTGTTGGTCTAGTTTTCACCTTAGAGATGGCGGGGTGGCTCGATATCAACCGATGGCAGGCCCAAAATCCTTCGTGACCAACGGATCTCCTGATCCTCCACTGTGTGAGAATATCAATGGCACACTAGGGCTTTCTATAATTGTTAAAAAAATAGTACACACTAGAAAAAGATCCTATGAGATAAGACAAGATTACTAACTAGTTGGAAGAACAGTTACAACATCCAACACTAGAGCAACTTACTGGTGCAAGTGAAACTCAAATACAAAAGCACCCTCCAGGTATACTCTAAAAAACATGGCCCGATGTCTTCCCTAGGTACCGTGGTATACCCCTATAGTCACCTATGTAAGTCACTAAGATAAAGGCAACTAGGTTGCCAGTGCACGAAAAGTCACCATGCTAGTAAAGTCGATGGTCGGGTGGACCACAATGAGTAGGGTATCAAGCCTGAAACCTATCAAGGGTATTGAAATCAAGTGTTCTGAAAGACGACTCAAGAAATGAAAGATTTTTTTTATTGTTTTATGCTTTAAAACAAGAAATTTGAAAATGAATTCTTTTATTTTCTTATAAAGAAAAAAAGGGGAAAATGATGACAAGTCAAGACCAAGAAATGAATTCAGGCTCAAACGTAGATCACGAGGAGTCACTGACAATACCAAACAGGCAGATCAAATCAGACTCACAAACTTGTCTAAAAATCCCTATCAAAGAAAACACAAGAAATATTTTGATAATCAAAAGCTATGTTGAAGTCAAACCTAGGCTACAGACTGTTATAACAGAGACCAAGACTAGATCAAGAAAACCCCTGAGAAGTGTGACTTCTGACAGGGAAGAGGATGACTGTCTCTTAAGAAACCAATTCTCAACACAGGCATGCTACTGACACTTCAACAGTCAGTGTATGTACGTGGGCTATCCAAAGGAAGGGTGTGTACACATGCGTGCAGGCCCACTACAGGTCGCGTACACCTCTGTAACTCCTCAAAAAAAATGAAAACCATCGTCCAACACAGGAAGGGAGTATTGGAATGGAATACCAGCATCCCTTAAAGACACCAAAGCTTGTAGAAACTCAGAAAATAGTAAATAAATTGATTCAAAGAACCCAAAACTAAATATCCCCAAAGACCCTAGAGGCATCCCCAGTATGGTCGCCAATTCCGCTATAGCGAGAAAACCCCTCTACAAACTACACCAGGGTTCTAAAGTGTAGGCAGAGCTAACCATCTAAAGTATCCTACTTTTAATCACTATCCCGACATTACCCCACAATCATACATAAAAGACAAGAAACAGGGATCCGGTAGGCCTACCTTAAACTCTGCGTCTGGTGTTGATCCCTTTGTTCTTGGTTGTTTCCCAACTACAAATCTCCTCCCAAGGCTGACTTGCATTCATCAAAAGACAAACGAAAAACTACACGCATTCATTCTATATATGGATTAGTGGGTTAGACATCATAAACAATAAATGTAAACAAATCATAAAGATTTAAGACATCATTTGGTGGGACGGAAAAAGTACTTCTTTATATTAATCTCACAAACGTCACTTAAAACATGAGACCGAAACTACTCCTCGAACTTGGTCCTGGGATCCTCTTCATGATGCACCAACTACTTCCACGTCTTCTTCTCTTCTTCAATTTTCTCTAGGGAAATGGAAAGGGTTGCAATTGGGGCAGAGGGGGAATGATAAAATGGGTAGAGTTTCTTTGCTCTCATGCTGCTTTTGGAATGGGACCCCAACCCCTTATTTTATAGGCCAAAAGATATAGTAACAGTTGGGGTGACTGGCTATGGGCGGTGAAATGGTTAAGTAATGGCCCGAAAACCCATATCCCTTTGCAATTTTCATTTTTCACGATATTTTGTGAGTGTACGTGGGCTGTAGTGGCTCAGCAAGCGTGTGTACATGGGCAGTAATGGTGCAAGGTGGGTACACCTTCAAAACAATGGTTTTTAGAAGAGTTTTTCAATGATGGCTTGGCAAAGATAGCAAGTTAGATGACCTAATGCCAGGTATTCATGTCTGGTGCAATTTAGGGTTATAACAAACTAAGAAAAAAAAGAGAAGAAAACAATTCACTCAAGAAAGAATTGATGAAACAAAAGGAAAGTGTTCACATTTTTTAAGAATCCTAATATGTCATCGAGAAATTAAGAACTCATCTAAAAGAATCCAGAAAGATCGAAGAAAATCTTGAATATCAAAAGCAGTATTTGGAAGCCAACATAGCAACACAAAAGGAAGAAGAAGAAATAAGAGAGAATATATTGAAAGATCACCTTAAGGAAATAACTAATGATCTAAACCACATTGAGACAGAGTTTGGTAAAGAAAAGAAAGGACTTGAAGAAGAAATAATCGCATTAAAAATCCATCTTGAAGAAGTGAAAAGAACATAAGAAGTCATGAAGTCTCATATAATGAAGAAAGAAGAACATGTTTAGAAGCTTGAAGAAGTTGTCACATTGAGAAGTAAAATTGTCAAGCTCAACAAGAACGTTGAAGAGATAGAAAAATCCACGAGTTATAGAGAATGAAGAGAAACACTCTAGGCTGCTAGAAAATAAGAATGAAGAAAAGAGAAAGAATTATGCATAAGTACTCAAAGGAAGGAATCATGGTCAACCAGAATCTAAGAAAACTATTGAAGATACATCTTAAAGAAGACCATCCATGTTCAAGCTACAAAGAAGCTTCAATCATGATCATGATCAGTCAAGGCAGAAATTTAGAAGGACTACACAACAAAGAATATCATTCACTCAGAGGTATGTGAATTTATTTTATGGTAATTATTTTTTTTGTACTAACTTTGAACATAAGGTTGCAAATTGCGGGGATTATAAAAGAAATTTTCAAGCAATAAATGCCTATGTGGCCCCGCGTAACATTGAATGTTACAAATGTCATAACTATGGACACATAGCTAGTGATTGTAGAAGTATGATCGATACTTCCATGAAAGAGAACACTGATATTAGATCTAAGAAAGTATGGATAAGAAAACACGAAGAACAAAGACCAGGTCTGAGAGATCGCAATATTGGAAATAAAACGAGATGAAGAAAATTCTACAAAGAAAAACAAAGATGCCAGATACAAAAAGGTTTGGAAAATAACTGAAAGGACAGAAGGACAGATAAATAAGGAACAGGTTCAAGAGATTGTACTTTTAGGAATTGTAGTGAGAGATGAATCCATAGACATAAATAAATAAGTCAAAGCTCAGAGAGATGATGAATCTACCAATGAAGATGATGATGAATACACATCAGATCATGAATTTTTCTGATCCATCCAGCTTAGAGACTCCCAGGTAATATGAATATTAGACAGGGGGTAGTCTATGCGATAGTTGTGACAGACCAAAGAACCATCCTTCGAGCAACTTGTAGAGTTTGACTAGACATATCCAGAGCAGTTAGTTAGCAGAAGTACAATCAGTTGTAGTAGTGAAGAGTTCATGATAGTACAATAATAAATGGGTCAGCATTATGGACAATTGTGCAATAGATTCTTGGACAGTATGGACAGATATGGATTCCTAATAACACTTAGCAGGTTTGGATAGATATATGATATTGGACAAGGGAATGGATTCATAGATTGGTTCATAGAGTGGTTCAAAGACAAAGGAACATTATCATAATGGATGATAATTATGCAGTAAATGGATCGAACAATGCTAATGGATTCCAAATTGACAGATATTTTTTTTTGGACACATGCAATGCATACAACAGTTCACATTAAAAAAAGACTAATGCTCAGAAAAAACAATGACAAAAATCCCTACTAGCTATGGAAAGGAAGACCAAAAAATGTGAAGCACTTCAGAGTATTTAGAATAAAATGCTACATCAAAAGAGAATATGGAAGAATGGGAAAGTTTGACTCTCGTGTGGACAAACGCGTACTTGTTGGTTACTCAAGTACAAGGAAAGAATACAAGTGTTACATTATGAGGTTGGACAAAGTTGTGGAAAGCATCAATGTAACAATTGATGAAACAGGTGGATGAGAATTAAAGGAAGAAGAAAATGAATCAATGGAACAACTTTATGAAGAAGAAGCAGAATATGAAGAAGAAGTAGAAGGGGAAGATGAAGAGGATCATACAGAAGTATAAGATCAAGTTCAACAAGCGCCTCCAAAGACACCTAGCAAACGAGTACAGAAGAATCATCCTTCAGATCAGATTATTAGAAACAAGGATGCAAGAGTTGAGACTAGAAGAAGAATATGTTCACTAGAACAAATGCACCTAACACTCTGATCTATGATTGAACAAAATAGTTTTGAAGAAGCCAGGAAGGATGAATTCTGGAATAAGGCCATGGATGAAGAATTCGATCAAATAGAAAATAATAACACTTGGGAATTGGTTCCAAGACCAAAGAATAAGAATGTGATTGGCACAAAGTGGGTTTTCATAAATAAATTGAATGAACATGGACATGTTATAAGGAAAAAATCTAGATTGGTATGTAAAGGATAAGCACAGGTTGAAGGAATTGGCTTTGAAGAGACATATTCCCTAGTTTCCATAATGGAAGCAATCTAATTGCTCTTAGCTTATGCATGCTCCAAGAATATTAAAGGGTATCAGATGGATGTGAAATCATCTTTTCTGAACGAGGAAATTGAAGAAGATGTCTACATTGAACAACGAGAAGGATTTCATTTGTCAGAGAACACAGATTATGTGTGTAAATTGAACAAGGCCTTGTATGGTCTAAAACAAGCTCCTAGAGCATGGTACTCTAGAATGGATAAATATCTACAACAGGCAGGGTTCAAAAAAGGAAGTGCATACATCAACCTCTACATCAAGGTAACTCAATATGGTATTTTATTAATTGAATTTTATGTTGATGATATTATTTTTGGAAGTACTCATGACAGGTTAAACCAAAAATTTGCAAAGGATATGCAGAATGAATTTGAAATGTCATTACTCAGAGAACTATCCTTCTTTTTGGGTCTTCAGATACGTCAAAGCAACCAAGGAATTTTTATTTCTTAAACTAAGTATATCAGAGAAATGCTAAAGAGGTTCGAAATGGAAGATTGCAAACCAGTTACCACTCCTATGAAATCCTATTGCAAGTTGAGAAAAGATGATGATTCAAAGTCTACAGACCAGAGGAAATACGGTTCAATGATTGGTAGCTTACTATATGTGACAACATCTAAACCATATGTAATGCAGGCAGTTGGACAGGTTGCACGATTGCAAGCAACACCAAATGAATCACATGTCTTAGCAGTGAAGAGGATTTTCAGATATCTCAAAGGAACATAAGAGTTTGGATTATGGTATCCAAAAGGAAAGGATATATCACTTATTTCCTACACAGATGCAGATTGGGAAGGTTGCATTGATGATCGATAAAGCACCATTGGAGCATCATTCTACTTGGGTGAGTGTTTAGTATCTTGGCTAAGAAAGAACAAATCATTAGTATCATTATCTACAGCCGAAGAAAAGTATATTACAGCATCAGGATGTTGTACATAGTTTCTATGGATGAAACAAGCTCTGACAGATATACAGGTTGAGTATAATGAGCCCATTCCAATATATTTTGATAATGAAAGCGCCCTTAGTATCTCAAAGAACCTGGTGATTCACTCCAAGACAAAGAACATTCCAATCAAGTATCACTTTCTATGGGAATAGGTTGCAGATAAGAACATCAGACTTGCAGGGATGACTTTAAGGATGGAAATTTATTTTAAAATGTAGAAACCTTGGAGAATCTTATTAATCCTTCATATGCCAAATATAATTTTTTGGTGATATTTTTATAAAATTTTTCAAATTTCTAAGGATTTTATATAGTTTTATAAAATTATTGGATTTTTAAGGTAAAATAATTATATCCTATAGAATTTGGGTGAATCATTTTTAAAATAGAAAATCTTTTTTCTGGAAAAAACATGGAAAATTAGCCCATGAGCTAAATTTATCCCCTAAAATCATCCCTGCGTCAGATTTGAATATGTAGGCACAAAAGAGCAAGTGGAAAAGATATTTACAAAACCACTTCCACAGGAAGCCTTTGAGTATCTTCGCCAGATACTCGGAGTAATTTCTACTCCAAGATGAATGCTTTTGAATGCTTAGATTATATGTATTAGATTTACATGAGGAAGCACCATAAAGAGGGAAGTTCAAGTTGGGAGATTAGTTTTAGGAAGACTTCATTCAGGGGGAGTATCCTCAGATGGAAAGATACCTTTTCCATTGATGACAAAGGGGGAGAGATTTATCAGACGCAAAGGTAAATGCTTGGAGAAAGAGCACCGAGACATGGTTCCAGGGGGAGCGATGGTCACAGGGGGAGCATGAGTGATATGACTTCTGTATTGCATCAGAGTGTTTCCATCAATGACAAAGGGGGATATTGTTGATTATTTGGGTTGGTTTTCATTATTGTCAACCTTTGAAGAAAGACCGATAGCAAATTCCAGTAGCACAAAGGTTTGGGGTAATGTACCCAAGTTTGTTTGATGTATAATGATTTGAATTTTAATATATTTGAAGGTAAGACTATTCTAGATGGATAGTAAATGTCATGCCATTTCCGATGGTATGTGAAACATCACATAACTCCTCATGGTTAGAGAGTTATGGCCATGTGAAGTTTGAGAACCCTCATGAGTCATCTAGAAGCCCCAAAATGTCAAAGTAGTTAAACTGGTTGCAAAGAATAAATTATTTAAATAATAAAGTGAAGTTATGAGTGTACTATAAGTCAAAGTGGATACAAAAGAAATTAATTAAATAATAAAGTTAATGGAGAAATTACTATGTGGACAAGTGGTTAGAAGTGGGTTAGCCCTAAAATAAGGAAAGGGGTTTAATATGGTTAGAAGGTAACCCCTTGAAGAAGCTACATAAAAGTATAAATAAGAGGCAAGTTGTTGAGCTCTAAATGTGTCCTAAAAACAACCTCTATGCATCAGCCAAAGGTAGGCGTTGGCACAAGCATTTTACTTGTTGCCTACGTAGGTTATTACCTTATGTTTTCAATACCCAACCTCCAGAGATGCAACACTTATAAACAAACAACAATCGTAAAGGGAATGACAGTTGTTCTATTCAAATGAACAAAAACTACACTCAAAGGAACAACACTCGTTACATTGGGCTGAACTAATGTTGAATTAATTGCATTGTAGTATTTGCCCAACTATTTAATTTGTCAACCCGAGGAAGTCTTTTATTTCAAAGTTATCGTGCACAATATATGCAAGCAACAAATTCCAACTAACACTATTATCTATTTAATAAAATAAAACTCATAACTTAAAATCAATCAAATCCTCTCTTGCTTGAAAATACACTCAGATGAAATAAAATCACTACCACACTCTTACATAAATTAAAGAAGTATTAACAAACTAGAGTAACAACAACATGAATTGAATCTTACTGTAACAACAATTTAATAAACAACACACAACTGTAAGAAATGATCAACTAATCATAAACCAAGGTAAATTAAGACAATGAAAATAAAAATACAAGTAAATGAATAATACCAACACATACCATATTGAGGGGGGCCCACCTCACCTAGCATGCATGGCCAAAAGACTTACAAGATTAAGAGAAAGTTGCACATAATTGTATATCCTTTAGCTCCTTTGTATTATTGAAGAAAACTCAGAAATTACATAAGTTCATCTCTTTCTTACGAAAAAATTCTATATAATCTCATGACTCACTCTCTCCTGATTGAAGAGGTCTTATTTATACAAATAAAATCCCCAAATCTGGGTTGCTCAAACAAATTGCTAAGTTTAGAGAACCGGTCGCAACTGTAAATCTGGAAAAATACTCTTTTAAAGAACCATTGATTTCTCTCAAACCATAGCTCCAATTGGAAAACTACCAATAATGAACTCAATTGGGCCCATTTTGAACAAAACCCATGTCGTGGATTTTCAATATTCATCCTCACGTTTTCACAATATTCCACGCAAATTTGTCTATCCTTATTTGCCATGTTTTTCACTGAAAATGGTTAACCACGAGCTGGAACTCACATGTTCCATTTGGAGGTTGGAACCTTGATTACTGCAACTATTTCTACATAAAATCACTCATCAAACCATCATCAGAAAAATCATGCATAATAGTTTTTAATTCATTAGAAATGAAGGAAGAATAATCATTATTGACAACTAAAACATAACAAGAATAATATGTCATTTTATGAGTAGTTGTAGCAAATGTATGGAAAATGGAATGATAAATGAACCATAATAGAAAGAACAAGGAATGGAATGGATGTCTATAGATGATGAAAATATGGACAAATATGTGACCCAACATATGCCCCACACTAAAAAGGTTGCATGTCCTCATGCAACTCAATACATTGCATTAACCAAGTTGTTAAGGAATCATTTGAATGTTGTTGATACAATGGATTTTCATGCAAAGAACAACTCAGATGAATAAGGTATTTTGATAGTTTTATATGTCACAATTTAGTGCACATTCTTGCCAAAAATCATAACAATCCAATACACAAATCCCAAGATATCTTGTTGTTGAAACTCCTCGTCCTTGAAACTCTCCTAAAATAGTTCTGACAACACCACATTTTTTTTTACAAAGTACAAAGTGGATTTTGTAGGCATATTTAGACTAATCCCATGCTTCATAATACCAAAAATCATGACAACCCAGTTCATCATTTGGAAGATATGCCCAAATCAATTTTTGCACTTTTTTGTAGAAAAATTAACATGTATGAGAAAAATAAATATGATTGGAAAATGAGAGAACAAACCATCATGCATAGTAACCGAGATCCTCTGCAGAAAACTAATGCATAAGAAGACAATCATCTTTGAGTACCCCTTGATTATGTATACAACGCAATCACCATCAAATTCCCTCAATATGTTTTGCTTGTACTTCAAGGCAACATTTTTAATGGGAAAACAATCTGCAAACCTTGAATCTGGTCATGAACTTGCTGCAAAATGATTAGTACATGATTATCTTTTACTGTTGGTTGTAAATACCTTATCAATGCTTAAATACCAATCCTCCAATCTTGGAAATCCATCAAATGTTATCTCAGAATGTGATTAAGCTGGCCATGTCATGAGTTTACCATCAAATGCTTAATCATATTTATTTGACAATCCACATACCATATGATATACCCTCCAGTAATCTCAGTTTCACTTATGGGGATTGCAGCCCTGTAATCATGGGATTCCAGATCTCAAAACAACTTGCTTTGTTTGTAGGTTACCTCACAGGTTTTCATCATTGACAAAAATACTTCTTTTCCATGAAAATTCATAACATTAAGACTGTAAGGACCAAAATTTTGGCCATCATTATGAAGTGCTCAGAATTTGTGAATGAATACATGCATCAGTGTATCATGAACCAAGAAAATGAACCACATACCTTTGTATTTCTACCCATGTGTTTAAAATAAAATGGCTTCTACAATAGTTTATTTTACTGTAGGTTCTTGTGGATAGTCAAATTCCTTCTTCAAATAGATTCTTGGGCATGCATAGTAGCTGGTCCATTGTTCATGTAATGAAGATAACTCATAAAAAAAATATAGCCAACCAATGACAAAATCTGGAAATTCCAATAAGTTTTCCCAACACCTAGGTAAATTTGTTGCCCATGTACCAATGGTGACCCAATTTTCTGCCATAGATTTCATGCTAGACTGTAGTAGCATGCTAAAATCTGAGTACACAATGGAGATCTGAATTTTCCTTGGATATACCTTCACTTTCTAGGATTTCAACAATAAAATTATGATGTTGAGAATAGATGGTTGAATATGAAACCATGGGAGGAAACTAATGATTGTTGTTGCATGCCAAAAATAATGACTCAAAGTGATTTTTTTTTTTTTTTTTTTTTTT
>ML802840.1:2759-14295 GCA_009831015.1 Picea engelmannii | reverse complement strand
TTTTATGGCAGCATATGCTTCTTCTGTTGCTTGCAATAACTGTGGCAAAGGTGCCTCTAAAACAAGCCACTACAGAAATTTCATTTTAAATTTTGGGTGGAGACATTGTTTCAATTGCCTTTTAATAACAACTTCCTTCCATTAGCATTTGTGTAGACAACTACACATGTGTTTTCATAATGGAAACAAAGGATGCCACAAAATCATCATACTACCACCCAAGAGAACCATTATCATGCTTCCATGGTAAATCTTATGAACACATAACCCTCTTTTAAATAATGATGTATATTGGCAAGTGAGAAAAACAAACACAATGTTCATATGGGAGGGTTAGGCATTAATGAAAGGGTTAGCATCGTAATCATTCTTGAGACATCCATTAACTTCATAGCCTATCAAATACTTATAACATGTATGATTCAAATCCATATAACACATATGTTGTATCCTTTCATGAATCAATAACAACAACTTTTTGAAGATGTGCAATATGTAGGAGAACCATGAGTCAAAAGGTTGGAAAAGATAATTGGAAACCCATGAGATGAATGAATACATCATGGAAATGAACCAAAGAAACCATACCTCTRAMTTTYAGCRTGCTTGTAKGAAAATGGACATCRTGATMTTCTTCCTTTCTCTATTCTGGTTCTTATRTGGCAACAACAAATCAATTKCTCATGCTTGGATGTTAGGAGATGTAGGGAAGGACTTGACTTGGGTGTTGGGAGTGCATGAGGTGAAGGTTGATATGGTAATGGATGGATAAGAGAGGTAATAGATGAGTTATGATATGAAAATGGAGAATAGAAATCCTTAGTGGTTCTTCATGACATTTTCCTAAATCTTTAATAAATCAAAAACTCATGCTATTTTACCTCAAGTTTTACCTCCATGAAATATTTGATTGGCATGGATGGACTGATGTTTGTTGAAGCCGATGTAAGACAAAATGATGCTGAGACAAATGTATATGAGAGCTGAAATAGAAGTAGGCTAAATTTGATTTGAAATGATGTTGTGCTTGCTACATGTAAGACTACTGCTGCTGAAACAAATGATGATGAAGAATTCTACTACAAAAGAATAAATCTCCTTCTCTTATTCTGAAAATCAAATGTTGAAATGAAAATGAAAAGGGACTACAGAACTACTGAAACAAATGATGTTGCAAGTCACTATTGAGATCATTAGATCACATAATCTTCAACTGCTACAAAACCGAGGTACAATTCTTACCATGCAAATGAATGTGCTGAAGTCGAGCATGGAAAGAAATCATTGGATTACCATCCATTAATGTATGCCATTAACCAATGTGAATAAACTCACCTTTGATGACAGTGAGCTCTAAAGTACCTTAGTGCATATTGACAGGTATGAATGGATTTGTTGGAGTCGAGTCACCTGCAAGATTTTTCAATCAAGAGGCATTTATGAATCCCCATTATTAACAAAAATGAGATCTACCATTGATGTATGCAGATCTCAGGGCACTATGAAACTCTAACCTCAATCCCAGATGATGTGTTGGAGTCGATGGGATGAGATTTGTTAGAAGGAGGGCCTTAAGGAATCCCACATCATCCAACATGAGCATAGACAAAAGGATTTGAGGAACTAAAGATGAAATGTTTTCATTAGAAAGAGGTAAGGGAGTTGAGTGACTTTATTGATGGGTTAGCAGTGATTGGAGTAGAAAGTATGGAAGTGATGAAATGGAGCAGAAGGTAATGGAATGGATGGAATGGTAGAGGGAAAAAAATGTATAGGCATATCAGGAGTGATTCCAAAGCCAAATAAAATTAAATTCAGATTTCTATGATCATTAGAAATAAGTTTTGAAAATTCCATGTGATGATATGCCAAATATTCTCAGTAACACCCTCCATGACAAGGTGTTTTTCGAATTTTGGACTAGACCAATAGTCACAGTTTTAGGCATAAATTTTGCGTTTGATGACAAATTGATGTGATTCCAATTGGAGATGAAATTAGATTCTTGTAGGTATCTCCAATATAAACATGTTTTAATGACAAGAGGAATTGATGAGTCAAATTTACCAATGAACAGTTGAGAAGACAGATTTTTCAAAGTGCAGATTTATGACAAACAGTCAATGTTTTGGTCATAACTTCCTCATAGGATATTTGAATTGAGTGATTCAAATTGCGTTGTAAACTATATTCATAGAGGAATATACAAATGAAACAATGTTTCAAGATATATCCAATAAGGCATCCAAAAAGTGACTGTCCCAGCTCTGTTCCTAAGCTTCATGCTTGACATCCCGTTAGTATTTTGACCATAACTTTTTAGTTTGATGCCCAATATCAAAAATTAAAATTGGTTTGGAAACTATATTCAAATGGATACTTGGGATGTAAACAGGTTTTGAAAATAAATCCATTTGGTCTCCCAAAAATGGACTGTCCCAACTGTGTTTTAGTAAAAATTTCAAGCCAAAATGTCACAAAAATCTAATAAATGAAATATGGCTCTCAAAAAGTGACCGAAATAGATGTGAATGTTTTTAAAGATAAATTTAAATGGAATATACAACCATAAAAAAAATTTCAACCACTGAGTACCTAGATTGACTTACGCAGCGTATTGCAACAACTACTAAAACTTAAAAAAATGATGATTTTTGAAAGAAAGTCCATGAGATCAAGGCTACAAGTGATCGAATGATGATCTCTTGAAGGCGACTCATTTTTATTTCTAAACTAGGGTACTAATGCTTAGAATTAAACTAATCAATTCCATTAAGAATTTATTGAAAATTCATTCATTACCCTACCCTACTTTCCTTGAAAACTAAATTAACTCAAGTATAAGAATACTTCCAATGAAGCCACTTATGTAACAAAGTCTCAAATATGAGCATATGCTGTGGGTATGAGCATATGAGCATATGAGCATATGCTTCATGAAATGATGGTGCCAATAATTATTGAAGTATAGCATGAAGCTATGGATTGGTGACAGATTGAAACCAAAATTCAATATAGTCCTTGTTCCCTTGATTTCCTATAGTTGTTACACCATGAATATCGTTAGAAAACCGATCTTCCTGAATGCAAAAGAGATTCATATCCAGTGACCATGATGTAGAAGATGCTTCACTTTTCGGTTCCAATGTCTGTTTTTCATCAAATTTGTTGATCTTGTCGGCTTGTTGATGATGATAAGAAACTTCATTTTCAAGTCTTGGACTTACAACCTGCCCAAGCCTCATATGGATTTGTTACAATGGTGTAGGTGAGGCAGGATAAGTGGTAAATTTAGGCAAGTTGTACAGGTCAACACTATAATTATATTGCACTACTTTATTATGGTTAGGGTGCAAGGTGGGTTGAACATGAAGTTGTGTAGGGCATGGAGGATCTTGATGAAAATTTAAGTATGGAAAGTATCATTGATTGGTTTGTGTGGATGACCTTAATGGGAAAATAGGATGTTGTTGAAGAGCTAGTGGAAAGTATGGAGGATTGGTGGTTGCCGCAACATGAGGGAAAGTAGCCATGGGATCATAAGATGGGCCATGCCAACCTTGTGGACAAGGTAGGTAGGAGTGATATTGGGGTTGCCACAGTTGCCATGGTGTATGAGTATTCAATGATTGCTTGTGAGAGTAAGGAAATGGAGGATAGAGTTTTGAATCATACATGTAGTCCATGGTTGTTGTGGTGAAATTGTTGCAACTCCTCGATCTCTTTGATATATTGATTTTATCTTGGGTAAGGAGGGGAAGCGATCCGTTGAATGACTCAAGTCACATATGCCACAAATTATGAGACTATCCAAAGGACAATCCATTGCAAGATGTTTCTTCTAGCACCGAGGACAAATTGTTTCTTCAGGTTCCTCCCATTTCTTCTTATCCTTCAAAATATCCAATTGTGAATTTAATGAGCTAATGATATCATCTTTAAAAACTTCAATTGAATTATTGATTTCAGCTCCTATAACTCTTGTTTTTGCAATAGATTTAAAATATTGAGAAGAAGGCTCACTATAATTCTTACCAGACTTGAAGTTCCCTCTTGAATACCTTCTACATAGCTCACAAATATCATCATATGGTAACTGAAATACATCTTCTGTTCTCATCAAATTTAGTATTTCTAAAGATTCATCATGGATTCCTTTGAGTAGGAGTGTTTTTAAGGTCTCTTTTCCCAATTGTTTTTGTTTGGATATTTGAAGGTTGTATTGAAAGCGCTCCACATATTCCTCCAAACTCTCTTCTTCCCCTTGTGTCATTCCAAATATATCATCACTGACCCTGCAATAATCTTGGTACCTTTTCAAGAATACATATTTCATGTCTTCCCAAGTTTGTATAAAATTCCCACCGAGGCTCATGAACCATCAGAGAGATGTTCCTTTTAGAGTAAGAGGAAAAACATTCAACTTTTGATCATTAGTAAAATAAACATAACCTCTACAAAGTACTTCAAATTGAAATAAGAATGCATCAGGGTCTTCATTTTCCAAACCGTGAAAATTTGGTAGATTGGATGGGGGAATGCTTTTCATTTGTACCACTCCTTCAGGATCTCTGATGGGGAATTCAAAGGTAACAAATTTTGTCTCCTTCTTACCTGTCATCTTTTTGTTGGATTCTTCATATGTTATATCAAGGCTCCTTCCTCAAATGTTCCTATCAACTTGTGAGTATGATGGGTGGTGCTTACATAACCACTAAGAGAAATGATAAGATTTAGATAAAAAAATAAAAACTAAATGCAAAGAAAGAAACAATCAAGAAACCTGCATGCCCCAACCCTTCACCTTAGAGGCAAGAATATGCAACTAAAAAAAAACAATGTCAGTTGGACTTGTGAACCCTTGATAACTTCCCCAGCAACGGCGGAAAAATGTTGAGATCTAAATATATCCTAAAAACAACCTCTATACATCAGCCAAAGGCAGGCGCTGGTACATGCATTTTACTTGTTTCCTACATAGGTTCTTACCTTTCATTTTCAATACCCAGCCTCCAGAGATGCAACACTTATAAAGGAACAACAATCGTAAAGGGAATGGCAGTTGTTCTATTCAACTGAACAACAACTACACTCAAAGGAACAATAGTCGTTACATTGGGATGAACTAATGTTGAATTAATTTCATTGTAGTATTTTCCCAACTATTTAATTTGTCAACCCGAGGAAGTATTTTATTTCAAATTTATCGTGCACAATATATGCAAGCAACAAATTCCAACTAACTCTATTATCTATTTAATAAAATAAAACACATAAATTAAAATCAATCAAATCCACTCTTGCTTGAAAATACACTCAGCTGAAATAAAATCACTACCACACTCTTACATAAATTAAAGGAGTATTAACAAAATGGAGTAACAACAACATGAATTGAATCTTACTGTAAGAACAATTTAATAAACAACACACAACTGTAAGCAATGATCAACTATTCATAAACCAAGATAAATTAAGACAATGAAAAGAAAAATACAAGTAAATGAATAAGACCAACACATACCATATTGAGGGGGCCCTGCCTCACCTAGCATGCATGGCCAAAAGACTTACAAGATTAAGAGAAAGTTGCACATAATTACAGATCCAACAGCTCCTTTGTATTATTGAAGAAAACTCAGAAATTACATAAGTTCAGCTCTTTCTTAAAAAAAAATTATATATAATCTCATGACTCACTCTCTCCTAATTGAAGAGGTCTTATTTATACAAATCAAGTCCCCAAATCCCTGGGTTGCTCAAACAAATTTCTAAGTTTAGAGAACCGGTCGCAACTATAAATATGGAAAAATACTCTTTTAAAGAACCATCGATGTATCTCAAACCATAGCTCCAATTGGAAAATGAACTCAATTGGACCCATTCTGAACAAAACCCATGTCTTGGATTTTCGAGATTCATCATCATATGTTCAAAATATTCCACACAAATTTGTCTCTCCTTATCTGCCACGTTTTCCACTGAAAACGGTTAACCAAGAGCTGGAACTCACATGTGCCATTTGGAAGTTGGAACCTTGACTTATGAAACTATTGCTACATAAAATCCTTCGTCAAACCATCATCAGAAAAATCATGCATAATAGTTTTTAATTCATTAAAAATGAAGGAAGAATAATCATTATTAACCACTAAAGCATAACAGGAATAATATGTCATTTTATTAGCAGTTGTAGCAAATGTATGGAAAATGGAATGATAAATGAAAGATAATAGGATGAAGAAGGGATGGAATGGATGTCTATAGATGATGAAAATATGGACAAATATGTGACCCAACACAAGGGCATCTCATTTAATTACACTTGAGCATATTGAATATCTACAAGTGACTGAGGTAACCAAATGATATCTAAGGAGAATTTCAGAGGGAATGTGAAGTAAAGAAGGCCAAAATTCAAGGGAGGATACATTATTTTGATGATGCTTTCTAAGGTGTTTCGGGTAAAAACATCATAACTTCTTAACAACAGATACAAATTCAGTAAGACCAAATGTATTTGTCAGAGTACAATCTTTAGTATTCTGTGTACCATTTTCACATCGATACAACAAATATTCCATGTGAGGAATGTTGTATGAGTTTTTTCTCTACTATAAGACAAACTTCAACAAGGTTGATTGGTACAGGTTTGCAGTTGTATTTTTCATAGTTATACTATGACAATGGTTCCATAATTCTTCTTCTATGATAGGGCGGTTGGATGGGGCAAGGACCTATGGTTGTAGTCACCTTCTGGTTGTATATAGAGAACATAGGGGGTTGTATCCTCCTTTTGGTTGTAGCCAGAGAATTGGGGAGTTGGAGCTTCCCTCATGTTGTAGCCTGAGAAACTAGGGGGTTGGAGCCTCCTTCCAGTTGCAACTGGAAAACAAAGGAAGTTGGTGCTTCCAATGAATGTTATTCTTAAAGACATATAAGAAAAAACATTATGTGGTTTTGTCCCACTTTGGGTTTCCATGTAAAAACATGGGTGTATTGTGTATGTGTATGATTTCTCATTTTTTCATTGTTTATTTACTCTGCAACCATTGGATGGCAATGCTACATTGATATAACACTTTCATTTTATGGTTAAAAGGGATTAAATTCCTCTATTATTGATTGACCCCCCCTCTCAGTAAGCCAACACAATATTTGGTCAATCCCAATCTTATTTTGGAGGGTGATGTGTCCTTCAATCACGTGCTTAGAATTTCTAGTCATGTACTTTATGAACAAGGGAGCATTCCACTCTCTTCGAGTACACTCCCTCCAAGTCCTACAGTGGTTTCCTTTGATTGGAATGATCTTGTAGAGTCTCGACTTCCTTCTTCTACACCCTTCTAGATAAGGGGCACTCTTCGATATATTGTAGATAAGGTAACCTTGACAAGTATTTTATCCTCCTTGACTTGGAAAGATTTGGGTTTTCCCAAGCTTGTGTTAGCTATATGTGAGTTGCTGACTTTCAAAAGAATTCCTGCACGGGAGCCTTGGCCTCCCACGTGATATGTTGCTTAGAAAAACATTCCCGAGTCTTAGTTAATCTCTTTTCCAACTCTCTAAAAAAGGAAAAAAATTGTCGAGTGAACATGTCTCTTTCAGACTCTCTAAATAGCTTTGAAAGGATGTCTATTTGGTGTAAGTTTAACCCTTTTTCATACTAAGTAGAATAAATTTATGAAAAAGGAAATTCTTTGGAGTTAAGTTGTAATTGCATTTCATTCTCTTGCGTGCAGTATTGAGCCTATTGTCTATTCCCGCTTTCTCATTATAAGCCTATTATCTTAACAGTTTGCATCATCAGCCAAGGAGAGCCTTTTTTATATCCTTTATAGCTTGACAGCATGTACCCTATGAGGAAACATTCCCCCAAGTGTCCATATCCTCCATGCACCTCCTTGAATTGAGCATAGGTATGTTCCATTGTTGGAACCAATTGCTTACTAGAGACACTTGTTTCCTCCTCTGTATCATAGCATTCATTTTTCTATGAAAAAACAAAAAAATATCAGTGAGAGAAGAGTATTATCTCATGTTGGCAGCAGTCGTGTCACCTTTGAACATAGCACAAAATTTTGAAGTCCGCTTATCATCAAAAATTTTGGTTTATCATGACCTTAAGAAGTTGAGATCGTTACTTAGAGTTTAGTTCTCCAAATGGTTAATATTTCAGTCCCTATGGAGAGTTTGATTGGTGCCTCCTTCATCACAAAGTTTCATCATTGAGTCTATGTTGCCAGAGTCCTTCATATATGATGCAGACCCCCCTTCTCTCCTAAGGGTTGTGTGACCTCTTGGTCTAGATTTGATCCAGAAATTGAGTTTGATTCACTACAGGTCTTTGATAGACCCCAAACCCACTTACATAGGTCCTTTCTCCAAAGACGTAGGTCGTATGAGACCCACGGGTTCACTCCTGAGCGTTGTTCAACTTCTATGCCAATCAGGCGCTAGCTCTTCTCTAGCTACACCCCTTCCTCCTTGTGACCATGGCTATGACCACTCTCCTAACTAAAAAGGCATTTCACGATTTCTCATATTGGGTCTTCGCATGTGAGCCACCCCGACTCTCCCGACCTCTGAAATCCCGACAGGAGCCTAGCGTGTGCTAGCCCCTGTATTCTCCTCCACCGATGTGACCCTTCTCTATAACCGTGGGCCAATCTTTTGAGCGCGTCGCAATTTCACGTATCAGGAACTCCCGATATGATTCACCTCCATTCTCCTAAGGTATGAACTCTTGATGCTTCAAATCTGATGGCCTACATCCTCCCTCGATCTGACGGCTTAGATCAAATTGCGCTCACTTCCGACTCCCAAAATGTCGATATTTCGGAGCACCAAATCAACGGATCACACTCCTTTGGATCTAACGGACAGTATCAAGTCACGAACTCAGATTTTGTGAGTTCCCATAACTCTTACTTCTGATTTCCCGAGTTGCAAACTCCCTACAAAACCAGATCTACGGTTCAGCTCCCTCCTTCGATCAACAACTATGATCAAATCATGATTTCATGATTCGCAAGTTCTTATAATTATGCCTTTGACTTCTCTAAGTCATGAGTCAGTGAAACACTAATATCTTGCCATGTGTCCCCCTTGATGGATGGTTCCAATGATTTCAGAATTTCATAACCCAACTCCTCCTGTGTAATTTCAAAGCTTATCGTTAGTCTACTTTACCTTAATTGGGCGGCTACGATTCTTTTTCACTCAAACTGAAAAGATGAGATCTTTCCCCCTTTGTGCTTGCTCCTCATTGTCTGGACACTGATCGAATGGTCCAAATATTTCCCTCTAAGCTTATGCTTTCTTCATACTTAGAATATTTTTCGAAATATTCAAAGGCTTTGACCTTCATCCTTTCTGTGAGTCCATTTTTTGGATCTCGTCCGCACTTATGAAAAGAGCTATCCCTTCTGAGCTTGGTCTCATGAAGACTTCGACTTCCCATGCACTCATTTCATTTTAGGGATTTTGATAACTCAGATACGAAGGATTTCTCGAAGAGAAATTCCTTTCTCCCTCTTGGCGTTTTCATTTTCTAGCTCTTCGACTTCCTACAAAGTCCCTTTGACACTTAGTCGAATCTCGGATATGTGAACTCCTTGCACCATATTTTTATGCAAGGTTTGAATTCTTGTGGACAATTGTGCATGCCTTGCACCAGTCTCTTTGCACACCTTGCAAAGGGAAAGTTTTGTGCTATCTCTTCTGAGCTTCGAAACTGAAACAGATTCTGTCAACGCACTCCTTGCGTTTTGTGTGCACACCTTGCACCACTCGACAGAAGAGAAACAATTGAAACTTATCCTAACATTCACAGTTCCATCTATTCATAACGAAATTCATTCATTCATTCATGAAATCACAATAACAGAGAATTGCAAAACAATGTCCACACCATGCATTGGGTCAATTTTCCTTTGTTATATTCATAAGTGAAAATTGGTTACAACTATCATCACAACAAAAACTGAAAAGTCAGAAATCTCCTACTAACTTGCATCTAGCCTCATTTGGGCGTACATAACCTCTATTTATCTCAGAGGGTTCTTAGGGTTCCCCCTTGACTACTTGTCTACATCAAAACCTAACCTATGACTATCTTAGTCCAGTCGCATTCCAGAGCCGGAGTGGAAACTCCCACTTCGCTCGTGATCGTTTAGGTGTGCCTCAAAATATTTTTTCTATGCTGAGTTAAGGCGTGCTTCAAAATATCTACCCTAACTGCCAACATTGAGATTCTATATAGATTCCCAGACACTGAGAGGTCCTGCTCCGCGTGCTTGCCAACGATGCTCCTGCATCATACTCCCCTTGATAAAAATTCATTGACTCATGTCCATGAGATCCTACACCGACTTTCCATGCTTGTGGATATCAACTTCATTTTCCCAACTAGAATCTTCTATTGGGTGTCCCTTCCACTTGACTAGATATTCAAAACAGGTCTTCCTCCTAGTCTTGTTGTCGATCCTTTGATCAACGATGTTCTCCATCTGTGGTTTTTCTGCTACAGGCATTTGTTTTTCCCACTGGATCTTCTCTTGAGATTTTGATCCATCGGTGTCATATTTCCTGTAAGGATACATGTCTGAAACATTGAATATGGGTGATATGCCCACATCATCCGGCAACTCAATCTCATAGGTGTTTGCATCAAACTTCCTCAAGATCTTACATGGTCCTATATTCTTCATTTTTAACTTGTTATATGTTCCCCTAGGGAACATTTATTTCCTAAGATGTGCCAGAACCTAATCTCCTACTTCAAATTGAAGTTCTCTGTAGTGTTGATCAACTCTGCATTTGTACTACTGGTTAGAACTATGCAACTGTCCTCTGATCTGGCTATGGATCTTCTGCATTTCTGCAGCAAAATCTTCTGCTCTAGCGCTCATGACTTCACTCTATTCCAACTCTCTTAACTCAAATACTCCCCTGGGTTACATTCCATACAATATTTGGAATGGGATCTTTCCAGAGCTCCTGTTTGGTGAATCATTGTATGCAAATTCTACTTGTGGAAGAATCTGATCCCACTAATCATGGTGTTCAGTAACCAGACTCCTCAACAAGTTTCCCAAACTTTTGTTTACCACCTAAGTCTGCCCATCTGTCTGAGGGTGATAAGTTGAGCTGAAGGACAAATCCATCCCCAACTTCTTCCACAATATTCTCCAAAAGTAACCAACAATTTTTTTGTCTCTGTCCGAGACAATGCTTCTGGGTAGGTTGTGATGTCTTACAATTTCCTTGAAAAACAGATTTGCAACATGTGTTGCATCACTAGTCTTCTGGCATGGGATAAAGTGTACCATATTTGAACATCTATCCACCACCATGTTGGATTACTGAGAGGGGGGGTGAATCAATAATAGAGCCATTTAATCCCTTTTAACCATATAATCCAAGTGTTATATCAATGAAGCATTATCATCCAATAACTATAGAGTAAATAAGCAATGAACAAATGAACAATCATACACATACACAGTACACTAGTGTTTTAGGTTGAAACCCA
>ML802839.1:304889-352080 GCA_009831015.1 Picea engelmannii | reverse complement strand
AACACCAAAGCACATGATCAAAAGTTTGGCAAACACAATACAAGAAAAAAACAACAATGATTGGGCATTGTATCCCCTCTATAACCAAATTCCCAAATGGGCACCAAGAAATTCGCCAATTGCTATATTAATATGAACCAAGATCACTATGAACATTTTCTTCTGATATTACTATGAATCAAGATCATGTTGACTTGACAATGTTCTAACATTACTAGTTCTGGAAAACACTGTCAGCGTTTAACTTAATGGAGTTTGAACAATGAAAAATTTGCAATATTATTGAAAATGCCTGATGGTTTTGTTCAGAGGAGCAAGCCATTTTGACACCTCAAATAATGGACCTGATTTATTCACAATTGGGTACTTTGAATGAGGTGTTTCCTATTGCTTCTCATTCCAGGACTCAACAATCTTATGTGTCTCCAGTTCACTTTGTCATGGTAGTGCAAAACTTTATTCATACCTTGATTGGGTAACATGGATAGAGACAAATGACACTGTTTCGTTTCTTGTCAACACATGATATGTAATTTTTTTTTTTGGTTCAACCAATATGAAATATGGCATTGTCCTCATTTAAGGTAAATTTTCTATGGACGCGGAAGTCACGTAGCATGTAGACAATCTTTGCCTTTTTCTATAGGTATATTTCATATGGAAATTATGTCAACCCAAGAAGCGATCTTGTAATACAGGTTGTCTAACTGTACAATGTACAATTGTGTTGTTGAGGGTTCGGATGACAATGTTGATGCAATGACTATATATATAAGGGAATTTTGCACCACATCGTAGACAATCAATTGTGCCATCTGTTAGCACTGAGAGTCACCCTCAGATTGCAAGAGGATAAGCCCAGTACCCATCAAGATAAAGTAAAAGGATTAAAATGGTTTGAGAAAGTGGATCAGTGAGACTGTAGAGAGAGGAAAAGATAACATAAGTAACTACAAATAAGTTTGGGACCATTGGGCTATGGAGTCATAAGTATCGTGGATAAGGAAGGCATTTAAATCACCTATTAGACAAAAGGATTAATGTGGTGATGAGGAGAAGAAGACAGAAAATGTCTAGTGAACCATGAAAGATGGGCATGATAGAAAAAACTCTTCCATCGCCTCAGGGATCCATAAATCAGAGATATTACATCTAGACAATGAGAAAAATAGAGAAAATATGACGAACCATGAAAGATGGACATGATAGCAACAAAAACTCCATCACCTCAAGAATCCATAAATCAGAGAGATTACATCCAGACAATGAGAAAAATAGAGAAAATTTGACGAACCATGAAAGATGGGCATGATAGCAACATAAACTCCATTGCCTCAGGAATCCATA
The DNA here is from genome assembly GCA_009831015.1 of Picea engelmannii. Taxonomy (NCBI): domain Eukaryota; kingdom Viridiplantae; phylum Streptophyta; class Pinopsida; order Pinales; family Pinaceae; genus Picea; species Picea engelmannii. The sequence goes on along the minus strand of ML802839.1, from coordinate 350,733 downwards.
AATCAGAGAGATTACATTAAGACAAGAAGGAAAGCAGAGAAAATCTCACGAAAAATGAAAGACGGGCATGATAGCAACATAACCTCCATCAACTCAGGAATCCATAAATCAGAGAGATTACATCCAGACAAGAAGGAAAACAGAAATAACGTGTAAACTAAGAAGACGGTCTAATAAAAATGATTCAAAGGAATCTTCAATAACATATATTTACAATCCAAGCCCTTAGGCATACAAACTGAAAAACTATAGAGCCCTACTCCTAAAACTCACTCGGCTCTCCAGCCTATGAAGAACACCCCCCCCTTTTTCAAAATCTAAACTGATCTATTTATACTCAGAATAGTCCACAATTGCCAAGAGTGTGACCTGGCTATCTTGTTCAATGCTTTCATCTGCACATTCTTCTGTCAAAATGTCTGTGTATCCTCTTGTCAGACGCAAACTCAGCTCAGCATGGGCCTGTAGGAAAAATTGTCCATCGTGGTACCTCGGGCTGACAGTCTTTTGTCTCCTCGGACAAACCCTCCATGCCTTCTATTTATGGAGTGAGTCGAGGTTTCAACCACCAGCCCTTTCTTTTATTAACTGAACCCTCAGGATCGGGAAGAGGCTTAACACCTAGGGGACTACCACATGCTTCTCCTGGATTCATCGTTATATAAGCACGTGATTGCGGATTGTCAAAGGCAGTTTGGATCCACACCACTTTTGAGCCCACAATTCACCACCTTCCACCACATAGCTCTTTCGCTATACCATGGTTTCAATTGTGGGACCACTCAAGAATTTTATCGTTTGAGCATGTTGCATCGCCGCAATGAAACATGGTCGTTGTTCTGGTTGCACTTTGCGATCTGGGCACACATGCTAAATTTAGCACCACCACTAAAGCTTATCTTCTTGCCAATTCTAGGATCCATTAAAACTGTGCACAGAGATGGCACTAATATTGGTGCTTGAATAAGAACACTTTCCGGAGGATGACTTGATGTGGTGGCCCGACGCCACTATGTCGACGTGTCATGAAAAGAGAGGTGACATGTGTCACTTGGAAACAAGCAGATGATATGCCCAAAGGTGCCTGGACTAAGTGCCACGTGTCATCACCAAATGGATGCCAAGTGTCATGAATGATGAGAGCACCATATGTATGAACTGATGACTACCACATACTTTGGCACTTCAAGGCTCAGGGGCGGTTTGCATGTAGATTTGGAGCTCTGAAGTGAGTGACAAACATCGATTTGGATGGACACACAGAAACCATCGGTGGACTTCAGGAGAAAACACTCCAGATGAAAACTAGAGGGGAGGAGCTAAAACTCCCGAAGCCCGGATTCCCGAAGTAAATATTGACCATCCGTTCCAAAGGACATGTGGTGCCTGATATACTAATCGGAGGGAAAGTACTCCGAAGGAAAATGAGCGGGGAAGCCTCGAAGTCCCGAAGCAAACTACGACCGTTAGATTTGGATGGACATGTGACAATGATCGATGGACTTCGGGAGAAAACACTCCGGATGAAATCAGGAGTGGAGATGTTGAAATTCCCAAAGCCTGGATTCCCGAAGTAAATCATGACCGTCCGATGGAGAAGGACGTGTGGCACTTGATCTTTAACTCTGAGAGAAAACACTCCAGATGAAATCGGGAGTGGAGATGTTGAAACTACCAAAGCCCAGATTCCCGAATTAAATCATGACCGTCTGATGGAGAAGGATGTGTGGTGCTCTATATTTAAATCCGGGGCTTCTATTTGGCGCTAGACCTCGCACAACTTTTACATGTCGAATACACCCGAGCCGCTGATCTGAACTGCTCCATCTCCGCCGCTAAAAATTGAACCCGACCGCTACTTGTATTTTAAGCCCGAAATGAGTTGCTTTGAATGTTGCGTTTGGACGCTTCTGTGCAGACCACAGACTTGGTTGTCCTGCGACCTTTTGACAACTTTATGTGATAACATTTGGCTCCATAGGGGATGGCATGATCCTTGCGAGCTGCCAAGAACGCGCAGTTCCAGTGCCTTAGCCTTTGGGTTATGGAGTCGAGCTCAAAAACATCCTGCTGAGGACCACGGGCTGATATGTACACTATCTACTTAAAAAAAAAGAAAACACACATGCTATGTACAAACCTACACTAATTGATTCTTACAATAAGCTAGGTGACAACAAACTTCCCCCATAGCCATTCAAGTAACTTCCTAACTGAAAACTTATTTACTCTGTCACTAATCAGTAAGGGACAATGAAACTGTGAGAACAAATTAATTACATTCTTCGCATTTCCTCCTAATGATGAAGGTAAGGTAAATCTTGGAGGATTCAATACATTAAGGAGATGCAACTCCATGTATTCCCCTACAGGGTCATAAAATAGGTGATAAGCCCTACTAGGCTCGTAATAGAAAGCCTGCTCTATTTTACAGCTGCTCACATTTGGTTGAATGTCTGTGACAAACACATGTGAGTGAAAGGCTGATGCAGGTTTCTGATCCACTCATCCTTTGTATGCTTTGATAACATTTGCTAGATGATGGCAAGAAATAACCTCATGTATATCAATGGATGGATCTTTCTCCTTAACATGCTGCTCTTGGCATAAGCTTTCATTTTCATCAAAAGGTTGGCTACTAATGCTTTTTTATCCTAAGACAAAAAACACCTCAACATCTTCATCACTGTCTCCATAATGATCGAATGAGGGGGGATCCTCGAATGACATACCAAGAGGTATCTTCTTCCCAACATGAGAAAATTGTTCTTATTTACTAAACACAGGTTGCCTTTCAAGATCCAATCTAGGAAACAATATCTCATCATCATCATATGAGTCAAAAGTAGGCTGCTCATACTTAGGCTTTTTAGAGGCAAGGCTATAGAGAATATCAACTTCTAGAATAGGCTCAATTTTTGCACTTTCCTTACTGAGACAACAAACACAGTTTTCATCAGATGTAGATGAACAAGGAAGAGAAAAAAAATGATTCCTCATCCACGGAATCTTCTTCATCCTCATAGCTTTCATAAGAATCAACTATATCCTGAACACAATCTTTATACTCCTTGCAACAACTATGACAAATTAACTCAGAGGAATAAAACTTTTAACAATGCATATTGAAAACTGCATGAAACTGTTCTAGGGAGGAGATGCTAGCAGGGGGCAGGGATCGATACCACTCACAAGCATATCCCTCTAATTAGTACATGAACATATTCATTAATACATCCTCATGGTGTATTCCCCATTGATGCGTGAGTTCATGAAACTCAAGCAAATGATCATTAGGGCTGTCATCTCTATGTTCTCCAAATGTGGGCAAAAAATCACCCCACTCATCCATAGTAGGAACAACATTTGGAAAATCAGGAATAACAGAGAAATTAAAAGGAGAAAACCTCTGAGTCGAGATGGCTTCCATTTGAAAATATGACTTCTTAAACTTGTGGATTCACCACTGGATTCTTTAATCATGGAGTCGCCAGGTGAATGATAATCAGTCAAAATAATGTGTCCAATTTCAGTTCACCATCTAAAACTGGATCTATTTGTTGTCATTCTCCCAAGGAATATATCTTCACTTTCATCCTCGACAATGATTCCATTAATGTTAGTAATGAGAATCACCCTCAGACTGCAAGAGGATAATCCCAATACCCATCAAGATAAAGTAAAAGTATTAAAATGGTTTGAGAAGGTGGATCAATGAGACTGTAGAGAGAGGAACAAATAACATAAGTAACTACAAATCAGTTCGGGACCATTGGGATATGGAGTCATAAGAATCGTGGATAAGGAAGTCATTTAAACCTCTTATCAGACAAAAGGATTAATGTGGTGATGAGGAGAAGAAGACAAAAAATGTCCAGTGAACCATGAAAGACGAGCATGATAGCAACAAATCCTCCATCGCCTCAGGGATCCATAAATCAGAGAGATTACATCTAGATAATGAGAAAAATAGAGAAAATCTAACGAACCATGAAATATGGGCATGATAGCAACAAAAACTCCATCGCCTCAAGAATCCATAAATCAGAGAGATTACATCCAAACAATGAGAAAAATAGAGAAAATCTGACAAACCATGAAAGATGGGAATGATAGCAACAAAAACTCCATTGCCTCAGTAATCCACAAATCAGAGAGATTACATTCAGACAAGAAGGAAAATAGAGAAAATATGATGAACCATGAAAGATGGGCATGATAGAAACATAACCTCCATCGCCTCAGAAATCCATAAATCAGAGAGATTACATTCAGACGAGAAGGGAAACAAAAATAGCGTGTAAACTAAGAAGATGGTTTGATAAAAATGATTCAAAGGAATCTTCAATAACATATATTTACAATCCAAGCCCTCAGGCATACAAATTGAAAAAATATAGAGCCTTGCTCCTGAAACTCACTCGACTCTCCAGCCTATGAAGAACACTCTTCCCCTTTTTCAAAATCTAAATTGATCTATTTATAATTAGATTAGTCCACAACTACCAAGAGTGTGACCTGGATTTCTCGTTCAATGCTTTTGTCTGCGCATTCTTCTATCAGAATGTGTGTGTATCCTCTTGTCAGACACAAAATCAGCTCAACATGGGCCTACAAGAAAAATCATCCATCATGGTACCTCATGCTAACAATATTTTGTCTCCTCGGCCAGACCCTCCATGCCTTCTATTTATGGAGCGAGTCAAGGTTTCAACCACCAACCCTTTCTTTTATTAACTGAACCCCCGGGATCAGGACGAGGCTTAACGCCTAGGGGACTACCACATGCTTCTCTTGGATTCATCGTTATATAAGCACATGATTGCGGACTGTCAAAGGTAGTTTGGATCCACACCCCTTTTGAGCCCACAATTCACCACCTTCCGCCACGTAGCTCTTTCGCTATACCATGGTTTCAATTGCGGGACCACTCAAGAATTTATCGTTTGAGCATGTTGCGTCCCCGCAATGAAACATGGCCATTGATCTGGTCGCACTCTATGATTTAGGCACACCTACTAAATTTAGCACCACCACTAAAGCTTATCTTCTCGCCAATTCTAGGATCCATTAAAACTGCACACAGAGATGGCACTAATATTGGTGCTTGAATAAGAACACTTCCCGGAGGATGATCTGACGTGGTGGCCCGACGTCACTATGTTGACGTGTCATGAAAAGAGAGGTGACATGTGTCACTTGGAAACAAGTGGATGATATGCCCAAAGGTGCCTGGACTAAGTGCCACATGTCATCGCCAGATGGATGTCAGGTATCATGACTGATGAGAGCACCATATGTCTGAACTGATGACTACCATGTACTTTGGCACTTCAGGGCTTGGGGGCGGTCTGCATGTAGAGTTGGAGCTCTAAAGTGAATGATGACCATCGATTTTGATGGACACGTGACAACAATCAGTGGAATTCAGGAGAAAACACTCCAGATGAAAGCGAGAGGGGAGGAGCTAAAACTCCCAAAGCTCAGATTCTTGAAGTAAATATTGACTGTCCATTCCAGAGGATGTGTGGTGCCTGATCTACAATTCCGGGGGAAAGTAATCCAGAGGAAAATGAGAAGGGAAGCCCCAAAACTCCCGGAGCTCGAAGTCCCAAAGTGAATATTGACTGTCCATTCGAGAGGATGCATGGCACATGATTTGCAACTCAGGGGAAAAGTAATATAGAGGAAAATGAGAGGGAAATACTTGAAGTCCCAAAGCAAACTACCACCGTTAGATTTGGATGGACACGCGCCAACGATCGGTGGACTTCAGGAGAAAACACTCTGGATGAAATCGAGAGTGGAGATGCTGAAACTCTCGAAGCCTGGATTCTCGAAGTAAATCATGACCATCCGATGGATAAGGATTCATGGCGCTTGATCTTTAACTCTGGGAGAAAACACTCTGGATGAAATCGGAAGTGGAGATTTTGAAACTCCTGAAGCCCGGATTCCCGAAGTAAATCATGACCGTCAGATGGAGAAGGATGTGTGGCGCTTGATCTTTAACTCTGGGGCTTCTGTCTAGTGATAGAACTCACACAACTTTGATATGTCGAATACACACGATCCATTGATCTGAACTGCTCCTAGGATCTTTGCCGCTGAAAATTGAACCCAACCGCTGCTTGTATTTTAAGCTCGAAATGAGCTTCTTTGAATGTTGCGTCTGGACGCTTTTGTGTAGACCAAAGAATTGGTTGTCTTGCGACCCTTTGAAAACTATATGTGATAACACCATCATTTATGAACGCAAAGGCAAAAGCAGAAGAATTGCAATTGACACATACAGACTTGAAGGGGGTCGAGTAGGCATTTGCTGCAACCAAAACACCCTCAACCTGCACACATGAACATAGTAGTTAATATATTGAACAATATAATATATATGTGTACAACAAAAAAGATGCACAGAATTGTTGAAGACATTTTTTTTTGTGCAAATTGTTGTTGGAGGTGTATATGTATATGCACAACAATTGTGGAGCTAGTTAGTTTCTTGATATCATGTACTATGTTTGTTCACAATTCTGTTACAAATGTTGCTTGGGTTGTGCGAAAGATCCTTTATTTAACATCTCTTTTCTTTGTTATATTTTTTAACAACATAATTAGAAATTTCCCTTTATGCAATTGTTGTTCCATTGAGGAAAATAAATTTTCATAGGTGTCAAACAATTGTAGCTGCAACATGGAACAATTTAATAGTTGTGTAAGATATTTGAGATATATGAGCATGTCAAAGCAAAGGACAAAAAAAATGGGTATGTAAAACAATACCATTTCCTTGTCATTGTCCGAGTTTCCATCTTTTATATGGAGAATATGTTGCGATCCAACTTTTCTTGCAAATGTGAGAGCTGCACCAATGGTTCCAATTGGGTAAATGGTGTTGTTCTCTACAAATTGGTTGATTGTTGTGTCTGGTACGAAGTGATATTTCGAGAAAACAGCGGGAACTTTTTCGACAACACTTGTTTCATTGAGCAATATAATCCGATCACAATCACCATAGTCATGTGTTGTTTTCGGTATTATATTGAAATTTGTAATGGATATCCCATTACCTGGAAAGATCTTCTCTACATGTTTTTGGACAAGTTGTGTAGGGATAGTCAGTGTAAATGTCATCATGGCTTCATTGTCTGTCATATCTACACGCATAATGCATCTACTTTTTTTTTCTTTGTCTAAGTAGGTGCTATACATGACCATTATGTCTCCGATAAACAGGGATAGTCAGTGTAAATCAAACACAGTGCATATGCATTTTATATTGTTCATAATTGATATGGATGTACATTAAGCACATGCACTGTGTTTGATTTACTATTATTGTTGGTATACCTTTTGGAAGATTGTACTTCAAGTTCCTCTGTTGTGGCACATAAGACTTCATCCTCTTGTTCAATTAGTCTATTTTTTTTCAGTGTAGCAATGTAGAGAATACAATGGACATGAAGCTAAGTTGCTATGTGGGAACACATGTAAAAATATTAAACACAATTTTATTTATTTCAATGTAGCAACACATAAAATACAATTGACATGAAGATAAGTTAATATGTAGGAAGATATGTAGTATCTACATATAAAAAAAAATGATTTACAAATCAGTAGAATAAATATACACAGAATAAATGAAAAACAAAGCAATGGAGTATGGAATAAGGGTAGAATCATGTACCTTTGTATGTCTTCTTCTACATTTTTGGTTAAGAATTCTTCGTCTTGTCCAATTATTTTGTTTGTTTCAATGAAGGAAAGTACAAAATACAATTAACATGAATGTAAGTTGGTATGTAAGGAAAAACAAGGAATTGGTACATATAGTAAATTAGAATCAAAGGAATAGAGTAACAAATAGTGTTAGACGCATGTACCTTCTTTTTTCTTGATCCATGTTTGTGGTTATATAGAATCCTTTCTGTTCAAAATCTATTACAAACCAGGAAAAATTAAGAAGTTGGATGATCCTAGCTGAATAATTTGGTTTCGTGCAACAAATTATCCAGATATGCTTTGATACATGGAAATATGATTTTGTAATATGCTTGATGTATATTTCATAATTCAAGTACAATACAAATTGTATCGTGATCAGACCAATATGTGTCTAATATAAAGAGGGTGTATTATGAAATGGGCACATTTGACCATACATGGTCAATAAGTGTGTTTTGTACATGGTTTATCTTATCCAAAAGAAAGCAGAGACTGTAATTGCACATGTAGTTTTCCAATTCTTTTTCTTTGGCACTATTTTGTATCATGTCAATATTGAAGTCTCCTAGAGTGATAATGGTTTCGTTCAGATGTAAATGGTGTAATGAATTTGAAACAACATTCAATATGTTGGGAAATGTTGCATGCATAGCGGCATAGAGATTCAATATTGCAATTTCTGATTCATGGAATATTACTCTTGCTAGCACCATCTCAACATGTTTTTCTTCGAAATGCATATGCTCGAAAACTGTTACATGTTTTTTCACTAATATCATCACTTCATGTGTAATGTAACTTGATATGCAATTCTGATTTGGAAATTGCTTGTTTTGAGTGCATAATGTCATGTATGTTTCTTGCAATCACATAATATTAGATTGCATTGTGTCATAGTCATTGAGTATATCATTCATATGTGCATGTAGATTGCGAGTGTTAAGTGAGAGAATTGATACAAATGAGTTTGTTTGTATGGATTGGTAATCATATTGTAGATGTCATTTTGCACTAGTCTGAAGGCGTTGCATCTCAGTATCCACTTTATCTTTGACTTTGAAGTTATCTTTTGTAAGAGCGCTTAGGAAATACAAGGAGTCTATGCTTCTAACACAGGACTGAGTTGTGTATACAATTCCATGTATTCGTATTCCAACAGGGTCAAACAAAACACTATCAAGTGTTATCCCTTGTGATCTGTGGACTGTACGTGCACATGCAAGTTTAATTGGAAACTATTTTTGAATCTTTAGTTGACTTGTCCTTGCCGATGTTGATACTGGCTTTGATATTCATAATGTAGGTGTTCAATTGCGTGAAGTGTTTGAATTATATAGATAAGCTAACTTGTTTGCTTGTCAATGGCCAATATGTGGGTCATGGAACTTAATCTAAAGGACATCAACTTTTTATGTTTTGGTATAAGCTTTGAGTATTCCATCTGCACCATTTACCAAGCCATCCTGTGAATCATAGTTGGAGGCATATATTTCAACTAGCATGTCTAATTTCAAGACAATTTGCAAAAGCAAAGTGGTTGTATGTTGATGACATGGTACATTGCCATGGTTGTCTTCTTCAAGGTCAATTGAATTAATGATGATATCATTGCCAGGCATGAGAGATAGCATGTACATGTTATGCATTGCAACATCCTTATTCTTGTAGAATAGGTAAGGGAAGGTTGGGTTTGTTGGTGTAGGTCACATGCACCTTGAATTGATATATGTTAAGTCATCACATGTTTGGTTGTTTTTCCGCATTCTATTTAGAATTGCAATAAATGTTTCATTTGTCTGGCACATTGTAGTATGTAATTCAAAGCATTTTATGTTGTCTTTCCAAAATTCATGCGTCATTATTTTCATATTGACCGTAGGTTGTTCAAGTATCAGAGAATATTGTATGGGTTGCACCTGGTAAAGATCCCCATAGAATATCATGTAAATGTCCCCAAAGTATTTGGTGTGCACATGTTTTATGTTTCTTAATCAATTGTCAATGGAATATAAGAAGCGAATTCCAATCAAAGATGCCTCATCTATGAAGACAAGTTGTAGTTCGTCATAAAGCTTAGACAAGGTACCTAACATTTCCTTGTTGAGTGGAAGAAAATGTGACTTGTTAAAAGGCATTAAAAATGCAGAGTGGATTGTTGTTCCACCTGCATTATATGCATCTTTTCTTGTATATGAAACTATTATTCCATTTGGTTTCATAGGGTCAATCAAACTCTTTGAATCATAGATTCGCTTAAGCATTTGGAATAGTTTTTTCGTTGTGAATGTCTTGCATGTTCCTGCACAACCTGTAAGGAACAAGTGCACATGAGTGTACATGTTTAAGCGTTTTTTCATTGCAATGTCCTTTAGGATTGCTTGTTGCTATTGATTCAACATTCTTCTAACTCTCTAGTATTAATCATTTTCGATAAATAAAGGATGTTTTGTGACTTGAAACCCAAGATTGATACGTTTTTCAATGGCAACCGCTTGAGGACAAGGAAAATCTGCTTGCAAGTCATAGGACTTGTTAGCACTAGGAGTCACCTTCAGATTGAATGGAAGGAAATCCCAATACCCATCAAGTTGTAAGTGAATGTAAGGGTGTTTAAAGGGTCAAATGGAAAAGTACTCAAGTGATATTGTTCTAACTCGGATAACAGGGCTAGCATGCACCAACAATTAAGGTCTTGTCTAACTTCAATCAATAGTTTGGGAGTAAGAATGAGTAGAAGGAAGACTTAAATGAGAGAAGTGTAGGGGCTGCTGTAAACATCAAGTCCACAAAATCCTAAGGAGGAAAGTTTCTTAACACAAGATCTTCTTGAACTGAGAAACTAAGGAAGCTAAATAAACATCATGATAACATAATGATCAACCATCCATCATAACATCACCACAATCATTCATGTGAATCATTCAGAGCATGAACATTTAGCATCAAAAGCAAATAGACTGAAAGAGAAGTTGATTTCTATTAGTAAAAAATTCTTAAGTCCATTACATCACTAGATCACAGTTACTTCATCAAAATGTTACAGTATAAGGGAGCCTTGCTCAACCATCCAAACCTACTAAAGCAAATGATCTATCTATTTATAACAAAAGGGAGGCAACAATTGGAGGTACGAGTTGGCCCCCTTCCCTTGAAAAACTCTAAACATTTATTTGATCTAACAACTTATATAACCACCTATGCTAGAAAACAGGAAAGTGTTGGTGACTAATCCAACTGAAATTCAAACTAATTTGATTCCCTTTCACTGCGCAAATCCCTGTTTTCCATGTGTCTTTCAAAGCATGTGGTTGTTTTCATGATGCCAACTGCTACTTCTCCATCCTTCTTCATCATCAACTTATCCAAAAGTTGTTAGCTTGGTCCTCCTATATACCTGGTCTTTATTGGCAGCTTCCTTGGGTAGAAAATCTGGGTAGCGCACTACAAGGAGAAAGGTAGCGCGTGTAGGTAGCGTCACTATGCTACATATGTGTACAGACTCTACTCTTTGTGCAATATTAGGTAGCGCCTCTGTGTTGTGCATGTGTGAAAACCTTTACCATCTATGAAATATTTGGTAGCGCTATTAGGTAGCGCCTCTGTGTTGTGCTTGTGTGCCAATTGTTTTCCCTTTGTGAAATATTAGGTAGCGCCATTGGGTAGCGCCACTTACGTTGTGTCTGTGTGAAGGTTTGGGTAGCATTACAAAAACACAGTGCCTCTGATCCTTGAACATGTGCAAAATAATTTGTGGTTTTTCATGATGACAAAACTGTTTTAATCAAGAGCCTTGATTGCACAATAGGTAGTGCCTTCTACCAATGGGGAAGCTAGCACTTAGCAAACACTCAAAACCCAAATAGTTAAGCGCTTAGAAGCTTGTATATATGGAAGAGATAATATTTTCATATTAGTTAACCCTCCCAAAAAGATGCATCCTCAAAAATGGGGCTTACCCTTTACCAACTATTTTGTCATTTTGACACTTAACCTCATACTCTTTTTGGTAGAAAGAGGATCTTCAATTAACACAACAGACTTCTTCTTCTTAGCATTGAAAGGCTTCTTTGGTGTAGTTGTGCTCTCCTTATTTGTTGGTTTGTCATCTTCAATGGCAGCTTCAAACAACACCTGTATGTTTCTTTGGGCTACCTCATCATGAAAGTGATTCAGCTCATCCATTAACTTCCTATTTTGAGACTGGAAGCCTTTGTTTCGCCTGTAAAGATTCTTTAACTGTCTATGAAGGGGTTGGGCCTTTCTAGCTTAAAACCTTTCCAAGTCAAGGGTGTGAATGTAGCCATCCATGATCTCTTTCATCTCAACCAAGTTGACCTTATCTTCTGCTTTAAGACAAACTATTTTTTTTCTTGCATCTCTAAGTTGCTTGATAAGTATTTTGTAGGTCTGACTGTCAGGAGGAACAATGGCATGTACAGTCTCACTAGGATTTTTCTCAGACTCCTCTTCCTCCTGGATGGGAAGTGTCTTGTCAACCTCATCAAGTTCCTTGATGGCTTTACTTTTATTATTCTTTCTCAGTACATGGGTTTCATCTTTTCTTTCAACATGCTTCTCAATGCCTTTTTCAGAGGTTTCATCTTTACTCTCCAAAGGTCTTTTAGTACCTTTATCCTTACCCTTATGTACATGGTTTTCTTGTTTCCCTTCAGTAGGATGAGAACTACCTTTACCCTTCTACCTATGAGTAATGGTTTCTGATTTTTCCTCCATAGGATTTTCAATGCTCTTACCCTTCTTCTTTTGAATAGGGGTTTCTGGTAAAGGTTGCTCTTTGAAAATTTCCTTAGGCATTGATGACCTAGTGAAAGGCCTTTTACCCTTGATTTTGATTGTTGGAGGAGAAGAGGGAAAGAGAATCTTCTTCCCTTTCTTGGATGCATCTTTGGTAGAAGAAGGAACCTCTTCTAACCCCGGTGGAGGAGGTGGTGAAAAATCTCTGTGTGGAGAAGGACAAACTTCCTCCTCAGCCTCTATGACCTGCTTGATGATCTCTGGAACTTGAACATGGGTTATCCCCTTTCTCTTCCTACTAGTCCTTGCTTTAGAAGTACTGGTGGGTGACAAAGGATTTGAATTCTATGATTGAGGAGTTGGTGCTAGATCCAACTTGAAATGAGAGGTAACCACAAAATGCTCCCATGAAATCTCTTTCTTACCCAATTCCTCAGAGACTAGCATTCTGATTAATCCAGAGTGGAAAAGGCTAGAATCCACATCTTTAGATTTGGCCTATATCCCGTCTGACATCTTACCTATACTCCTCAAAAAGTAATAAGGAACATTCATCTCAACCTTACCAGTAAAATGTAGCAACAACCTTATATGGTACCGGTACAATGTGTTGAATCTCCCTTCACAAGTAAAATATCTTTGTATGATCTTTAGTAATCTATCAAATTGTTCAATCAATTGACTCCTTGGCATACTTTTGGACAAGTCATTGGCTTGATATTTAGGTTTAAAAATATCTTTAGCATAGGCTGAACTCAAAGCCATGGATTTGAACCACCTTTCACCTGTAATGGGGATCCCTTTTGTAGCTGAGATATAGGCTTCAGTCACTTCAAACTCCAAATCCCCAACCTTAGTTTTATTACCATCAAAATATAATGAAAACTATCTTGCTACCTATGGATGGCCTCTCTACATGTTCTGACAGAAGGAGAGGCACCCTACTCTTTGAAAGACCTCTCTTTCCATGAGCTTTGTATCAAAAATATGCATGTCCACTGGTTATATTCTGATCACCTTGCCACTTTTGTGTGTCTTCCTCGATTGAGGAGTCTCCATGGCTCAAAATGAGGGATTTTAATAAGCTTAAGGGATGGTCATGACCAGGAAGGCTTTGAATCGGGCTTCAGATATGAGGCTGACCCTTTTGAACAAACTGATGCTAGTAAGCTAAGCTAGACTTTTTAGGAATTAAACCCTTAGGATTGTACATGTATTTTGGAGTGTAAACAATGAGGAAGTAGTCTGAATTTGGCCCTCTACAATTGAGTGAAAACGCCAAACCCCAAGGTGAAAGGAAGCAAGGAAAACATAGATGGTCTAAGCAGCGCCTCTGGGTAGCACAACGCATACACAGAGGATAGGCTATTTATAGGCTTGTGACTTCAATGGTTAAAGAAAACAATAGTGGTCAGACCATAGATACAGGCAAAGAAATTTACAGGTCCAAAGAGGATAAAAACAAGGTTACCATGCAAATATGAATCCCTTACTACTGTGCAATCTTAGCAAAATGAAAACCTGAGCATAAATTTCCTGTGAAAATTAATACGCAGAGGAGGTAACATGGGATACTTGTGCAATAGACACATGTTGAGATATTCAATGCAATATTAGGATGAAATTTGATAAAACCTCGGCCCTGGAATCTTTCTTAGCATCGGATTTGGTTGACTTGCGGTCGCCTGATCAGGACTTACGAATTTGCGCAGTGCAACACTGTTGAGTCTTTCAAAATTAGAAACTGTTACCAAAACTTATAAATTCAAGATCTTTGAAGGCATGTTTAACCGACCTCTGGCACTGAAAACAAGGGACATGACATCAGTCGTGGAAATCATGACTCGAGGTGGAGGTATAATGAATGTGATAGGTGTTATGGAACTGCATGATGAGTAGGCAGTGCTTCCACTTCAAAACGTGATAGGACAGGTAAGCAAGGACAAGGAGTCATGCCTATGAGACCATGAGTGAGGAGGAAGGTGTGTCACATCATTTTAGTAATGGGAGGGATCTACCTAGGGATAAGTCATGAAGGGGACCCAAATAAAACATGAGCTAGAAATGGTTCAAGGATCAAAAATCAATATGAGGATCAAACTAGAACTAAGAATCAAAAACTTTAATCATCCAAGGGGTCCTACCAATCATAAATTTTAAAGGGATGAGACTTTTTAAAGAAAATTTAAAATCTAAGGCTTAAATAAGGATTGCAAACAAACTAAAAAAACCCAAGGCAATTTAGTGTGATAACATTGGCTCCACAGGGGATGGCATGCCCCCTGCGGGATGCTAAGAATGAGTAGATACAATGCCTTATCCTAGGGTTATGGGGTCAATTATTGAAATAAAAATAAAAAGAGAATGATATTTACAATGACAAGAAGAGCCACTCAAGGCTCAAGCAAAGTACTTTTTTAGGAAATGCCCATTAACAGGGCCACCAAAAACCTCTTCATTCTCCATATTATGCAACTTGAAAGTGTTATTAGAGAATACCTCAGAGATTTTGAAAGGACCAATCCATAAAGCTTCAAATTTACCGTGCTTTCCTTTATCCTTCCTCGGTGCATCCCATTTGAGCACAAGATCTCCCAATTGAAAGTCCTCTTTGTTCACCTTTTTGTCGAAATCCTGCTTGATCTTCAGTTGATGGTTAGTTGTTTTGTCTACAATCTGTTCTTGAATATGTTGCACTTCAACCAGCTGCTGAATCTTTTCGATCATATGATCAAGTTCCCCTTGATAATATTGGAAGAATTTTTCCACAGGTAAGGCAATCTGAGAAGGAAAAATTGCCTCAACTCCATACACTAGCTGGAAAGGGGAAAGTCCCAAGGACCTTTTCATGGTCACTCTGTCATCCCATAAAGAAAATTTGAGTTTTGAATCCCATGCCTTTTTGTTATCCTCTAACAGATTTTTAATGATTTTTATGATGCTTTTGTTCGAGGATTCTACAAGACCGTTTCCCTGTGGATAGTAAGGGGTGGAATGAATCAAAGTGATCCCAAAACGTTCACATAACTGAATCAATGGTTCAGCCTTGAATGATGCAGCATTATCAGTGAAGATTCTGTTAGGACACCGAAACCTTGCTATGATGTCTTCCAGGAAACCAATGATCACTTTGTGTGAAGCATTCCCTGTGGGAATAGCTTCAATCCATTTAGTAAAGTAATCTATAGTAGTTAATATCCATCTATGTTGACCATTGGAAGCGGGATGGATTTCCCCAATAAAATCTAGGCCCCATTGCTAGAAGGGTCCCAAGGCTGCCACAGGCTTCAATGGAAAAGACTTAAGTTGTTGTTTTCCGGAGAACTTCTGACACTTAGCACATGCTCTGATCTTAGCACAAACATCAGTGAACAAACTGGGCCAAAAGTACCCATCTCTAAGGATCTTGTATGTCGTGGTTCTCCAATAATGATGCCCCCCACATAAACTTTCATGAAAATAAGACATAATCTTTTGGGCTTCTTGGGGATCTAGGCATCTCAAAAGCATTCCTAACAGATCCTTCCAATACAAAATTTGATCAACAAGACAGTAATTTATTGATTTGAGTTTTAAGGCCCCCACCTTGTTCTTTTCCATACCACTTGGAGGCTGTAAATTTTGCAGAAAAAATATAATGTCCTTGTACCAGCTGCAATTTTACAATGTAGAAATGACTTGAGGACCTTTATCAGTCATCTTAGCCTGTTGATTTTATGAGCATGAGTGAATGAAATTCACCCCCAATGCTGAGCAATTTGATTCAGCCAAGAGCTTGGATAAACCCTGGCCTTTAACCAATTTTGTGGGCCTAATCTCCAAATCAAATTCAAGTAGTTTAGCAATCCACTTGCTTCTTTTTTCGTCTATATCAGGTTGAATAAGAATTTCTTTTACAACAGCTGATGGGACATAATAAATAAATATTGAATGCAGGACATAAACTAAGGACTTAATAGATTTAACCAATGCATAGGCTTGTTTGTCCATAATGTCATACTTTAGTTCAACATATCTCAATGCCCTACTGAAAAAGGCAATGGGATTCTCTAAGCCTTCATCATTATTTTGCAAAAGGACTGTTGCTACTGTATCAAAAGAGGCAAAAGAAAAAACAAGAAAGTCCTTGGAGTAGTCGGGGCTGACAATAACTGGGGCTTCTATCAAGGCTTTCTTTATTTGATCAAAAGAATCATGAGCCTCAACATTCCATTTGATTTCACTATCCTTCCTCAACATTGTTGTGATATACTTGACTAACTCAGCAAAATTTGACACAAATCTTCTCAAAAAATTGATTTTTCCCATAAAAGATTATACCTCTTTTTTAGATCTAGGAAGTGACAAAGTTTGTATAGCCTCAACCCTGCTGGAATCAATCCTTACCCCTTCAGCTGACATGATATGCCCCAATAATTTTCCTTCTTTCATGGCAAACAATGACTTTTTCGGATTCAAAGAGAGGTCAAATTTTTTGCATTTCAAGAAAACCTTTCTTAAAAGATCACAGTGTTCCTTATCAGACCGAGAATACATAGTTATTTCATCTAAATAGATAACAAAAAACTTATCCTTTTCTCCAATAAATGCTATGTCCATATCTCGCTGAAAATTTTCCCCTACGTTCATCAAACCAAAGGGAATCTTGGCATACATAAATGTCCCCCACGAAGTGGTAAAGGTTGTCTTCTCCCTGTCTTTTGGAAAAACATATACCTGATTGTATCTGGAAAATCCATCAACCATAGACATCTCGGCTGCTCCTATCACCTTCTATAATATGTGCTCCATCTTGGGTAAAGGATAATTATCCTTCTTTGAGCTTCTGTTCAAATTTCAGAAATCCACACACAGTCTGATTTCTCCATTATTTTTTCTTCCTGGAACCAAATTGGCTACCCATTCAAAATACCTCAAAGGAATGATAATTTTTTCATCTAAAAGCTTCTTAACTTCTTTCTCCATGACAGGTAAGAACATAGGATTGATTTTCCTCAACTTTTTCCTGATGGGTTTGGTATTTTATTTTAATGGGATCTTGTGCTCTATTATGCTTGTGTCATAAGTTATGTGATCTTCATAAGTCCAAGCGAATACATCAACAAATTATTTCAAAAACTTAGTATATTCTACCCTCTTCTTTTCTGATAGGTTGCTTGACAGTTTGACGTACTTTGGATCCCTTTAAGTTCCCACATTGCACTTAGTTATATCTGCATCATCAGTGGATATATTCCCTTTCAATGCCACATCATTCCCATGAAATAACCTTTCCAAAGGAACCAGTCCCTTCGGTATATGATTACTAGGCAGCTGCACAATATGATGATTAGAAATTTTATTGAGGAAAACATCAGCGTGAGGAGTGACTTATGAATCTTGATCCTGATCAATGTGTAATGCAGAAAATTCATCAACAGTCTCAAGAAAATTTTTAAGTTCTAAATCATCTTCGACCACCTTCCAATATTTTACATTGTCCGGTATAGAAGGCTTGTATTTGAATTCTACATCATACTTGATTTTTGGTGGTATAGGAATTCTGAAGTTGCTTGCTGATACAACCATGGTATTCTCTTCTCTAGGAATGAATGATATATTAAAAGAAAAGAAAAAATTGTCCACCAAATCCCACACTTCATTTCTGTAAGATCTAAGCCTAGGATGCTTTGTTTGATAAAGATTTTTAATCTTATGGACTATCAATTCAACATCCCCAAATACTAACAATTCTTCTCTCCCCATGTCTTTAGCTGCCCTCAAACCCAAGACAAGAGCCTCATACTCTGCCACATTATTAGTAGTCTCAAATTCTAGTTTATATGACAAAGATATAGTTTCTTGAGTTGGTGAGACAAAGATCACCCCAACACCAACACCTTCCTTGGAAGAGGCTCCATCAAAGAACATCTTCCAGACATAAGTGGTTAGAAGAGGCTCTTCAGAAAAGTTGATGGACTTTTTCCTGATTTCTAAAGGGGCTTCAGGAGCATCAGTGAGCTACAAAATACTAGATACCAGATCTGTATCAAAAGAAAAAACAAGGTGATTGGTGGGATTTTCTTCATCACTAATGATGTAAGCCAATTGAGCTTCCCTGTAAAGTCTTCTATGCTCTCCCCCAAAAACAACAACATTAGCATAAGAGAGATCCATCTGCAAGGTTCCCCAAAGTCTTTTTATCCAGGATCTTGACAAGAGCATGCCAAACTTGGGGGAAACATAAAAAACTACGATATCCATAAGTATACTCTTCATGGACATTTGAAATAAGGTCACCACCATATCCTTAATGACTCCAAGACACTTGAATTTTCTAGAGTCAAAAGAATATAAGTCATGATAGGTCTTTGTGAATTCTAACCCAAGTTCATCCATAAGAGATTTTGGCATAAGATTGTGGGATGCCCCTGAATCCATGAGACAATTGTGTAGCACCTTATCATGTATATTTAGTGAGGTATAGAAAAGTGGGGATGAGTCATATATGTCTTCTATCAAAGGACCTAAAATCAATGTTGGTTTTTCATCTTGCAGATTTATTGAGTATTGGCATTTGAAGATGATTATGGCTGTAACATTTTGGATAAGTATTTTTTAAAATCCTCATTTTTAATCAATTCCAAAAAAGGTACAGGGATATTTATTTTCTGGATCTCATTCTCAAAACTGAAGGAAGGGGAAGGCTTAAAAATCTCTTTGGTTCCAAGAGAAGGATTTTTGATAAGAACTTGTGGGTTTTTCTTTTTCCTTGCTGCTCATTGTCACAACCTTGGCATAATCTTATTTTTGCATAGGCTGATTAGGGGCATCAGTTGTTTCTTCATTCTTCTTAGATCTCAGATTATATCTACTAGGATTTTCCTTTGCTTTCTCTCCCTTGCTTAACTCATTAATTTGAATATCCATTAAAGATTGCTCATAAGAGGATTGAGTCAAGTGTGGGGATGGGGATGTATCACCTAAGCAGTGAATCTCGGGATCATCTTCTACCTCCTCTTCTTCTTCATCAACCACCAAATTATTTTGCAAAGGAGCTTGTACCCTCTGATCATCTCTCTCTCTGTTTCTAGGATCTCTAGAAAATATTTGGGGAACATTATTTGGTCTCCTGTAGTTACCTCTATTATCATTATTTTGAGCATTTATATATGTCTGTTTCCCTTCTGATTTTAATTTCTCAATTTCGGTGGAAAGGGATTTTACTAATTTGGTCAGGTCATATACTTGAGAATGGACAACAGAGGAATCAAAAGTTGAAGCTTCGGCTTTGTTTTTTCTCCTTTCCCTATCAAATTTCCCCCTGAGCTTATCTGATGCCACTATGTTGGATTCTACCTCTAAGGAATCATCTTGCATATGAACCAAAGAAGGTGACCTTCTTTCTCTCAAAAGGAGGAAAAATTCATAATCAAATGCACTAGAATAAGTGATTTTTGCCATGGTTTCAGTGGGTTTGATCTTATCAGGGATTTTCTTGTACATTTTGTTGAATCTTTTAGAAAAGTCAGAGACATACACTCCTTCTTTTCTTTTCAAAGATCGAAATTCTGTGATGTAGTACAAAAAATCCTTTTTGTCAGCCCAATGCCTCAAGAAGGCTTCATACAATGCCTCAATACCAATAATGGATCCAGGGGCCAGACCCCTAAACCACTTCCTAGCCTCACCAAAAAGGCTTTGGATGAAAACCCTCATCCAAACATCTTCATTTTCAATATTTTGGTTATCTGCATAGCTATAGAAAGTAGCAAGATGTTCCTTAGCTGTTACATCTTCTTCTCCCATGAACTTAGGCATGTATTTCAAATAAACTCCAGGAGGGAGATAATTCATTGGCTGAGGTAAGACTAGAGGAGCATATCTGGCAGCCACTATGGCATCCATCCTATTTGCAGGGGGTTTAACAACTACCATTTGATTTTGGATTCTTGGTGAGCAAGAAGGAGAAGGAGGCTTGATTGTGTGCAGAGCTGGAGAGGAAGGAATAGATGAAAGGGGGGTTTCAGTTTTCACAATAGAAGGCTGAGTCTTGGAAGAAGATGGTAAGGTCTGAGAGGGAGATGAAGTTCCTACTTCTTTGGCAGGAAAAGTTTTAACAGAAAGAGGTGTAGCAAAACCTAAAGTAGGGAAATATTCAAAACTATCAATACTGAAACACTTCTCAATATCAGGGGAAGAGAATATATCAATGTTTTCTTCTTTCAATTCAGTTTCAAAGGAAGAGTATTCAACAAGAAACTCTTCAAAATCGATTTTTTTAGATACTTCAACAGAAGATAAAGGAAGCTTACTTGATAAAACAACTGGAGTATCAAGAGTAGAATTAGGCAACTGACCAGAAGCACTTGTAGCAACAACATAATTTTTTTTCTGAGAATATTTTCCCTTCTTGATTATCTTCTTTGGGTCAGCCTCAGGTGGTACCAAAGGTAGTTGTGGATTTGATCTCGTATGTCTACCTTTAGGTGCCAGAGATGAAACAATGGAGTGGCCAGGTGCAATCTACAATCTTCAAAATACTGAGTTCTAATGCACCTTAGAACTAGAATACTGTGTCGTTTTAATGCCAAGGAAAAGTCTTCAAATCGTTCCCTGGCAACAACACCAAGAATGTTATCACTAGGAGTCATCTTCAAATTGCATGGAAGGCAAGCCCAATACCCATCAAATTGTAAGTGAATGTAAGGGTGTTTAAAGGGTCAAATGGAAAATGACTCAAGTGATAATGTTCTAACTCAGATAAAAGGGCTAGCATGCACCAACAATTAAGGTCTTGGATAACTTCAATCAGTAGTTTGGGAGTAAGTATGAGTAGAAGGAAGACTTAAATGATAGAAGTGTAGGGGTTGTTGTAAACATCTTCTCCACAAAAGCCTAAGCAGGAAAGTTTCTTAACACAAGATCTTCTTGAACTGAGAAACTAAGGAAGCTAAATAAACATCATGATAACATAATGATCAAACATCCATCATAACATCACCACAATCATTCATGTGAATTATTTAAAGCATGAACATTTAGCATCAGAATCAAATAGACTCAAAGAGAAGTTGATTTATATTAGTCAAAAAGTCTTAAGTCAAGTACATCACTAGATCACAGTTACTTCATCAAAATGTTACAGTATAAGGGAGCCTTGCTTAACCATCCGAACCTACTAAAGCTAATGATCCGTCTATTTATAACAAAAGGGAGGCAACATCTGGAGGTACGAGCTGGCCCCCTTCCCTTGAAAAACTCTAAACATTTATTTGATCTAACAACTTATCTAACCACCTATGCTATAAAACATGAAAGTGTTGGTGGCTAATCCAACTGAAATTCAAACTAATTTGATTCTCTTTCGCTATGCATCTCCCTGTTTTCCATTTGTCTTTCAAAGCATGTGTTTGTTTTCATGATGCCAGTTGTTGCTTCTCCATCCTTCTTCATCATCAACTTATCCAAAAGTTGTTAGCTTGGTCCTCCTAGATCCTTGGTCTTTATTGGAAGCTTCCTTGGGTAGCAAATATGGGTAGCGCACTACAAGGAGAAAGGTAGCGCCTGTGGGTAGTGTCACCGTGTTGCATATGTGTACAGACTCTGCTCTTTGTGCAATATTAGGTAGAACATGTAGGTAGTGCCTTTGTGTTGCGCCTGTGTGTAAACATTTACCCTCTGTGAAATATTCGGTAGTGCCATTAGGTAGCGCCTTTGTGTTGCACCTGTGTGCAAATTATTTTCCCTCTATGAAAAAATAGGTAGCGCCATTGGGTAGCACCACTTACGCTGTGTCTGTGTGTAAGTTTGGGTAGCATTACAAAAACGCAGCGCCTCCGATCCTTGAACATGTGCAAAATAATTTGTGGTTTTTCATGATGAAAAAAACGTTTTAATCAAGAGCCTTGACTACACAACAGGTAGTGCCTTCTACCAATGGGGAAGCTAGCACTTAGCAAAAACTCAAAACCCAAATAGTTAAGCGCTTAGAAGCTTGTGTAGATGACAGAGATAATATTTGCATATTGGTTAACCCTCCCAAAAATATGCATCCTAAAAAATGGGGCTTATCCTTTACCAACTATTTTGTCATTTTGACACTTAACCTCATACTCTTTTTGGTAGAAAGAGGATCTTCAATTAACACAACAAACTTCTTCTTCTTAGAATTGACAGTCTTCTTTGGTGTAGTTGTGCTCTCCTTAGCTGTTGGTTTGTCATCTTCAATGGCAGATTCAACCAACACCTGTAGGTTTCTTTGGGCTACCTCATCATGAAAGTGATTCAACTCAGCCTTTAGATTATTATTTTGAGACTGGAAGCCTATGTTTTGCCTGTAAAGATTCTTTAACTGTCTATGAAGGGGATGGGCCTTTCTAGCTGCAAACCTTGCCAAGTCAAGGGTGTGACTGTAGCCATCCATAAGCTCTTTCATTTGAGCCAATTTGACCTTATCTTCTGCTTTAAGACGAGTTATTTCTTTTCTTTCATCTCTAAGCTACTTGGTAAGTCTTTTGTAGGTCTGACTGTCAGGAGGAACAATGGCATGTACAGTCTCACTAGGATTTTTCTCAGACTACTCTTCCTCCTGGATGGGAAGTGTCTTTTCAACCTCATCAGGTTCCTTTATGGCTTTAATTTTATTATTCTTTCTCAGTACAAGGGTTTCATCTTTTCTTTCAACAGGCTTCTCAATGCCTTTTTCAGAGGTTTCATCTTGATCCAGATTTATTTTCGGCACAAAATGAGAACGGATATATAATAAATAAATGAACATAGATATCACAGATATTCAATAATATAACATAAATGTATCAGAGATGCAACCATAAACACAGATATATAGTAATACACAATTTCTATTAATCAAAGAAATGTACAAAGACTATAAAAATACAGAGTGAAAGACTCGCTAGAATGGTGGCGACTTATCTCTGAGAAGAGATGTGACGATTGCACTCATTCACAAGAAGCTGGTTACAATGAGGCTCTGAAGGCCTTTTTAAAATAAACAAGAATGCCAAAAACCGCTAGACATACAAAAACCTAACCCTAGGAGATGAAGCACCAAAAGTCAAGTGGGCCCCGTTTGGGTAAGTTAGTACATCAACTTCCCGGGGTCGTAACTTTTGCATACGATCTTCGTTTTAGGTGTGTGTTAGCCCGTTGGATAGGTATAATCCAGGAGATTCATTTTGGGGGCTCAATCATTCCTTCAACTATCATTGAGGAACTGGATCCCGAAAAACCTTCATTTAGGCCCTCAAAATGGTCCCGGAAGTTAAAAACTGCTAAAAATAGTAAATTGCAAAATTGCCAGAAAACTGTTTTGAGCCAGTTGGACAAGGTGGGTGGCCACCTATATCCACCTGGATCAATCCTACCTCCTTAAGAAGAAATGGTCTCCATTGTGTTGAGTTCCTAGGGGAGAGGGATAAGCGTTTGTTGAATCTGCATCTTGGTGAGTTGCTTGTCTTGTTGGAGATGTCGCGCTGCTCAGTTTGTAGAAGCTTGTCACGAACATGTTGAGGCTGAGGTTGTTCAACAAGTCGAGATACATGAGAGGACAGTGTGCAAAAATAATCTTTTCACTTTGTTGCATCCTTGTCGACCTGCTTCTGTTGGATAGAAGGTGCTTGGGGTGAGGCTGTAGTGGTTGCAGTGTCCTTCTGTTCTTCTTTTGAACAAATTGTGAAGAAGCTAAATTTTGCAGTATGAGATACTACCTTGCGACACTTTTTAGGTGGAACAGTAGTTGGAACTACCTCTGGTATTCTGTAGAGATGACCCCCCAAAGTAACAATGACACTATGGGGTCGAGACTCATAAACAACATGGCGCTTCCACATATATGGCTGGCCCAAGAGAACATCAAAAACATCCAGTGGGGCAACATCACATAATACCTCATCCTTGAAGGGCTAGATGCCGTATGAAAATCAAAATTGATGGCTGACATGGAGATCTCATCCTTGGTGAAGCCACCCGATGTTGTATGGTTGCAGGTGTGGTGTTGTCGACAATCTTAACTGTTTGACGTCCTTTGCTGAGACAAGGTTCTTCTGGCTTCCGCTATCAACAATAAAATGCAGCAGGGTCCACTTCACCCACATTTGTGAATGAAAAAGGCGCTCCCCCTCTTCAGGATATGTTGGTTCTTCTGGTTGAATTGCTACAGTGGCGACAATAGCAGTGGGGTCTACGTTAATGATCTATCCTTTACCAGTATTTTCATAAACAGATTCTGAATTAGGGTTCGGCTCTTTGTCTTTGATCTCGGCCACCAATGACTATTTTGAGTGACATTCATCGGTGTTGTGCCAGGGGATTTTGTGGAAATCACACCATTTTCCGATGTCCTTCTTTGTCTTCCCGTGACCCTTCTTTTCCTGTGTCTTGGACTGGTTTTTGAGAGACTATTTGTTAGGGTTGTCTTTGTCATACTTTGGTTGTTGCGGATTCGCAGACCTGAAATCCCATTTGTTCTGGTGCTTACATTTCTACTTGATTTTAACAACATATCGATAAGCAGCACTGAGTGATGAGATGTCCAGAAAATCCATTTTAGTCTGGATGTATCTGCGTAGAGCCCCACGGTATTTCAGAACCAAATGTCGCTCAGAGTATTTGATACCCAGCTTGGTGCGCAAGGTATGGAAGGTATTGGTGAACTCCAAAACTGCTTGGCCCCTCTCTTGCCGCAATGTGGTCCATCTCATGTACTGGTCCTCATAGTTGCCAGCAGGGTAATACTGTTCCTTTACCGCATCCACAAAAAAATCCCAAGTGGGCTCGACCCCATATATTCCAGACTCCTCCATGGAACTTTGCTCCCAATAAGTTTCCCACCAATGTTTGACATGAGGGAGATCTTTAAGGAGTGCGAAGGTGATCTTTTCTTTGTCGGAAAAATTGTGAACAGAGAAATAACCTTCTAGCAGAGTTAACCATTTTTCTAGGGATTCTGCATCTATTTGTCCCTCAAATACAGGAATATCAAAATTAACTTGTACCTTGAAAGGCGAGGTGCCTCCAAAGCGATCGCTTGATGAATATGTGCATGCTGTTATCGACAGGCGTTGAAGGGTGTGGGAAAAATTCTCCATCATATTGTCCCTCTATCGCATGAAAGCTTGCTCAAGCAACAGATTGATAGGATCGTCTACTCCGTCATTTTTCTTTTCTTCTGCCATTGAAGGTTTCTTGGGTGTGAGAGAGCAATTTTCTTCAAGAGAGACAAGCTCGAGACCCAACTTGCTATACTCGGACCTCATCGGGGACATGCATTGAAAAATGATCAAGAGCAGCCTGCTCTGATACCACTGATCCAGATTTATTTTCGACACGAAATGAGAACGGAGATATAATAAAGAAATGCACAGAGATATCACAGATAATCAATAATATAACAAAAATGTATCAAAGATGCAACCATTAATGCAGATATACAGTAATACACGATTTCTATTAATCAAAGAAATGTAAAGAGACTGTAAAAATACAGAGTGAAAGACTCGCTAGAATGGTGGTGGCTTATCTCTGAGAGGAGATGTGACGGCTGCGCTCATTCACAGGAAGATGGTTACAATGAGGCTCTGAAGACGTTTTTACAATTAAAAAGAATTCCAAAAACCTCTAGACATCCAAAAACCTAACCCTAGGAGATGAAGCGCCAAAAGTCATGTGGGCCCCGTTTGGGTAAGTTAGTACATCAAATTCCCAGGGTCGTAACTTTTGCACACGATCTTCGTTTTAAGCGTGTGATAGCCCGTTGGAAAGGTATAATTGAGGAGATTAATTTTGGGGGATAAATTATGCTTTCAACTATCATGTAGGATCTCGATCCCGAAATAACTTCATTTAGGCCCTCAAAATGGCCCCGGAAGTTAAAAACTGCTAAAAATAGTAAATTGCCAAAATTACCAGAAAATTGTTTTGAGCTAGTCGGACAAGGTGGGTGGCCACCGATATTCACCTGGATCAATCCTCCCTCCTTAGGAAGCAATGGTCTCCATTGTGTTGAGTTCCTGGGGGAGAGGGAAAAGTGTTTGTTGAATCTGTATCTTGGTGAGCTGCTTGTCTTGCTGGAGATGTCACGCTGCTCAGTTTGTGGAAGTCTGTCACGAACATGTTGAGGCTGAGGCTGTTCAACTAGTCGAGATACATGAGAGGAGGGTGTGCAGAAGGAATCTTTGTGCTTTGTTGTAGCCTTGTCGACCTGCTTCTGTTGGATAGAAGGTGCTTAGGGTGAGGCTGTAGTGGTTGCAGTGTCCTTCTGTTCTTCTTTTGAACATATTGTGAAGAAGCTAAATTTTGCAGTATGAGATACTACCTTGCAACACTTTTTAGGTGGAACAGTAGTTAGAAGTACCTCTTGTATTCTGTAGAGATGACCCCCCAAAGTAAAAATGACACTACAGGTTTGAGACTCATAAACATCATTGCGCTTCCACATATATGGCTGGCCCAAGAGAACATCACAGACATCCAGTGGGGAAACATCACATAATACCTCGTCCTTGAAGGGATAGATGTTGTATGACAATCGACATTGCTCGCTGACATGGAGATCTCGTCCTTGGCGAAGCCACCCGATGTTGTAAGGCTGCGGGTGTGGTGTTGTCGACAATCCCAACTGTTTGATGACCTCTGCTGAGATGAGGTTCTTCTAGATTCTTCTATCAACAATAAAATGCAGTGGGCTCCCCTTCACCCACATTTGTGAATGAAAAAGGCTCTCCCCCTCTTCGGGATTTGTTGGTTCTTCTGGTTGAATTGTTGCGGTCGCGACAATAGCAGTGGGGTATGCGTCAATGATCTGTCATTTTCCAGTATTTTCATAATCAAATTCTAAATCAGGGTTCAGCTCTTTGTCTTTGATCTTGGCCACCAATGACTATTTTGAGTGACATTCATTGGTGTTGTGCCAGGGGATTTTATGGAAATCGCACCATTTTTCGATGTCCTTCTTTGTCTTCCCATGACCCTTCTTTTTTTATGTCTTGGACTGGTTTTCGGGAGATTGTTTAATAGGGTTGTCTTTGTCATACTTTGGTTGTTGCGGATTCGCATACCCGAACTCCCGTTTGTTCTGGTGCTTAAATTTTTGCTTGATTTTAACAGCATATCGATAAGCAACACCGAGTGATGAGATGTCCAGAAAATCCATTTCAGTCTGGATGTATCTGTGTAGAGCCCCACGGTATTTCAGAACCAAATTTCACTCAGAGTCTTTGATACCCATCTTGGTGCGCAATGTATGGAAGGTATTGGTGAACTCCAAAACTATTTGGCCCCTCTCTTGCCGCAGTGTGGTCCATCTCATGTACTGGTCCTCATAGTTTCCAATAGGGTAATATTGTTCCTTTACCGCATCCACAAAAAAATCCCAAGTAGGATCGACCCCATATATTCCAGACTCCTCCGTGGAACTTTTCTCCCAGTAAGTTTCTTACGAATGTTTGACACGAGGGAGAGATTTAAGGAGTGCGAAGGTGATCTTTTGTTTGTCAAAAAAATTGTGAACAGAGAAATAACCTTATAGCAGAGTTAACCATTTTTCTAGGGCTTCTGCATCTATCTGTCCTTCAAATAAAGGAATATCAAAATCAACTTGTACCTTGAAAGGCGAGGTGGCTCCAAAGTGATCGCTTGATGAATATGAGCCTGTTGTTATCGGCAGGCGTTGAAGGATGTGGGAAAAATTCTCCGTCATATCATCCGTCTGTCGCGTGAGAGCTTGCTCAAGCAATAGATTAATAGGATCGTTTGCTCCGTCGTTTTTCTTTTCTTCTGCCATTGAGGGTTTCTTGGGTGTGAGAGAGCGATTGTCTTCAAGAGAGACAAGATCGAGACCCAACTTGCTATACTCAAACCTCGTCGGGGACATGCACTGAAAAACGATCAAGAGCAGCCTGCTCTAATACCACTGATTCGGATTTATTTTCAGCGCGAAATGAGAACGGAGATATAATAAAGAAATGCACAGAGATATCACAGATATTCAATAATATAACAAAAATGTATTAGAGATTCAACCATAAACACAGATATACAGTAATACACGATTTCTATTAATCAAAAAATGTACAAAGACTATAAAAATACAGAGTGAAAGACTCACTAGAATGGTGGCGACTTATCTCTGAGAAGAGATGCGACGAATGCACTCATTCACAAGAATATGGTTAGAATGAGGCTCTGAAGGCCTTTTTACAATAAACAAGAATGTCAAAAACCGCTAGACATCCAAAAACCTAACCCTAGGATATGAAGCGCCAAAAGTCATGTGGGCCCTGTTTGGGTAAGTTAGTACATCAACTTCCCGATGTCGTAACTTTTGCATACGATCTCAGTATTAGGCATGTGATATCCCATTGGAAAGGTATCATCGAGGAGATTCATTTTGGGTGTTCAATAATTCATTTGGCTGTTATTGAGGATCTCTATCATGATAAAAATTAATTTAGGCCCACAAAATGGCCCCGGAAGTTAAAAACTGTTAAAAATAGTAATTTGCCAAAATTGCCAAAAACTGTTTTGAGCTAGTCGGACAAGGTGGGTGGCCACCGATATCCACTTGGATCAATACTCCCTCCTTAGGAAGAAATGGTCTCCATTGCATTGAGTTCTTGGGGGAGAGAGAAAAGCGTTTGTTGAATTTGCATCTTGGTGAGCTGCTTGTCTTGCTGGAGATGTCGCGCTGCTCAGTTTGTGGAAGCCTATCAGGAACATGTTGAGGCTGAGGCTGTTCAACAAATCGAGATACATGAAAGGACGATGTGCATAATGAATCTTTGCACTTTGCTGCAGCCTTATCGACCTGCTTCTATTGGATAGAAGGTGCTTGGGGTGAGGCTGTAGTGGTTGCAGTGTCTTTTTGTTCCTCTTTTGAACAGATTGTGAAGAAGCTAAATTTTGTAGTACGAGATACTATCTTGTGACACTTTTTAGGTGGAACAGTAGTCAAAACTACATATGGTATTCTGTAGAGATGACCCCCCAAAGTAACGATGTCACTACGGGGTCAAGACTCATAAACAACATGGCGCTTCCACATATATGGATGGACCAAGAGAACATCACAGACATCTAGTGGGGAAACATCACATAATACCTCATCCTTGATGGGCTGGATGTCGTATGACAATCGACATTCCTGGCTAACACAGATATCACGTCCTTGTTGAAGACACCCGATGTTGTATGGTTGCAGGTGTGGTGTTGTCGACAATCCCAACTTTTTGACGACCTCTGCTGAGATGAGTTTCTTCTGGCCTCTGCTATCAACAATAAAATGCAACGAGGTCCCCTTCACCCACATTTGTGAATGAAAAAGGTGCTCCCCCTCTTTGGGATCTGTTGGTTCTTCTGGTTGAATTGTTGCGGTCACGACAATAGCAGTGGGGTCTGCATCAATGATCTGTCCTTTACCATTATTTTCAGAATCAGATTCTGAATCAGGGTTTGACTCCTTGTCTTTGATCTCAGCTACCAATGATTTTTTTGAGCGACATTCATCGGTATTGTGCCAGAGGATTTTGTGTAAATCACACCATTTTACGGTGTCCTTATTTGTCTTCTCGTGACACTTCTTTTCATGTGTCTTGGACTTGTTTTCGGGAGACTGTTTGTTAGGTTTGTCTTTGTCATACTTTGGTTGTTGTGGATTTGTAGACTCGAACTCCCGTTTGTTCTGATGCTTCAATTTCTGCTCGATTTTAACAGCATATCGATAAGAAGCATCGAGTTATGAGATGTCCAGAAAATCCATTTCAGTCTGGATGTATCTGTGTAGAGCCCCACGGTATTTTAGAACCAAATGTCGCTCGGATTCTTTGATACCCAACTTGGTGCGCAAGGTATGGAAGTTATTGGTGAACTCCGGAACTGATTGGCCCCTCTCTTGCTGCAATGTGGTCCATCTCATGTACTGGTCCTCATAGTTTCCAACAGGGTAATACTGTTCCTTTACCGCATCCACAAAAAAATCCAAAGTGGGATCGACCCCATATATTCCAGACTCCTCCGTGGAAATTTGCTCCCAGTAAGTTCCCCACCAATGTTTGACATGAGGGAGAGATTTAAGGAGTGCGAAGGTGATCTTTTCTTTGTCGGAAAAATTGTGAACAGAGAAATAATCTTCTAGCAAAGTTAACCATTTTTCTAGGGCTTCTGCATCTATATGTCCCTCAAATACAGGAATATCAAAATTAACTTCTACCTTGAAAGGCGAGGTTCCTACAAAATGACCACTTGATGAAGATGCAACTGTTGTTATCGGCAAATGTTGAAGGATGTGGACAAATTTCTCCATCATTTCATCCCTTCGTCGCGTGAGAGCTTGCTTAAGCAACAGATTGATAGGATTGTCTGCTCCGTCATTTTTCTTTTCTTCGGCCATTGAGGGTTTCTTGGGTGTGAGAGAGAGATTTTCTTCAAGAGAGACAAGCTCGAGACCCAAATTGCTATGCTCGGAGCTCATCGGGGACATGCACTGAAAAAACTATCAAGAGAAGCCTTCTCTGATACCACTGATCTGGATTTATATTCAGCACAAAATGAGAACGGAGATATAATAAAGAAATGCACAGAGATATCAAAGATATTCAATAATATAGCATAAATGTATCAGAGATGCAACCATAAACACATATATACAATAATACATGATTTCTATTAATCAAAGAAATGTACAGAGACTGTAAAAATGCAGAGTGAAAGACTCGCTAGAATGGTGGCGGCTTATCTCTGAGAAGAGATGTGACGACTGCACTCATTTGCAAGAGGATGGTTATAATTAGGCTCTGAAGGCATTTTTACAATAAACGAGAATGTCAAAAACCGCTAGACATCCAAAAAACTAACCCTAGGAGATGAAGCACCAAAAGTCATGTGGGCCCCGTTTGGGTAAGTTAGTACATCAACTTCTCGGGGTCATAACTTTTGCATACGATATTCGTTGTAGGCATGTCATAGCCCGTTGGAAAGGTATCATTGAGGATATTCACTTTGGGGGATCAATCATGCCTTCAATTATCATTGAGGAGCTTGATCTCGAAAAACCTTCATTTAGGCCCTCAAAATGGCCCCGGAAGTTAAAAACTGCTAAAAATAGTAAATTGCTAGAAATTTGTTTTGTGCCAGTCGGACAAGGTGGGTGGACATCGATATCCACCTGAATCAATGCTCCCTCCTTAGGAAGAAATGGTCTCCATTGCGTTGAGTTCCTGGGGGAGAGGGAAAAGCGTTTGCTGAATCTGCATCTTGGTGAGTTACTTGCATTGCTGGAGATGTCGCGCTGCTCAGTTTGTGGAAGCCTGTCACGAACATGTTGAGGCTAAGGTTGTTCAACAATTCGAGATACATGAGAGGAGGGTGTGTAGAAGGAATCTTTGCGCTTTGCTACAGCCTTGTCGACCTACTTCTGTTGGATACAAGGTGCTTGGGGTGAGGCTGTAGTGGTTGTAGTGTCCTTCTGATCTTATTTTGAACAGATTGTGAAGAAGATAAATTTTACAGTATGAAATACTACCTTGTGACACTTTTTATGTGGAACAATAGTCGGAACTACCTCTGGTATTCTGTAGAGATGACTCCCCAAAGTAAAAATGACACTACGAGATCTAGACTCATAAACATCATGGTGCTTCCACATATATGGCTGGCCCAAGAGAACATCACATACATCCAGTGGAGAAACATCACATAATACCTCGTCCTTGAAGGGTTGGATGTTGTATGACAATCGACATTGCTCGCTGACACGGAGATCTCGTCCTTGGCGAAGCCACCCGATGTTGTAAGGTTGCGGGTGTGGTGTTGTCGACAATCCCAACTGTTTGATGACCTCTGCTGAGATGAGTTTTTTCTGGATTCTGCTATCAACAATAAAATGCAGCGGGGTCCCCTTCACCCACATTTGTGAATGAAAAAGGCACTCCCCCTCTTTGGGATTTGTTAGTTCTTCTGATTGAATTGCAGCGGTCACAACAATAGCAGTGGGGTCTGCATCAATGATCTGTCCTTTTCCAGTATTTTCAGAATCAGATTCAGAATCAGGGTTCAACTTCTTATCTTTGATCTCGACCACCAATGACTGTTTTGAGTGACATTCATCGGTGTTGTGCCAGGGGCTTTTATGGAAATCGCACCATTTTTCGGTGTCCTTTTTCTTCCCGTGACCCTTCTTTTCCTATGTCTTGGACTGGTTTTTGAGAGACTGTTTGTTAGGGATGTCTTTGTCATACTTTGGTTGTTGCAGATTCACATACCCGAACTCTCATTTGTTCTGGTGCTTAAATTTCTGCTCGATTTTAACAACATATCGATAAGCATCACCGAGTGATGAGATGTCGCTAGGAGTCTTTGATACCCATCTTGGTGCACAATGTATGGAAGGTATTGGTGAACTCCAGAACTGCTTGGCCCCTCTCTTGCCGCAGTGTAGTCCATCTCATGTACTGGTCCTCATAGTTGCCAATAGGGTAATACTATTCCTTTACCGCATCCACAAAAAAATCCCAAGTGGGATCAACCCCATATATTTCAGACTCCTTCGTGGAACTTTGCTCCCAGTAAGTTTCCCACCAATGTTTGACATGAGGGAGAGCTTTAAGGAGTGCGAAGGTGATCTTTTCTATGTCGGAAAAATTGTGAACAGAGAAATAACCTTCTAGCAGAGTTAACCATTTTTCTAGGGATTCTGCATCTATCTATCCTTCAAATACAGGAATATCAAAATTAACTTGTACCTTGAAAGGCAAGGTGCCTCCAAAGTGATCGCTTGATAAAGATGTGTCTTCTGTTATTGACAGGCGTTGAAGGATGTGGGAAAAATTCTCCATCATTTCAAGAGAGACAAGATCGAGACCCAACTTTTAATACTCGAACCTCGTCGGGGACATGCACTGAAAAAATGATCAAGAGCAGTCTGATCAGATACCACTGATCCGGATTTATTTTCGGCATGAAATGAGAATGGAGATATAATAAAGAAATGCACTAAGATATCACAGATATTCAATAATATAACATAAATGTATCAGAGATGCAACCATAAACACATATATACAGTAATACGCGATTTCTATTAATCAAAAAATGTACAGAGACTGTAAAAATACAGAGTGAAAGACTCACAGTGATGCAAACTGTCTTGTTACCTCTGGATGGCCTCTCTGCATGTTCTGATAGAAGGAGAGGCACCCTACTCTTTGAAAGGCCTCTCTTTCCATGGGATCTGTATCAAAAAGATGCATGTCCACCGGTTTTGTTCTGAACACCTTGCTACCTTTGTGTGTCTTCCTCGATTGAGGAGTCTCCATGGCTCAAAATGAGGGATTTTAAGAAGCTTAAGGGATGGTAATGACCAGGAAGGCTTTGAATCGGGATTCAAATATGAGGCTGACCCTTTTGAATAGATTGATGCTAGTAAGCTAAGCTAGAATTTTTAGGAATTAAACCCTTAGGCTTGTACATGTATTCTGTAGTGTAAACAGTGAGGAGGTAGTCTAAATTTGGCCCTCTGCAATTGATTCAAAAATCCAAACCCTGAGGTGAAAGGAAGCAAGGAAAACATAGATGTTCTGAGCAGCGCCTTTGGGTAGCACAACACATATACAGAGGATAGGCTATTTACAGGATTGCAACTTCAATGGTTAAAGAAAACAACAGTGGTCAAACCATAGATACAAGCAAAGAAATTTACAGGTCCGAAGAGGAGAAAAACAAGGTTACCATGCAAATATGGATCCCTTACTACTGTGCAAGCTTAGCAAAATGAAAACTCGAGCACAAATTTCCAGTGAAAATTAATACATAGAGGAGGTA
The DNA here is from genome assembly GCA_009831015.1 of Picea engelmannii. Classification (NCBI taxonomy): domain Eukaryota; kingdom Viridiplantae; phylum Streptophyta; class Pinopsida; order Pinales; family Pinaceae; genus Picea; species Picea engelmannii. The sequence continues at coordinate 316,437 of ML802839.1, read as the reverse complement.
ACATGGGATACCTGTGCAGTAGACACCTGTTGAGATATTCAACACAATCTTAGGATGAACTTTGAGAAAACCTCGGCCCTGGAATCTTTCTCAGATTCGGATTTGGTTTACATGCGGTCGCCTGATCAGAACTTACGAATTTTCACAGCGCAACACTGTTGAGTCTTTCAAAATTAGAAACTGTTACCAAAGCTCATAAATGCAAGATCTTTGAAGGCATCTTTAACCAACCTCTAGCACTAAAAAAAAGGGACATGACATCAGTAGTGGAAATCATGACTCGAGGTGAAGGTATAATGAACGTGATAGGCGCTACGAAACTGCCTGATGAGTAGCCAACGCTTCCACTTCAAAACGTGATAGGAAAGGTAAGCAAGGACAAGGAGGCATGCCTACGAACCATGAGTGAGGAGGAAGGTGTGTCACATCAGTTTAGTAATGGGAGGGATCGACCTAGGGACAAGTCATGAAGGGGACCCAAATAAAACATGAGATAGAAATGGTTCAAGGATCAAAAATTAATTTGAGGATCAAACTAGAACTAAGACTCAAAAACTTTAATCATCCAAGGGGTCCTACCAATCATAAATTTTAAAGGGATGAGACTTTTTAAAGAAAATTTAAAATCTAAGGCTTAAAAAAGGATTGCAAACAAACTAAAAAGACCCAAGACAATTTAGTGTGATAACGTGACTCACAGAGAGTTCTAGTTGTTTTATGGTTTATTAATGTCTCGTCAACATTTTCAGGGTTTTCTAGTTCATCAACTGCACTTTCTAACTCTCCCCATGTTGGGTTGACATTGTATGTAAATCTAGCCTCATTGGTTTGCATTGTAGTCTCATAAGAAATATATGCAACTTCCCATGTAGGGAAGTTATGTTTTAATGTGTTTTCATTTTGATCAAATGGAACGTACAACAATAGTTTTTTCTCTACAAAAGTTTTCATAGTCGATGTGTTTTTTTTATTTGACAAAGCGTATTACATTTGGTTTTTTTCTTTTTGATATGGGTGTACCATTTTTTTTGTAATGTGATACGAACTCTGCAAGGCAAATATGCTTAATAGGAGGAGGACATTGGAGGTATTAATCAATAATAGAGCGACATATCACATCCTCTGAATTATCAAGCTCTTGTTCTAGAAAATATGGTGGTTTAAGCACAAATGTGTGTGTGTCAAGTGGAGATTTGTTTATGAAGACACATTTCCTTGAACTACAGTTCAGAGGCAGGAAAAGTACAATATGGACTACTTGTTGAGCATAAATTTGTTGAAGAATAAGTAATGTATTTCCAAGTGTACGTATCATTTGCATAGCATAAATTTGACTTTTTTCATGTTCTCTGCGTATTCTTCTTAATGCACGTGTCATAGATTTGTCAACCTTTGTCATGTACGAGGTACAATATGATGCTGCAACATATGCATTGAGGACATACTATGCATCTCTATTTTCATTCCACATAATTGGCATGTCCTTGAAGAAACCGTTGTTCCAAATATGTGAAAGTTTTCATTTAAGGAAAATTGTTGGTTGTTTAAGTGTAGATTGTATCACTTGGATGTACTCATCTTCTGTTAGATTTATTTCTGCCAAGAAGTCTTTGAAGCTCATTAAGTCATTGAAGTATCATTGTTCTAGAATTGCGAACAAAGATTTTGATTTCTCAATGAGAACATTTTCCTCTAAACTAATTGGGTCTATGATTCTTGTTGTTCTCATTGGCAACACATGGAAGTTGTATCTGCAATGTGAATTCTTTCGTTTTTTACAGCTTCTTATATGGTAATTTCTATGAACTTTGGCAAGTTCTGGATCCAAATGGTCTATGTTGCATGTTATGTATTTGTCCAGAAACTACTCGATTTGTGAGTTGTTTTCATTTCCATAGACTGGTGCACCCTCTATCCATAACAATGTGTGGCCATGCTCACTCCCTCTATTTTGGAACTCAGTCACAAAATAGTATTCTGATATTTTTCTGAAGAACGTTTCATCATGACATATCAATTGCCTCAAAGCATTTACTTTATGTATATAGTAACACGTACATGTCACTGGGTCTTTTCTTATGAGGTAGTCAATGTCATCATTTTCCAATGTATCAATTTGTTTTTTCCTTTTCTTGTTCCTATACAATGCAAACACCGTAGTCACCAACAAACCCCAGTGATGCTCTGCACTTGTAAATGTGATGAAAAAATTTGGGGGTCCCAATTGTCGGATCATTGCAAATATAGTTTTCTTGTTTTGTTGCAAGTAGTTAGGAGAGATGCGAATGTTTTTGAAATCTATGTATCCAATATCAGATTTTAGGATTTTTTCTAGGTTTGCTTTGTACTTGACATCTCTGGCCAATAACTTTCTTYCTCGTAGCTGGCCTTTTCTTATTCGCACCCACATGMAAGAGAGCACTTTCTCAATTATTATGTGCATTGTTTTGAAAAAAAAAAAATTGTTATGTGACATGAGAAGTCACCGCTTGAATGTAGCAGTTCTCATCGAACTATTTTTTGGTAGCTGAATCATTATGTGATGTCACTGGCACGTGGATCTCCATAGAAAGGTGTTGGGAAGTTCATTTCCTCAACAAATTTTTCTTTGAATATTCCAAGTGGACGTTGCCCTTTAGCAGGTGAAATTTCGACAATCTTGTCTTGTAAGTCATGAATGCATTATGAGTCAGTGAATCCTTGTATCGATGTTTCAACGGGTCTTTCATTCTCTGATTCATCGCTTGTATAAAATTCACTAGTAGTGTCAAAATTTTGTGCAGAGTTGTCATTTCCTTGTTCAAGAACATGGTTCCAGTTATCATTTATACAAATTTCTTGTGCTTTGTACAGGGCCCTGGAACATAATTCTTTTAATTCTTTCATGACAATGTGCACACACACTCTACCTATCTGGTATGCATTCTTGTATTGCAAACATCTTTTGAGAGCTCCATGAATTGTCATTGTTTCTCTCATGAATTGTGGCAGGGATTTTTGCACAACATCTAGTTGGACATGCATGTTAATAATTGATCTTGTTAAGCCCATTCGGGGTCGTTTATATCCCCATGGTCTGATTTGTACAAATGCAATTCGCAGAGACACAATTTTGTCTTCAATTATGTAAGTGTACTTACATCTAGTAGTGGTGTGTTACATATTATTTGGTCAGGTGTTGCAAATTGTGGAAATTTTCCATTTTCAAGTGATCACTTGCATGGAAGACAAATTTTGATAGTGGAAAATGTTCTATCATTTAGTGTCAAGTTGATGTATTCTTTTTGCAAGTCAGGGGTGAAAGACTTAGAGTTTTTTGAGAAATTCAATTCTTCGCAAATCACACATGCCATGGAAGGAGTGTATTTAATTTGTTTCATATAGATCTGCTTTGCATCTCTCTTTCCTAGACAAGGATGCGTAGCAAGTGTTTGTTGGTTTTCAATGCTAGTATTGCACAATGTTGGATCTAGTTTACGATATGTGATTTTTCCCTCTCGGTCGGTATTATGACCATTGTGGGATATGTAGCTGCACATGTTTCTCTCACGTATCTATTTTTTCAACATGTGGTAGGTTAACTTATGGTTGCCACTCGAAACTAGTTTCACTTGTTGACAAGCCATGTTGAAGGTGGAATGGACATTTGTTATGAGCATTGCCTCCTCAGCATCTCGATGGTGCAAATGGCGATGTTCTTTGTCATTGGACATGCCATGTTTGTGTTAAGCAGGAAGTGTGTAAATGCGCTCGTGTTGTGCACGCACAACTTTTTTTAGGTTGTGATATGTGAGTTTGTGTTTCTTGGTCAAGCTCCCTTTCACCTCGTGATCTTCGTTCATACAACTAAGAGGTCTAGAAGGAAGTGCACCAATGTATTTATTTCTTCCACGTATGACCTTTTTCAATTTGTGATAAGTCAGTCTACGTTTTTTGTTTAAGCTCTCTATGACCTTATGACAATTGGGATGAGTTTAATCCTGATTAGACAATATGCGACGCTTATGTAGATTCAATGTGGTTTGGGTAGCATGGAAAGTGGATTTTGAACGAGAAGTATTTCTTATCAAATATTGATAATGGATGTGTGGCGTATCTGTTTTCAACAATATGATATCAATTGTTCTATCGTAGTTTGAATCAATACAGTAGAAATGGACAATATCATCTGAAAGGGTTGACCAGACCTGGATATTTACTCTAAATATGATAGATATCCATTGTAAACAAAATGTCCCACCCTCTATATTTCCTTTCTCATATGGAATTGCCATGTTTACAAGGTATTGTTGCCAACTTCCAATTGTCGGCATACTTTCTATGAGATATGGTAGAAGGTGTTGCTGCAAGAAGTTAAATGCATGTTGATTTCCACCTATAATTGCATTGCAAAAGGATTGTATAGTGTAAAGGCGCAGTGAGTGCACATCAAACTCTGTTGCTATCAAATAGCAAATTGCATTGAAAAGAATATCTCCACAAGTAGATGTAATAATTGTTGCTATGTGTAATCCATGAGAGTGTATATGATGCATAATTCGTTTCCAATGCGATTGAAGGTCTTTGCAAGTGAGGGACAAGTAAATATCAGATCCTCCAAGATTGCATAGGGATAATTTTTTATAGAGAAGTGGTTCATAATGACTACTTAGAGTATTGGCATCATGGAACAAGATGCAATATGGATCTCTAGATGCAGTTTTGTTGAATAGTAGATATCTTATTTTTCTTGTTAATGACCAAATTCAAGTTGATATATTCATCCACTTGGCCAGCCACCGTATACAAAATGTATCTCCCCAAAGTCCTCTCTTATGTGGAGGCAGAGTTGCAGATGCAAAAAACTGCATCTTTGAAAGATACATACTGACATCACGTATTCCATGCAATTGGAAAAGAAAATCAGATGCCAATTCGTATTGATACGAGTCTAATGCCTCAACGTTTTCATTTTCTAAATAGGCCAAGAAATGAGCTATCAATCAATTTCTCATCTTGGTCGAGGAATAACGAAAGTGCAATAGAACTTGAAATGCATAGAAGAGGCAGTCTCTCGCAGTATACACGAATGCATATAATATGAAAAGGGCATTGTTATGCAATACCTAGTCGATGTTTTCATGTACAATGGAGTCTATATCTATTTGATAGCACTCAACATCTATTACTTGCTCCATATTTTAAGTTGTGATTTTCAAGATGTTTCTTAGCTGTGTTTAGATAATATGCAAATAACAAAAAAATATAACCATAATCTTGAAACTACATACCAATTCTACTATGTATCCTTCAACCTTTTTCGTTTCAAATTCAATGCTCCATGGTTGCTATAGAATATGAAAAACAAACAAAGATATAGTTAGTGCTCAACCATATAGAAGACATAATGAAAATGAAACAATAGTATAAATTTGATCAGTAAAAAGACTGAGTATTTAAGACATATAAATTTTGAACTTATTTTAGTTGTGCATCTTATAAGCGTTTCGGTAGTCATTGTATAATAATAGCTTTACAATCGTATTCATCATTTAATTTCATCCCCACTCTTCACAAATCAACACTAAATAGATTTGAAATGACTTGTTGATGTCTCCCACTCAAAACACTCACATAGATGGTCTGTGGGATAAACAAAAGGGGAAGATTTAGGCGTTCATGGAATTTTACCACAAGAATGGAACTAGCACATAGCACAACTTCTCAAGGTTTCAATTATGTTACAAGATGAAGAAGATATTCTAATATTGGGAACTGGGGCACTCATCCTGAGATAGATTAGTGAGCTATCCATTCAGGTTACAAAGAATCATTTCTACAAGACGAGGTCCAGATGTGGAAATGGTGATGGAAGATTCTTTGGAAGACCCAAAGTCCAGCATAAAACTAACAACTATATGTGGTTTTCCTCAGAGACTAAAATATTTCCCTGTCATAATCTGCAAAGAAGCGATGGCAAGGTCCTCGTAGATGCTTGCTCTGCAATGAAAACTCTGAATTCGTCTCACAAATCCTTGTGCACTACCATTTTCCAAAGAGATATGGTATGATGTCCAGGACATGAAAGTGGGCATATGTGATTGGAAGGGTACAACCTGGAAAATGCACTAAACGTATGGTTTCAGGAATAGAAAGATGAGGAGAACATCCCATTTCCTTTTTTGTATGTCAGTATGGTTGTGATAGAGGTGGGTTCTGTATCGAGCATTGACATGCTTATGCATTGTTTGAGGCCACTGGAGATAACTGAATCTGTAGACAACAAGGATATTAGCGTTCGAGCGCCTCTTATTTCCAAAATGAATCTGAGACGTCAATCACTTTTGCAAATCGCGATCTGGGTGACCCTGTTGCTTTAGTGCCCCTACTAAAGTTTTATCATTCTGCCAAATTTTGGAATTCTTCTAACCATGCTTAAACATGGTTCCAATTTGTAACTTCGAGAGTTTTTAAATGTGAAGCATGAAAGTATCCTGAACTGGCTTTCTCCCAGAGCCATTAACTCACCCCTACTATTTATTAACCCGAGATTACTTTAACCATCCTTATCAAGGACTTCAGGACTTCGACTATTGGGCACTTCCGGAGTATCCGAATGCATAATTTGTACAACTCCTGGAGAAGTATGGGTCTGGAGTACTACGTACATGTGAAATAAATGCAGGTTGGCCACCGTGCATGTGGGACCCCGAAATACAATTATCTAGACTAATTAAATTAAACAATAATCAAAGCTCGTCGGTGCCAAGTGTCCACCATGCTGCAAACCCTGACATGTGGTTAACCATGTCTCATATACGCAAATAATAAATATCTACGCAAGAGATAAGGTCCTCGAATCTACCCACATCTACAAGCCATTTGTCACATTCTTAAGCTCTTCATTACCTCACGCATTGCCATCTATCCTTACACCTTTGTCAATGGACTCTGATCTGGAATCATTTTTCTACCGTTTACACCTAGAGTTTATCCCTTTGGTAAACACAGGAAGTGAACAGAATGGATTGCAATGGATTCACAAGAGGGTGATTTAGTACCATCCTCAGTTGACAAAGCGGCTTGAAATGTTTGCATAAGAGGGTAAACCAGCACCATCCCAGCGTCGAGTATGTGAATATGTAAGGTATGATCTATGCAACAAAAAATCATGTCAGTTGTTTTAAGAAGTATTGAATAACATTGTACTGATTAAAACTTGTGGACCCTTAGCCTAATCCTCCAGGATCCCTTTATTTTCCTGAACCCATTGATAATCCTACGATTACACATCTTGTTTCTCACAAGTTTATTGATCCCCATCCCATAACCTACAAAGAAACCAGTGTTCAAACTCCACTGCCCACTAAGAATTTAATTTGCCAACAAAGGAGAAACAAGAACTAATGTTTGGACTTGGGTCGTTTTTTGTTTTATGTTCATCCTCCACCCAAGACTTGCATTTTAGGTCCTACAATTTTTTTTTATAACCTATTGAAATATATCACTGATAAAGATGGATAAGGACCGACAACGATGTCAAATTTTCTTGCAGCTTTCTTAACTTTGTACCATACCTATCCCTTCTATACCTAGATGTAGTTTTCTTCTACAAGAACATTTTGCAAAGGTGACAAGCTTTCTTGTTCAACACTTTTTGGGGATAGTAATACATTCATGTTTCTGTGATCTCAGTAGTCACATTTAAGGATGTTTTGTAAGAGAATTTTCACTCGGTTATTATTTCTAGATTGTTTTATATTTATCATTCTGCCAAATTTTGGAATTCTTCTAACTATACTTATACATGGCGCCAATTCGGGACCTCCAGAATTTTATAAATGTGAAGCGTGAAAGTCTCCCGAAGTGACTTTCTCCCGGATTCATTGACTTGCACCTAATGTTAATTAACCCGAGATTACTTTAACCATCCTTATCAAGGACTTTAGGATTTCGACTATTCAGCACTTCCGGAGTTTTCGATTGCATAATTTGTACAACCCCTGAAGTAGTATGGGATGGAGTACTACGAACACGTACAACAAATTCAAACTGGCCATCATACATGTGGGACTCCGAAAGACAACTAGGTAGAATAATTTAATCAAACATAAACAATAAAAAAAGCTCGTCGATGCCAAGTGTCCACCATGTTGCAATCCATGACATGTGGTTAACCATGTCGCATACACGCAAATAATAACAATCTACACAATAGATAAGGTCATCAAATCTACCCACATATAAAATCCATTTGTCACCTTCCTAAGCTCTTTGTTACCCTATGCACTGCCATCTGTCTTTACACCTTTGTCACTGGGCTTCGATCTGGAATCGTTTTTCTACCCTTCACGCCTACAGTCTACCCCTTTGGTAAACACATGCAGTGAACATAATGGCTTGAAATGGCCTCACAAGAGGGTGATTTAGTACCATCCCTCAGTTAATAGAGAGGCTTGAAATTTCTGCACAAGAGGGTAAACCAACACCATCCCAACACCATGTATGTGAAGATGTAAGGTATAATCTATTCAACAAAAATTATTGTCAGTTGTTTTAAGAGGTATTGAATAGTATTGTACTGGTTAAAACCTTTGGACCCTTAGCCTAATCCTCCAAGATCCCTTGATTTTCCTGAACCTATTAATAATTCCCCTAATCTTTCGATTACACATCTTGCTTCTCACAAGTCTATTGATCCCCATCCCATAATCTACAAAGAAACCAGTGTTCAAACTCCACTGTCCACTAAGAATTTAACTTGCCCTTTTATCTTCATTGTCCAGCCAGGCTTCACATTTCAGGTACTACAATTTTTTTTTTATAACCTACTAAAATATGTCACTGATAAGATGGGTAAGGATTGACAATGTTTTCAAATTTTCTTACAGCTTGCTTAACTTCATACCATAATCAGTCCTTCTATACCTAGCTACAATTTTCATCTACAAGAAAATTTTGCAAAGGAGACAAGCTTTCCTGTTCAATACATTTCGGGGATATAAATACATTCCTATTTCTTTGATCCTAGTAGTCACATTTAAGGATGTTCTGTAAGAGAATTTTCACTCAGGTATTATTTCTAGATTTTTTTATATTTATTTTGATTTTTAGCAGCTCCTAGTATTGAACATTCCTACCTGTAAACTGTAAATAGTAAACAACAAACAACAAATAGGAATGAAACCATGGTAAATAAACTTACTCGAGAATGGTGAACGACAGAATCACAAGTCCAATTGCGGGTGCAGAATCTCAACCCTGCAAACTGCAGGAATAGCTCCAACTACAGATGCAGGACCTCAACCTTGCAAAGTTGAAGCAAACAAGGGTGTAGGATTTCAACCCTGCAAACTGCAAGAACAAGTCGAACTGCGGGTGCATRACTTCAACCTTGCAAATTTGAAGCAAACAAGAGCAAGAAGCAAACAATAAACCAGTGAGCAAGAACCAAGGGGTCCAACTGCAGCTGTAGGACCTCAACTTTGTAAGCAACATCCAATGAACCAACGAACCAGCGAGCAAGCARCAACCAATGAACYAGTAATGCCGGTGGACAACAATATTGCCCAAATTCATTGCATACAATATTGTATCCAAAAATTGGAGGAAAATGTATTGTGAMAAGCCTGTTAAGTAAACATTTAAGGTTGTCAGACATGTTAAGTAAACATTTAAGGCTGTCARGACTGTTTAAGGGCATCGCGCTATGTAAACATTTAAAAAAGAATGCATTGTATCAGGCCTATTTAAGTACTTAACAATGAGTGTCGATGCTCAAAACTTTGGATATGCAAACATTTAAATAAAAATAATAAAAATTCAAAAAGAGTGTAGATGATCAAAACTTTGGATATGTTAAGATATAAAACATTGGGAATAACGAAGTTGGAAATAAGACTTCAAATATATTCTCCAATGAGATGATGACATATAAGGGTTTTTTTATTATATAAAAAATAATGTTTTTAGTTCTCTAGTTCGAACAATAGAGATTATGCAAAAATTTATAGTCAAAGGACAAATTAATATGAAGTCAACGAATTATCGATCACTATAGTCCCTCTACGCCTTCGGTAGGGACTAATAATGGATATATGAAACTAAGGCTACCATATTTCTACAAGTTCTAGATACCATATGAAATTAAGGCTACCATAACATTAAAAATAATGAATAATACAAGTTTTAGATAGTTCTCCTTTAAATCTTTCTCGAAGAATTATCCTAGATTTCTATAAAATAAATTGTGTATTTATATCTCTTTTTTGAAACAATGCAAGTATAAAAATTTACTAGATGTAACTCATTTTTGTGATCCATTTGTGTGTTTATTCATGAGTATACAACTATATCTATTAGTAATATGTTGCTCCCTCCATCAAGAGTTGGCTTTAGCTACAAATATCTCATATACGGAGTACATAACTACTCTAGAGATCATACAATGATCAAAGATTTCATTCAACAAACACTAAACGAAAGGAATGCCTAAAAAGTTATAGTAATCTATGTTATACAAAAATAAAATATTTTTAAGAACTAATAGTGGAATAAAATAGATGAAATTTTCTTATTTATATTCAATAGAGAATGTGTAAGACTTATAAAATACAAAATTACAAAAAATTATAAGTACAACATTTATGATAAAATTTAATATTAAAATACAATAAAATAAAGTAGAATATTTTTAATTGCAAATCTTAAAAACTTTGTGAAATATATAAAACTTCCTTAGATCCATCTTAACCTTGGATCTATCAAGCATCGAAGACGATCGAATGTGTCAAAGTGAAAACTATTCCTCAAATTTTCACTTTAAAAAAAGTTTGCACGTGGAAAGATTTAACTCATCTAGACACTTGATAGATCGAAAGTTAAAATGAATCTAAACTAATAAAAAAATGAAATTAAACATATTTACATGTCATTTGCAAAAACCCACAAAAAGAAATATGCATTCACATGCATTCTAGTGCCATATTTCCCTCAAAGTGATTATGATAGATAAGTTGTTGTTAATGTATAAAGTGTTCGGAAATGACCATGTCATCAAATTACTATATGTTCAATGACCATGTCATCAAATTTCTATATGTTCAATTGATCTAGTGCATTATTTCTATTTATATCAAGCGGTACCTTCACCCTCGTTCAATCAGCACTGATATGGATTGAAAGCACTTACTAATTTTTCAATCTATGCACACACATGAATGTGAGCTAACAAAGAAGAGATGTGCATGACAAGTACCCCTACTTGGACTATAATAATCTCCATGTTAATCACTGACCACTAATAATTATATATTTTTTATAAATAATGAAAATAAAATTATCTACATGGGTATTAAAATCACATCATAATAACTTAAATATTTATATAAAAAATTAACAGAAAAAGTTTTTATAAACACATTAAAGAGCATAATATGTTATTGTAAGAATTGTAGCCTAATGAGAAAGGCAACAATAATAATAATTCCTCGCAACCACTCTCTCTCTCTCTCTCTCTCTCTCTCTCTCTCTCTCTCTATATATATATATATATATATATATATATATA
>ML802839.1:270374-286070 GCA_009831015.1 Picea engelmannii | reverse complement strand
GATGTACATACCCTCATCTCCTTGATCGTGTACATAATTAGATGAGCCCAACCTTATAAGTGGCGTTGTGTATGGTAAAAGCTTATGAAAACATTATGCACTATAGGACATGTTTAGTGGAAACGTATCCACTATACACCATTCCTTTGTGTGTTTTTTGTTATGATTCTCCACACCTTTCTGTCTGTTTTGTGTTATGATTCTCCACACCTTTCTAATGCTATGATACTAGACGATTTCCATACAACATTCCTTTGCTACAAACAGAACAAAGCACTCACAAGATAAACACACATGCAAAGACAGAACGTAAACAGAAAAAAAAAAACTTGATCTTTGCATTCACCAATGCCTCGAATTTATACATGTTCAAACGACGTTAGACTGTCAATCGAGTTCATAGATCGAGGGCTAAAATTATTTCTTCTCGATGCTTCTAAGCTACCAAGTCAGGAGCAATATTTACTGCATGCTTATCCTTAACATGTACTTTCTTGACTTGGTTGCATAATTAATACTAACACTCCCCCTTAATTAAGCAATCCTTAAAACACCTATCGTATCTCTACATATTACAAATTTGGCCTTTCCAAGAGACTTTGTAAATATACCAACAACATTATCATTTGTGTTGCAATACAATATGTCAATTTCATTTGACTGTATCTTTTCTCTTACAAAATGATAGCGTGTCTCGACATGCTTTGACCTAGCATGATACACCGGATTGTTTTCCTGTTTGATAGAACTTTGGTTATCACATTTGATGATTGTTGGTGCTTTTTTCTTTTCTCCAACATCTTCAAGTATCATCCTTAGCCAAATTGCCTCACAGGTGGCACTGCATAATGCTTTGTACTCAACTTCAGTGGATGACAAATAAATAGTTGTTTGTTTCTTATTCCTCCAAGACACGATCCCTGATCCAATAGTAAATGCATATCCCGTGGTAGACTTCCTATAATCTAGATCTCCTGCCCAATCAAAATATGAGAAACCTGTCAACTAGACATTAAAATCATTAGTATATTCGATACCAAAATCAATAGTCTTTTTCAAATATCAAAGAACTCTCTTTGTTGCTCTTCGGTGACTCTCATGAGGCTTAGCCATAAATTGACTAAGAATGCTCACTCGATATGCTATATCTAGCATGGTTGTAGTGAGATAATTCAAACTTCCCACCAATTCTCGATAGAAAGTACCATCTACCTCTTTTGTGTCATCATTATTGTTGAGCTTGACATTCTGCTCTAATGGAGTAGATATTGGTTTACATGCATTCATATTAAACCTCATGAGTACATCCTTTGTATATTTTCTTTGTGTGATTAAGGTCTTACAATTCTCTCTCCACACCTCAAGGCCTAAACAATAATGTAATTGTCCAAGGTCCTTCATCTCAAATTCCAGTGACAACTTTCTTCTGATCTCTTCAATCAACCTAGTAGCACTTATTGTTATGATAAGATCATACACATATAAAGAAATAAAAACAATATGACCATTTCCATCTTGCATGATATACATATTAGGATCACTTTTACTTTTTATGAAACCTTGCTGAAAGAAGAAAGTATCAATTTTCTCATACCAAAACCTAGGTGCCTATTTAAGGCCATATAAATCTTTCTTCAACTTGCATACAAGATGTTCTTGACCTTGCTTTACAAACCCCTCTACTTGAACAAGATAAACCTCTTCTTTTAACTCTCCATTCAAAAATGTTGACTTGACATCCAATTGATGCAACTTTCAATTATACTTAGTAGCCAATGGAATCATTATTCTAATCGTATTCATTATTGCTATAGGTGCAAAAGTTTATCTAGTTCTATCATCAATGAATATAAGGAAATGATATGCTCCTCCAAGAGATCTAGTTTGCATGGGTCCACAAACACCAATATGCACTAGCTCAATAATTTATTGCTTTATTATATCTATATGTGTAGGAAAATCTTCCATATGTTGTTTATCTAATGCACATCCTTCACATTCACCATATTCACTCTCAAGCATTGCAATACCCTTCACCATTTCTTTCTTCTAAAGTAACATCAAATCATTATGATTAATATGACCATACATTTGATGCCATAATTCTTATGTTGACATAGTTGTTGATGCCAACACTTGATGATCCCTCCTTGTAGCATCAATCTTATACAATCCTCCAACTCTTGATCCTCTTGCAATGACTGTGTAGTGATCTTGTATGTCCTTCACAACACATTATGACATAATAAATTCAACTTTTAGATCCTGATCCATAATGATGGATACTAAAATTAAATTCTTCTTTATTCCTAACACATACATGACATTATGGATTTGTTTCACATAACCAATAGGCAAATTCGCACATACATCTCCATACCCTTCAATTTCATGTGATCTACTATCTCCTAGATAGATATGAGCACCATTACTATTTTCATTATATGTATCAAACCAATTCATATTACATGACATATGAATGGAAGCACCAGAATCAATAAAGAAAGCATTAACATCATCAATGTATGTTGACAAAGCATCATAAAAAACAAACAACTCGAGGTTTTTGAAATCATCACCTACTGTGATACCTTTATCAACAAAATTTTCTTAATGTTTATTATATTTGGACTCATTAAACTTCCTTCTCCCACAATCTTTAGCATAATGTCCAAACTTACCACAATAGAAGCATCCATCATTCCTCTTCACATTTGTATATGTGCTTGGTGGTGCCTTTCATCGATTTGGTTTTGTATGCGGCTTTCCTTCTCTATTCCTTCTCCATGGATTTCCTTTGTAGGGTTGTTTCCCTTTCACCACCAATGCTAGATCTAAACTATGAGATCTATTATCGAGATTATTTCTTCATTCTTCCTCTTTCAAAAGAATAACTATCAATTCATCAAAGATATAGGCCTTTTCCCTAGTTGCAAGACTAGTGATGAACATTTGTTATTCATCCAACATGCCATTTAATGTGATAGTGACCATTTCAGTGCTAGAAATATTATCACCAATATATCCTAGCTTATCTTTCATTTCTTTGATTCTAGAAAGGAAATTACTAATGTTTGCATTCTCTTCCATCTTAACTAAAATAAGCTTACTCTTTAAAAACAACACACGGTTTGTGTTCGTCGTCTCATACAAACCTTTAAGTGTCTCCCAATTTTCATGAGATGTTTTGCATTCCCTGATGTGCAGAATGATATTTTCCTTGACAGACATCCTCAAGAGCACGTTCGCTTTGGTGTTATAAACATAAATATATATAAAATATATAAATATAAATAATAACGAATAATTAATAATCAATAATTAATTACTAATGAAGATACACCTCATATGAAAGGTCATGTCTCTTGTGAAAGGGAACCTCTGCATGGGTATATATACAACCCCTCATTCTCATTGTAATCATCTCATTCATTCTTATACATTTTGAGTAAAATGTGAAATAGATGATTACAATGAGAATGAGGGCTTGTATATATACCCACACATGGGTGTGTTATGGTAAAATTACCCCTATGGACAAGTGAAACCCCCCTTGGATCAAGACCCCTCTTGATCCAAGACAAAAGAAAACAAATGGTGAACTACTTTCCTCTTAGACCTATTTCTACAATTAGATTGGAAAGGAAGAAATTGATTACTCATATTTTTTACGACGGTTGTCCTCCCTACTCCATCCTTTGACCTTGAGGTCCAAGCTCCCAGGTGCAAGAAAATACCTGCGAAAATAATAATAATAATAAAAAAAAAAACCTCCTTCTTCCACACTATATTGTTAAGTGAAAATAGATCTATCTATGATGAATTTAAAAACAATAGACATTCATACACTTGAACGCATAAACATGAGAGGAATAGGTCAAGTTATGTATTAATGGAAAGCCAACAAAATAAAAGCACTTACAATCTCAAGTTAAACATTGCAGCAACTTCTTCAAGCTCTCCTATCTAGCCCTTTGGATCTCACACAATCATAAGTATGATGCTCTTAATGCTCTCCCCTTTCACTCGAGTATGGCCATCATTATATAGAATTTGAGGTATCACAACCATAGGATAGTTTTTAGGAGAGGATGTGGTCAAAAGAGGATTTGGCTCAACCGACAAGATTGACCTTGCCTTGAATAGAACCTTGCCTTAAATAGAAGATAGCTTGAACCAATCCTTTAACCAACTACAAACTATCAAAAACAACCTCACAAATCAAGGCAAAATGGTTGCAATGAGGAAATGCAACTATTCAATCAGTCGGGCAAGGGAATTTAGAAGAATTCAAATCCCCAAGTGTCAACGTAGCAAGTAGATAACCTTGGGCAGAACAAGTGCTTGACAACAAAAGAAAGGTTGTGTTGCCACAACTTGAGAGACCTTGTTCTTCCTTGATTTGACTTATTTTCTTCTCTTGGCACCCTCAACGAACATGCTCTCCTAATTTCCTCCACAACTCACAAAACCACTATACAATTACTTCTCCACACAGAGTAAACTTAAAACCAAAAGCAACAAACCCAGATAATAACAATTGAGAAAATGAATATGATCATGCTAAAAGGGAGGAAGCCTGAATAAAACGCTTACCACAAAGCCACTACAAAAAATAGAGCGCTCACTTCACACATACAACACTTCCTTCATTCACTCCCTTCACTCGTCTGTGGCTTCCTTCACAGGTAAAAAAAAACTTGGATCGTCCCTCTAGATCAACCCTTGGCTTCCTTGTAGCGGCGCCTAACAAGTAATTTTCCCAGGCCAAGAAACCTCGCGTCTCATCTACCACGCATCATTGGCTCCTCTAAACTTCCTTGCACTCAACGCTTCAACTGCCTCACGACCCTTATGACTTTGATACCAAACAAAAAATAGCACTCAAAAAAAAACACACACGCAGAGAAAAAATGTGAACACACAAACAACTTTTTTTTTTTCATTTACTCAAATTTATATATAGTATAAATTCATTTACAGTATGACAGCAGCAAGCTATGGAACGCTGTCCATGAGCCGAGCATAATCTGAAAGAGGACAATACAAATACAATTGCCTGGAACAATGGCAGATACAGCGGTCCATCGATTGACCTTACACAAAACTTAAACAACGTAATCCCTGGTGCGCCAGTAGCTCCAAATCGCCATCGACCGAGGCTGTCTCAACAGCAGTCAGTTACACAGGCCATTCCAATTTCAGTATGCATTCGGCCTCCACAGGCAAACCATATAAAACAATTCCATGAAATAACGGGCAGGTTACATAATCAAAAGATACAAATGCTGGTCGTAGAGCTTTCAGTGCCACTATCACAGTGGGAAATGGAGAGTCTACCGACCATGCCTTTTAGTGCTTTCTTTGATAGTGCATCCGCTTCGCAGTTGAAGGATCGGGTAAGTGATGGAAACTGATGTCAGAAAAATGCTTGGACAGCTCCAGCGTTTTATGTTTCCAACCTTCTATATGAACGGAGTGAAGATTGGATTTTTGGTTAATCCAGTCGATAACAACGCGCGAGTCACCCAAGACTATAATGTTTTTAATAGACCAAGAGGAGGTAAGAAAAAGTGTGGTCCAGAGCCCTAGGAGCTCTGCTTTTGTATTTGAGCCCACACCGCAACTGAAAAACCATTTAGTGGTCCTTAAGTGATGTGATCTGAATATACCTCCCGCACCACAACGACCAGAGACCTGCGCAGCACCATCAAAACATGCAAAAGTGTATCCATCTGGCAGATTAAATACAAGATCTTTGTGTAGTTGCGGAATGTCTCTTTGTTGTTTCCAATGAAAGGAGGTTAGAACACTGTACACAACATGCCGCAGGGAAGGAGACTGTTCCTCGAAGGTCACCCTGTTGCGCGCTAGCCATAATTGCCAGCAGATGTGGGCGGCCAGGCCATAAGGAGGGGATTTTAAGGAGGTCCACAGTTGGAAACAATCAGAGAGGGTGTCACTTCTCCAGGTGAAGGGAAGTGAGAAAAGTTTAAGGAGATATGTCCAGACCTCCCTTGCAAAAATACAGTGAATAAAAAGGTGATGTGCGTCTTCAGGAGCCCGACGGCAGAGAAGGCAAATGTTCGGCCCTTCCCAACCACGCCGACGGAGCTTATCCCACGTAAGAATCTTTTCCTTCCCTGCGAGCCAGAGAAAAAGTTTAATTTTGAGCGGGATTGTCCAGTGCCAAATCTGGGAGAACCAGGAGGAGTCGACTCCTTGAGAGCATTGATTGAGGAGAGCCGTGTACAAGTTTTTTACAGTGAGAGAACCCGTGGCATCCCCTCCCGCCCACAGCAGAGTGTCTGGTTCGTCAGTTAAGGAGATACCTGCGCTTCTAAGAGCAAGGGTGAAACGAATCCATTCGGCCTCCCATAGACCACTAATCGACAGGTCCCGACAACACAACCAGTAATCCGGCAGAGAATGGTCACTGGTCGGAATACGAGCCTGTGCAAGAGT
Source organism: Picea engelmannii (assembly GCA_009831015.1). NCBI lineage: Eukaryota > Viridiplantae > Streptophyta > Pinopsida > Pinales > Pinaceae > Picea > Picea engelmannii. Next base: position 279,605 of record ML802839.1, on the reverse strand, counting down.
CGAAAGGTTCAAGGAGCTGAGATAAAGACATAAAGTAGGAGAGAGGAGTGTGTTGTCCTCCAGCCCGAGAATTAAATCCTTTCCCAAAAGAATCTCCTTGCCAGAGCCAGGCTTCCAACGAAGCCAGTGGAGGATCACAGGCGAAGCAGCGACCAGGCCTTTCTAGAAGGGGGATGCCCTCTTAAGCTGTAGAGTAGGCTTTCGGATCCAAACACAAAAAGGCAGGGAGCTCATGTACTTTTCTGCAATGATTCGGTGCCAGATACTCTCCTGGGTAGTTGCTCGCCAAAATGAGCTAGCTAGAAGGGCAGTGTTGAAAATGGTGAGGTTCTTTAGACCCCAGCCCCCCACTCTTCGGGGTTTGGAGAGTGTCTCCCAATCGCAGAGGTGGAATCGGCGCCTACAGGCCTGTCCATTCCACAAAAAGTTGAAGGCGAGTCTGCGGAGAATGAGGATGACTTTTTTAGGAATCCGCTCTAGGGTCATCCAGAAAACGGCGAGGCTTTCCAGCACTGTTTTAATCAGGATGAATCTGCCACCCATGGACAGCCACTTATTGCACCAAAAATCAATTTTCTTTTCAAAATTTGCAACTAACCAGCGCCAATCCTCCGGAAGGGAAGCTCCCATTTTCAACTGGTACCCAAGGTATTTGAAACCCTCCTTCAGGTCAAGAAAGGAGTAGGGAAGGTGATCCTTAAAACGGTGAAGTTCAGGAACCGAGAGTCCCCAATGGTGAGTTGGGGACTTGGAGTGGTTGATGGAAAGACCCGAAACCAAGCAGAAGAGGTGTAGAATATCCTAGATAACTAGCCATTATGCAAAATCAGCTTTTTTCAAGATGAGAACATCGTCTACAAACATAAGGAGAAAGATATGAATAAACTTAGAAACCTAAATGCCAGAAATAAGGTGAGTTGTGTAGCTTTGAGTGAGGAGGAGGCTAAGGCCCTCCATAATGAGAATAAAGAGATAAGGGGAGAGTGGACATCCCTGTCGGAGGCCCCTCTCACTTTTGAAAAAGGAAGTAGCCTCGTCGTTGATCAATACAACAAAATTTGCGCTGGAAACACAAGCCAGGATCCAACTTGTAAATCTGTCTCTGAAACCGACAGCGTGAAGAATAAGTCTCAAGAACTCCCAATCTATGCAGTCAAATGCTTTCTTAAGATCAAGTTTCAAGATCAGCGCTTTTTGGTTATTTTGCTTGATGTTGTGGATGCATTCATGAGCATCTCCAATAGCATCTTGTATTCTTCTGCCCTTCAAGAAACCAAGTTGTCCCTCCGAGAGGCCCTTCCCTAGAAAGGGCTTAATGCGATTTGAGATGACTTTTGCAATGACCTTATAGATAAGGTTACACAGGGCGATCGATCGGAAGTCATTAAAAGAGATCAGGTGGTTTTCTTTCGGAATTAGGACCAAGAAAGTAGAGTTTAGGCCACCAACAATCTTACCCTTGAGACGAGAGTCCTCAACCATCCGAAGAAGATCCACACCAACGAGGTCAAAAAAGAAAAGGAAAAATTATGTGGTCCAACCATCCGGTCCCGGACTCCGCTCTTTTTTAAAATGTGACAGTATATCCTTGAGTTCAGTGAGAGTGACAGGCTTGAAAAGATCTATGGCTTCCTCATCAGTGACCAAACGAGGGAACAGACTAGCTGTAGTAACCTTCTCCCGAAGGTTAAGGTTGTTTGTATCTTTGTACAAAGAAGAAAAATGAGAGACTGCCTCAGCCAAAATTTCTTTCTGCCCGTGAATTAAACCAGCATCTGCACTTTCAATAGACCAGACAGATTTTTTATTTCTATTAAAACTGGCGACCTTGTGGAAGAAGCTAGAGTTTGTATCACCACACTTGAGCCATGTTGCGCGACTGCGCAGTCTCCAGCTGAATTCCTCCTCATGAAGTAAGAACGCTCTGAGTGATTCAAGTTGTCGAAGGTTGGCAGTCTCACTTTCAGACAAGGCTGAGAGAGTTGAATTGAAAAGGAGCGAAGTGATCTGCGTCTCCAACAGCTGTAGGTGGGCCCCCTCCGCTTGTTTCTTTTCCTTATACCACTCTATCGTTCTAGACTTGAGGAATTTTAATTTCCAAACCAGGCGGATCTGTGGGTTATCCTCAGCAAGAAATCGGTGGTCATTCCAAACAGAGAGGACAAGATCCGAGTAACTGTCAGTGGCTAACTAATGATGATTGAATTTGAAGGGAGTCGGTCGGTGAACAGAAGGCAGCAGCTGGAGAAGAACAGGGGCGTGATCGGAAAAAAAAGGAAAAGCCACCCACGAAGACGGTGCAACAGAAGTAGACAGGAGGCTATCGGCCATAAGGAAGCGATCCAAGTGTCTTGCAATAGCATCAGGACCAGCACGTCCGTTACGCCAGGTGGGAGATAGTCGGATCGGCTGTACATCTATGAGATTATTTGTATCAAATATCTCTTTGAAGGAAGCTTCAGCGGGTCCCGGCAAAAAAGATCCTCCCCAATGTTCTTGAGCCGAGAGTGTAATGTTAAGGTCACCTCCCATAATGAGATTGGGAATCGAGAGAAGTCCACTCTTTGAAAGGTGCGTCCAGAACAACAATTTGTCTGAGCAAGGACCATAGACATTAAGGAAAGCCAACTCCTGATTTGAAGCTAGCGCGCGGCCAATAAGCAGAATACCTCCCCTGGTCAGGTAAGGGCGAAGCTCAAATAAGTCTGGATTCCATGCCATTAGCAATCCACCGGAGTTGCCAAGAGAGCTAACAGTCGCAGAAACCCAAGTAGTTCGAAATTGATGCAAGAAATCTCTCGCTTTATGCTCCACCGTAAGGGTCTCTTGAAGAAAAGTAACGTCAGGCTTTGTGGACTCCAGTAGTCGTCGGAAGGAAGCCGTCTTGAGGGGGCCTCCGATCCCCCGGATATTGAGAGAGAGCACAATCATTACTTTGATCGTGCCAAGGCTTTCATTGCTCTAAGGGCTTTTCCATCCTGTGAGGGGATGACAGCAGGATCTAGTGTGGAGTTCAATTTCTCCTTCTTCTTCCTGGTACTACGCGTCTGGAGTGGTGATAGCTCCACACCAATGCCTCTTGACCAAGCATATGTCTTCTGCGCAGATTCAGTGGGTCGAGAAGAGGATGAACCCTCCCCACTAGCAGAGTTGATGAGCTCTTTCCCCCGGTAAACTGGGAGATGTGTGAAATTATCAGGAGGGTCAGCAGGGAACGAGGAGTTTAGTGCCTCCAGTAACTTCGAGCCTTCATCAGCAGGCTGACTATAACCAGGAAGCATCGACGAGGTAGTCTCCGGTTCAGTATGGGGGGAGGGAGGATGGAGTAGCACGTCCAGGGGAGAGGAGAGAGGGGAGGGTGTATGTTGCAACGGCGAGGGAGAAACGGAGGGTACGTCTGTCGGAGGAGGAACGGGAGAGTTTGTGCTACCAGCTCCCAGGTTAGGGTTATTTGCAGAGTGGGAGGAGGAGAGCCAAGGGAAGCCTACTGTAAGTTCCTTTTCAGCAATCGAGAGGGACTTATACAAAGATGGGCATAACAGGTTCAGCTTGGTCAGCGAGGGGTCTGTCAGTCCTGGAGGTGGAGGAGAGAGCGGTTGTATGGGCGAGTCCAGAAAAGCAAGGGAGGGATCTGATTCCATGTAAGCAGGAGGGTTTAGGTGTAGATCTGAATCATCAAAGGGGAAAAAAGGTAGCTTACCAGGACAGGAGCGCCTAAGGTGGCCAGTTTCCGGGCAGAGATTGCATCGAAATGGGAGTCCGAGATAATCAAGCTTCTGTAGGTGTATTCGGCCTCTCCACTCGATCTCCAAAGATTCCGGCAGTCCAGAAGTGATATCAATCTCAACCAAGACTCTTCCCATCTTCCTCGAGCATCCTGTGTGCGGAAGAGAGTCTAGAGCAATAAGCCTACCCAGGGAGTTTGCTATAGCAGTCAGCGCTCCATCGTTCCAGAGAGAAAGCGGAAGGCCAGGGAGAAGCACCCAGAGGTGTCTGAGTTGGAAGAACTCAGTTTCTGGGTTAAATGCGAGCCTCCAGCGCTTGAGCATGAGGCTACTGCCTCCTTCAACCCATGAGGAAGAAAGGAGGAGTGTAGCATCCTCAGGGGAGTTGCAGTGGAAACTCAACCAGTCATTTTTAAGATAGAGGATCTCTGGCATATATCCCAGAAGGGGAAACCACTTAAGCTTAGTCCAGTCCTCCAGAGATATTTTGTTGGAACGTTTATAGGAGCAACGACCCACCAGAGTGCAAGTCGACATCTTGCAAAGTTCTTCAAAACCGACCCTGTCACCAAGCACCAGCCTCTTTGATCTTCTTATCGATTTCCACGCCTTTCGGCCTTTTGTAGCCCGGCTGGGTGAGGTGGTAGCTAAGGGTGCTTCCTGAGAGGTAGTATGGCCGACATAGGGCTGTAGTGGAGAGGAAAAAACAGGATGTGTTCTAAAGGAGTCAGGAGGAATGGATATCGGCTCAAAGGAGTCGGTATGTGTAGTCTGTGCTAGTTTAAACGTAGTTTTGGCGGGATCGATGGAGAAGTTTGAAATGGAGGACTTGGAGGGAAGCTTTTGTGTCGATTTCTCAAGTAAATACACCTTATCGAATAGTCCCTCTTGTTCCCAGATAAGTTCATCGGATGGGTGCATCAGGTTAGTCAGTGACTCCATGGCAGAGGGACCAGATGCGGCCAGTAGTAGGCCCCCTGGGAGAAATTAACGAGACAGGGAAGGTGGAAACACGGGCCAGTGGAGGTCGACAGGGGGACAGGGGGTTACAGAAAAGAGAAAAATATGTGAATAACTGGGCCAGTCGGAGAAGAGGATGGAGCTGTAGGACTGCGAGCTGGACAAAAGACAAAAGAGAGCAAACAATGATGAAAATCCGGTACCCGACCAGCGCTGTCTGGAAACAAAGTCCAAGAGCTCAGTAATCCAATCCCTCGAGTTTCGGTGGAGGCCAGGAAAATATGGTCAGTAAGGTCAGGATATCCAAAGGTTCCCTGGTGCGCCTGTAGCTCCAAATCGCCATCGCAAGACCCCTAACTTTTTTTTCAAACACACACACACAAACAACTTGATATTTGCATTCGTCCATGCCTCAAATTTATACATTCTCAAACGATGTTAAACCGTCGATCGAGGGATAAAATTATTTATTCTGGATGCTTCTCAACTACCAGGTCAGACGCATTTACTACATGCTTATCCTTAACATCCATTTTCTTGACTTGGTTGCATAATTAATACTAACAACTACATGTTTTGATTATCCACTATGCTTGTTAAAAATGTATTAAAGTATTCTGCAATATAGGACAGGTTCAGTGGAAACGTATAGGACAGGTTCACTAGAAACGATAGGTCTTCCGTAATCTTAATTAATTGGAATGGTAGCAACATCCACTATACAAAATTCTTTTGTTGTGTGTTATGACTCTCCACACCTTTCTGATGTTAGGATACTAGAGAGAAATAGTGGAAATTTAACCCTAGGCTCATTTTGAAATTGGTATGTGTCCTTATCCTTAAGGTTATGATAGGATCTCTTCCAAAAATTATGACAAAGTGATATTGATAGATATGCTTACTTCATTCAGGGGTGATCTATAATCCTGAGCTGTTGAAGGAGATAGAAGATGCTTTGTTAATATTGTACTTGAAAATGCCTAAAACAAAAAAACTTAAGAGAAAAATGCATGTATTTACAAGGTTTTACAAATTGAGCACCTTGAAATCTTGTACCTAAAAATAACTCAAAAAACGTTAAGAGAAAAGAAATACAATGAATTTTACAAGATTTGATCCACTGAACCGGAACAAAGGTGTCTTTCATCTATGAAGGGAACGTTCTCCTGAACATAGGCTAAGTCGAAGAGGTTAAATGGCAAGATCTCAGACCCATTTATTTCTAGAGAAGTAAGCAAGGTCTCATTTGTGTTGTTCAAGCCCATGATAGTTGTATCATTTGGTATTAGCAGTCCACAGTATGTCTATCTTGTCCACATTTTTTTCGATTTGAAATATGTACATCGAATGTATATTATAATAAATTTGAACAAATAATCATCAAAAGTAGAAGATAAGATAAAATTCATCAAATTTGTCCATAATTAAATAGCAACCTAATATCTTGGATAAACTTTTGCACTTTCTCCTCCTTGAAATCCTTGAGAAGATTATTTTCCCTCTCATCTCGGTTTATGCTATGAAATTTGAGTCATAGAAACCGAGAAGAGGAATCATGCATTGTAAGTAGGGTTGCAACTGCTTTTGGAGGTCACTATTAAGAACCTTGGATTGGGCCATGGCCTCCATGAGATTCATGTTGATTTTATTCCATTTGCCAAAGAAATTGTCATTAGGATCCACCTACATTAGCACATGCCAATGATAATTTAGAAAAACAAAATGAATTAAGGAATTTTGAAACTTCTGAGTGGGGTATCATAGAAGGGATTTGAAGCAATTCACATACTAGATTAAAATAAAAAGGAATTCAACACTATAGCTCGCCATTGGACTTAGAAGGATATTGAAAGGAGCATTAATGTCTTCACCTTTGAAGAGTCTAATTATGCAGGTCGAAACTTGAGTGATGGAGCCAAAGTAAATTTCTTGTTGTACTTTTTCCATGTCACCCACCAAATTCCTCTGAACTGGCCAGAAAAAACGACAAACCGCCAATAACAAATCATGACATATGATAGCGTAATAGGGTTAAAACTAACAAAAAACCAAAAACTAAAATTTGAAAAATGTAGTGGATTAGATGTGCCTATGAGGTTCTACATAAATTTTTGAGGATTCTACTAATTTCCAGGTAAGAACTGATTTTTTTGCTTGATCAATTTTGTATCCTTCACTCACTATTCATTTTGATAATTTATTAACATATAGCCAAAATCATTGTAGGGGCACACACCTTCTACTTGGGATAGCAAGTTTCAAAATGGATTTCTGTCAAAGAAAATAGGAGTTACTTCATAGTAAAAGCCTTAGAAACTTAGAATAAGATACAAATTTCTTCATAGTACTTGTCTTGAAACTTCATTACAAAGGCCAAATAAGTTTGTTGATCCACTATTTGGACTATTTTGCAATACATGTTGCTACTTAACTAACCCAATCTCACACTTAGAATAATAAATTTCAAAAAGAACTTATTTGTATCTTGGACACCTATTAATGGCACAAATAGTTGAACTGGGAACTCATGGAAATCTGCTACATACTTACTATATATGCATTTTTAGTCTACTAGGGATTATAAAAAAAAAAACAATTTTTCAAAAAAAAACAAATCAATGCAAACAGACAATAAACCCTACATTCAAATAAAGTTAAACATTAAATATAAAGTAAATACAATAATCCTTAGATAGACCATAGATAGAGCACAAATAAACTATGTATATTAGACCAAGGAACTTGCTTGCCTTTACTTTCTATGTTCAAGTTACCATGTAAGAGTTGAAAAACCTCCACCTCTACACATTTCTGCCTTGCTCTCTCACTATCTTTTTTGCAAACAACCCTAGCTTTGTTCTTTGAGAAAAATATTCACAACAATTATCATACTTCTCGGAAGCCAACATTAAGGTTAATGATGATTTTAAATGGCGACAGGTTGTGGTCAATGGATTGAATAGGTAATTATGTGTTGCACAATTGAACAAGGTAGAGGTCTAATATGTGGACAAGGTTTTAACATGCATTGGTCGAGACACCTATAACATTTCCACCACGACATGAGTGTCTATATTTCATAGTGTTAATAAATTCTTAAACAACCTTTGAGAGGGATAATAAAATGATATTCACATAAATATACAAAATTTATTGAGAAAACAATCCCTACAATTTACATAAAAATATTATGGAAYTGACACTTGCCAATTTGACTAAGTACAAAACCAATAGATGTTGTTGGAGCTACGTGAATATAATTTTCTAAAGTGGTTGGGTGAATTGCAATGTAAAACACCACAAACAAATTTCCTCGGGGCCTTGTTGATCCATTTCAYGTCTTACTTTTCAATTCCAAACCTTGTATTAAATATTTTCCCAACCTGTTATTCTTCCCATTTCCTTAAACCATCATCTTCCAAGACTTTTATTCTTATCCATTTCATTGATGTGTGYRCAATTATATAMCTTATGTGAAGATTMTTTTTACCATCACCATGTCCCTGCACTCTGCACAGAACCTTTACCTGCACTCTACACAAGACCTCCCCCCACACTAGTCAAAGTGTGCACATCGTATGGTCCTTTACTTTGTCTATTTTAAATCTCTAGTGCAGAGAACTCACATCCTTTCTTCTTCTGCGTTTTCACACCTCTGCATTCCTACAGTTCATCACTTCCGCACAACTGATTCTCACAAGCCATGCACTTTGAACAATAATCAAGAAGTCATTTATGGAATAATTGTTGGTTCTGATTCGTGAGGTAAAGGAAATTTTTTGGAGTTAATATGAAGTAAATATTCCACTTTTCAATGAGCCACTCGTCTTTCAAAAAGGTTTATATTAATGATCACCCATACTTCAAAGGTAATTCATATGTGTGGAAATGACATCCTCAGTAAATACGTTCCATTCACTTAGCCATTTAGTGACTCGAGCTCCGTAATTCATAATTCATAGTCTCATGTATATCAAAGTGCATTAAATAAGTATGGAAAATAAAGGAGGAAAGAGCCATTTTGTGGGGATACAACTAACTCTTTAGCGCAACAAGACAAAAACTTTCATTGGTCTACTTATTATCAGTGGTTTTTAAACAAAAGTCCCAAGGAGAAGAAAAATAACAGAATTTGGACTACAAGGTTCATGAATGTTGGTTGTGTACCAGAAGTCTTTGACTTCAAATAACTAGTATCCTGGTGTGCTCAAAGATTCGATTTCAAGATAAGAATGATTCAAGCAGTTGCATAAGGAAATAATCTTATTGTGTTTACCCCCAAATTTTTTAGAAGACTTCTTATCGAGGCAGAAATTGGTGGCCACCGACCTATTCCACTGGCTCAAAACATGATTTTCCACCTTGGCAGTTTTTCTACAGCTTTTTAGGTCCTAAACTGTTGAGGTCGTTTTGAGGCCCTAAACAACGTTTTTTTGGGCCCTCCAGAGTCACAATATACTCCTTATCCAAAGTGTGATGGTAAAATGTGTATTCCTCGGATAGACCTTTCAAATGAGCTATCGTGCGCCCCAAACGGATATCGTAT
>ML802839.1:248825-269525 GCA_009831015.1 Picea engelmannii | reverse complement strand
AGCCCACTTGGGATTTTTTTATGAATGAGTTCAAGGAGCAATATTACCCTGTGGGAAACTATGATGACCAGTACATCAGATGGATCACGCTGCATAAAAAATGGGACCAAACAGTGTCAGAGTTCACAAATACCTTCCATACCTTGTGTGCCAAGCTGGGTATCAAAGACTCTGAGCGACATCTGGTTATGAAATACCACGGGGCTCTACACAGGTACATCCAAAACGAAATGGAGTTTCTGAAAATATCATCATTGGGAGCCGCTTATAGATATGTTGTAAAAATCGAGCAAAAATTTAAGCAACAGAGCAAGAGGGAACTTGGGTATGAAAATTCGCAATAACCAAAGTATGGTAAAGGAATCCCTAACTCAAAAAATAGTCAACCTCAAGAAAACCATTCCAAGCCACAAGAAAATAAGGGTAACAGGAAGAAAAATAAGGACACTGGGAAGTGGTGAGACTTCCACAAAATCCCTTGGCACAACACCAATGAATGTCTCTCAAAAAAATTCATTGGTGGTCGAGCTCAAAGAAACAGATATGAGTCCCGAATTGGACTCTGATTCATACAATAATGAAAGGAGACAAACAATTGATGCAGAACCCAATGCTATTATTGTGCCCGCAACAATCCAACCAAAAGAACCAGAGGATCCTGAGGAGGGGGGGCACCTTTTCCATTCACAAATGTGGGTGAAGGGGACCCCGTTGCATTTTATTGTTGATAGCAGAAGCAAGAATATCCTCATCTCAGTAGAGTTATTCAAGTAGTTGGATTTTCCAATAAAACCACACCTGAAACCATACAACATTGGATGGGTCTGCCAGGGACGATATCTTTGTGTTAGCCAGTAGTGTCGCCTATCATACGACATCAATCCCTTCAAGGATGAGGTACTGTGTGATGTTGCCCCACCAAAAGTTGGTGATTTTCTATTAGCCCAGCCATATATGTGGAGGTTTCATGTTGTTTATGATTCTCAGCTCCGTAGCATCATTGTTACTCTAGGGGTTCAACCCTACAGGATACCAGAGGTAGTTCCGACTACTGTACCGACAAAACAGTGCCAAAACATAATCTCTCATAACACAAAGTTTAGATTCTTCACAACCTAGTCAAAAGAGAAGTACACTACAACCACTCCATCCTTAGCCCAAGACCCTTCTATCCAGCAAAAGAAAATCAACAAGATTGTAGAAGAGCACCAAGATATTCCTATTGCACCTACAGGGGTGCCTCCACACTACTCAGTCAAACCAAGTTATGATAAATCCATTCATGTTCTTCATGTTGAATCTTCACCGAAATATTCCTCCCACACTCCGACAGATCATGCAACCAAATTAGTTAAACAAATCCAACCCCTCTAGCAATAGGCTCATTAGATCCTTCAACAAGCTAAGCAAGACAACTTCTTCAACAAGGCAAGTAACTCACCAAGGTTAGGATTCAACAAAATCTTCCATGAGGAATTCACACAATTAAGACCATTTCTTCCTAAGGGGGGCGGATTGATTTAGATGAAAATCGGCGGCCACCCACCTATTCCACTGGCTCAAAACAGGGGTTTCCACCTTGGCAGTTTTTTCTACAACTTTTCGGGTCCTAAACTTTCGGTGTTGGTTTGAGGCCCGAAAAAATGTTTTTTGGGCCCTCCACAGTCACATTTTAGGCTTTATCTAGAGTGTGATGGAAAAATGTGTATTCATTGGACATATCGTATGAAAAAGTTAATCCCTTGGGATGTTGACATACCAAATACCCCCATCGAGGCCCACAAACCTTTTGGAGTTTCATCTTCCGAGGTTAGGGTTTTGGTTTTTATTTATGTTAAAAAGGCCTCTAGAGCCTCATTGTAAACATAATTATCTTCTTGCGAATGATTGTAGCCATCACATCTCTTCTCAGAGCTAAGCTTCCATCATTCTAGCGAGTCATTCACTATGTAATTTTACAGTTTCTGTACATTGCTCTTATTAATAAAAAGTGTTCATTATTGTATCTTTGTGTTTATTGCAATATCTTTGTGTTTATTGCAATATCTTTGTATATTTCATTGTTATATCTATGCCTTCATTTCGTTCTGAAAATAATCTGGATCAAGTGTTCCACCTCCAAAATCCTAATAAGAGTCTCAAGCTACCAAATGCATATGTCTTCCTTGACTCTGAGGGTGACAGTTTGAATTTGTTGAAAGATTTTTTGTTTCCATATGTAAAATTCCTACTAACCTTTTGGTTATTGACATATCTTTGTTGCAAGAACCGTATCAAGACTTCTCAGGGTTGCTGACAAGCCTAATAGGTCGAGAATCCACCTCACATATACTCAGGTCAGCTCTGTATGTACTCGATTTCTCTTTCTGAAAAGATACCATTTTTGACTTGGGTGAGGTGAATTCAAACGAAATTTCCTTTCAATTAGGAAATTACTTAAATACTTAGAGATTTTTTATGGCTGCATACCTGGTCTTCACAATTTCTTACTGTCATGTTTTTGAGGGGCTTCCTCTGAGATAAAATTTGGATAGTGATAATAAACCAATTCAATTTTGGTACTCTTCTCTCTAGAAACACAAGGAACCTTTTCATTTTCTCCTTATCCAAGACAAATTTCTCAGGGAATTTAGATATATATTGACTGGGATAGAACCAAGAAGAATAACTTAGGAGGCTGAAGTCTGTCTTAAGGGAAAGGGTATTTGCATCCAAGAATACAATCATACGTATATCGGATTATATGTTTGTGAAGAAAATCCTCTTCTCCTCCCAATATTTGCTCGTGACAGATATTTTGTCGCATAAGTCTATAGAAAATATAAGGCATGGTGTATTTTATTTGATAGGAAAAGAAAGAAACAATTCATTACATTACCTATTCATGTAGGAAATACAATAGTAAAGAATTTTTCCCATCTAAAGGAAGTATCTAAGACACTTAATGCATTTACTCTTAAAGAAGCACAACTCTTGATAGGCTTCGATCCCGAACATGTTTTCTCTGAATATATGGCATCTATGAGGTACAATAATCTCTTTACAAGAATTGTAGAAGAAATCAATGACAACAACCCCAAAAGAAAAGAAAAAGATGTATGTAATGGAGATTTGGCCACAAAAATCAGTTTGAACACCCAAAGATAAAGTAGAACAAGACAAAGAGGAAAAGGCACAACTAATGTGTAATATTTTGCAAGTACTCAATCACTAAAGAGCTTGTCCTCTGCACAACATAAGCAAGATTCAAACATCGACATAGGAGAGAGCAATGAAAGACGAGATGGAGGAGACAATGGAAAATATCCACACCATGTTGATCTTGAAAGGGGACATGCAGTGTCCCAATAAAAAATAAAAAGAAGTCCAAGCAAAAAAAATTCCAAATATTCAGAAATCCCCAGGAATATAGTTGACATGGAGATTGACAGTGCTAAAATACCATGCTGGGTAGGTAGTATAATTGTTGAAAGACAACAAATCACAAAGGATCTAGCTAAAGAACAACCAATGATTTTTGAGGAGCAATACTTGACACAGGATAACTCTCAGTATAATAAGGAAGAGAAAAAGATACAAATAGAGATCGTCAATGTAAAGAATAAAAAGCTAATTCAAAAATGGAATTCAGAAGTTGATGTATCAGGAGTCGAAAATTCATGACTCCTAAAATTGCATTTTACTATAGGAGATGCTCTTGCACACTCAATATCAGAGAAAGAGTTAGAGAATGTTAAAATGAAAAGGAGAATAAGTGAGATGGAGGATCCATTGAATCTAAAGCTATTATTTTCATAACCATTGGCTATAGTTGCAGTAGATCAAACACCCCCAAGTACACCTAGAACTTCAATACGAGTGAGAAAATCAACCAATTTGTTGAGTGGGGTGAGATTTTGTGTTGCGCGGAATAATAATAAAATGCTCTATGTCATTTCACAAGCATGGGAAGTCATTACCAACTTAAGAAATTTATCATAGAGGATTACCATTGACATAGTATTTGAAATTAGATTTAGAGCATGATGAAGGATTTGACAATATTGATGTAAATACTTTAATTGCACATGTCACCAACTTAAGTGAGCATCATAGAAATCAACAACAATTACCTTCAAATCAAAGGATAAAAACAATAAGGAAAGGATGGTGGTTTCCTCAGATGGTGGCGGGATCAATGGAGATGCTCCCTAGGCCCTATGGAAACCCTATCAACAGTCTGTGACATGCCATTTCCACTGGAGGCTTACTTCACTCACGACTGCAATAGGTAGATAGCTTTCTTTTTTTGTCAGAATGTTGGAGTTAAGAGAGCAGTTTCCCAGGAGTGATGGATGTCGTGGGGGAGCGTTTCAATGGTTGCAAGCACCTTCTAGATTATGAAGAGGACCCGATGGAAACGCAATTTATCTACAGTGTTCCAGATGGACACATTTTCTCACTTGCTCCGGATCCCTTGTCGTTTGTTGTCGGTGACCCGCATGATGTTTCAAATTTTTCGTATGGGCCACAGGATCGGGACTTGGTTTGTGGAGCCACTCTTATCCCTCAGTCTCCACATATGGGTGGTTCATCATTAGGTATGGATTCCAACATGACCATCCTGAGACACTTATCTCCTAGCTCTTCCCAGGAATTCTCTAAACCAAGAGGTCAGTGCTCGAAGGCTGGTGTGTGGTGGATGAATATGGGCCTCTCGCTGACAAATGCTATTGAAGTTTTTCTACCAAATAATATCTTTTACATAGACTTGAAACAAGCCCTAACACTGCATGAATGAAAGGAAGTCAGATATGTTGGACCTCTCTTTGAATGCTCCCCTTTCCAGATGGATTTCTTTCTCTCTTAGGAGAATCTTCCAACCCTATTAGAAGTCGGTAAGTTCCTATCTTTGGAATCATAAATTTTTTTCATGGAATATCCCTCTTGTTCAAACCAGAGGTCAGAAAAGGAGGGTTTGAACGAGGTTTTTTCAGTGCCAGCTATGAGGAAGGAGGGTAACATAAGGAGTGAGTGTTAATAGGATTTGGGGTAGAAACCACTTGTTAAAAAATGAAAATTTTAGGCCAGAATAAAAATTATTCCTCAACCGCATAAGTTGGACCTAGGAGACAATGTCATGCTTTCAGAGGAACTGGATCTGGCTTAAAATGCCATGGTAGGAAAATAAAAAGGCTGACACTTGGGTATCACTTAGTTGTGGGAATGGGTCAAAAATAATTGGGAGGAATCTATAAACTAGTTACCCTCAGTACATCTCCTAGCCAAGGGTTGGTTCATGTTGAAATTTCAGAGTGTGGGGGACATGGAAAAGGTTCTCAGAACCCTATGGTGCATAGACTCGACACCAATGTTTCTCAAGAAATGGTCGCCTTTCTTCGATGCAAGCCACGAACGCATCGATGAACTTTCGGTTTGGGTTTGATTGATGAGGTTGCCACTAGATTGTTGGATGTTGAAGTGTTTTGGAAAAAATGTGAATACTCTTGGTTACCTATTTGGACAATGATGTATTTTATATCCTCTAGGAGGATGTCAATGGCACAGATTCTGGTCTCCCTTAACATTAAAGTAGATCTCTCTGAATAATTATAATTGTCTTGGGGAAATAGGTTTTTTATGCAAAAGCTAGATTATGAGGGCACACTCTTCAAGTGCCATCGATGCCACAAGCACGATAATTGAGCCTTAGAATGTTCTTTTCCCATGAGTCGTTGAAGGTATCTTACCCCATCTAGAAAAAATAATAAAATAGCCCCCTGTCTTAGGGGGAGGCTTCTTATGTTGGCTCATCAAAGCTCATAAGATTGGATTTCATTTTACGCGGAGAAACATCTCAAGGTGTTGGGGAGGAACTGTTGCGACTAGAAGGGATCTCTTCCACTGCTTCAAGTACGGGCTCAATATCAAAGTTGTGCACACCAAAGACCGACTCGAAAAAATCATGTTTACTCTCTAAGGGTATCAAATCTCATTTGGGTATGCCTTCCAGGCCCATATATTCTTATTTAAATTTATATTTTCAGACTCTGTATTTCTTGAGAAAAAATATGTGTGGACCTATGAAGAATATCCCTTTTTCTTCGGATGCATACCACTCTTACTCCCCTTCCTACTTAGAGCCTCCTCTGTCCCAACTCTCACTAGCCCAGATCTCGGTCCTTCCCTCTTCCCTTTCATCATGTCACACAAAAGAATCCTCAAACATCTCCGAGGAGGAAATTGCGCGTTACCAATTGAGGAATAGACCTATTCAGGACTCTCGGGAGTTAACTCAAAAACTGAAAGGCCTGGGTTTAAACCATTTTCTTGTTTCCTTTAGTAAAGGAAGGGGGAGGAAATCCTATCTAGCGAAATTTCGTTCCAAGGTGACCATCGACATGACAACAAGACACTAACTTTCCATCACAGGGGCCCTTAGAGCAATGCCAACCCTGGGAAGGAGTTCAACATGAAATTTATCTCCTTTAATTGTAGGGGAATGGAAATCCCCTCAAATAAAACCGCCCTCCACAGGCTACTGGAGTCAACACAAACAGACATCATCTTGCTTCAGGAGACACTAGGAGATGAAAACCTAGTGGTCCCTATGTTGGAAAATATTTTCTTGGGCTAGAGTTTTTTTGGATTTCATGTTTCTGGGAGATCAGGTGGTTTGTTCATGGGGTGGAGGACCAAATCCATCAAAATCGAAAATTCTTGGGGCTTTTCCTCTGGCCTAGGAATGAAATTTGATTTGGAGGACCTTGGAATGATGTTCACGATCCTAAATGTTTATGTCCCATCCCAAGAATGCACTATGTATTGGGACAATTTCCTAGACAAATCATCCACAAAGGAAAGGAATCTCATCATTGGGGGGACCTAAACTTCTCTTTGGGTGTTGCAAAATCATGGGGGCAAAGAGCCCAGGTAGACACCCAGTCTGACTTCTTTAGATGTAAATTGGATGAATCTGGCTTGCTACATAGTGCTCTTATTAAACTGAGACCAACTTGGAGGAACAAGAGGATGGGAGATGAACATATTGAAAAAATGATAGATCGCTTCCTCATTTATACCCACATGGTGGAGAAACCTTTACTCCTCATACAATGGATGGGTTTAGGAGGATAATTAGACCTCTACCCCATTTTCTGGAGGTTGCAGCAAACACAAGAAAACCAACAATCCCATTTAAATTTAATTTTGCTTGGCTGAAGGAGGAAGATTTTATCAATCTATTTAAAAAGTTATGGATCCCTTTAAACCAAGATGAGAGGGATTTTTTATAGTTTTCAAACCATCTAAAAACCCTCAAATAGGCCACAGTCGAATGCAAAAGAAAGAAAATGCATATGGTTGAGCATGAACTCATTAGCATGGAGGTAGAGCTACAATCAATATACGACACTGAAAAAGGAGGTTTCTCATCTCCATGAGACAAAGAGGCCATATTGACTCTAGAAAGAAAAATAAGACAACTTTTACAAATAAGAAAGGAGGAATGGAGATTAAAAAGTAGGGCTCTCTAGCTACAAAGTGGGGATGAGAATAAAAAATTCTTCTAAGCATATGCAAAATGAAGAAAGATGGAAAACATAATATGGGGATTAAAGGAATCAGCAGGGAGGCAACTTACATATTTTAAGGATCTAGCACATCTTGGGACCCAACATTTCCAAACTCTTTTTTCGGCTAAAAAAAGATTAACCTTAGATGTCATCATTCAATTAACCCTTAGATTTCCTAGTTTTGTGGAAGATTGAGACAATAGGGCTCTGTCGGAGGAAGTATCTGAAGAAGAACTCAAAGAATTAGTGCACAACTTTCAAAAAAACAAAATCCTAGGATCGGATGGGTGGTCCATGGATTTCTTTGTGGGTTTCTTCGACCTAGTGGGAAAGGCCCTGCTCAAAGTCGTAGAAGAGTCAAGGATAAATGGGTACATACACCTTCCTTTCAGTGCTACCTTCATTTCCCTCATCCCAAAGAAAGATGATCCTCAAACTATGGAAGACTTTAGACCGATCTTTCTATGCAACTATGTCTATAAGTTGATAGCCAAAATTATCAGTCGTAGGCTAAAAGTGATCCTTTCAAAAACCATCTCACAAGAATAGTTTGGTTTCCTAGCAGGCAAGCAGATTCATGAGACAATTGCAGTATCCCAGGAATCATTACACATCATTAAGACCCAGAAATCCAAAAGGGTTATTCTCAAAATAGATATCTCTAAATCCTATGATAGAGTCAGTTTGCTCTTTCTGAGGATGTTGTAGGAACATAAGGTAGTAGTGTACAAGGCTTATTTTCCTTTTGAAGTGAGGCCTTTTGATGAAGGGCTGGAGTATCTTGGGTTCCATTTAAAACCCAAAAATTACACAAAATCTTATTGGGGTTGGATAATAACTAAATTGGAAAAGAGATTGAAATCTTGGCGCTTCAGATGTCTATCTAGAGCTGGGAGATTGATCTTAGTTAAGAGATTTTTGGAAGACATACTAGTCTATTATCTCTCATTTGCCTCAGTCCCTAAAGGAATTCTGGAAAAAATCAAAAGACTATGTTTCAGATTCCTTTGGGATGGTCAAAAGGAAAGTTTTTTGATGCCCCAAATAAAATGGGAAACATTGGCAACCCCAAAAATCCTAGGGGTATGGGGTATAAAAAAAATTCACAGTTTTTCAAAAGCTCTTGTTGCCAAGGTAGGGTGGAGACATATTACCACTAAAATTATTTGGACAAAAGTGGTTCACCAAAAATATATCAGCCTGGAATCAGTGATGGAATGGATTAGAATGTCGAACAAGGAGACCCCAAATTGCACAATTATTTAAAAAGTTCTTTTAAAATCCTTCCATGTCATTAATCAAGGTCTAGCCTGGAGAGTGGGAAGAGGCACACAAGTTATAATTGGCTTGTCATCTTCGTGAATGACAATGAGGACTATTATCCTCATTTTGTAGGATAACTAAGGAGATAATGTCTTGAGGCCCTCAGGTTGCAGACATGAAGTGTCGAGAGACCACATGACTAGCAGTGTCCACTTACACATATGGAAACTCGCTCTATCACTACACATTGGATCCATCATCAGAGCATCCACCACACCAGCTATCTTTTGGAAAGCATTTGGGTCTTTCTCCATGCAGTACAAGTGAGGTATTGTGGAAGGTAATCACCCTAATACTTGAGGCATTTAAGCATGTTGTATTAAAGCTTCTTTTGATTATAAAACATATGCTTGGACATTATGCTTTTGACCTTGTTTCACCTTGGTGAGTTTCATTGATTTCCTAGTAAGTGGCCAACTTTTGGGGAAGGGGTGTAACTGGGGGTCCCTTGAGGGGTCATTGTACCATTCCCGACCATACTTATCACTTTCCATTCATCATATTCCCATCACATTGCCCTCTTCTAGGCCCTTTAGCTTTAGTGACCCAAGAAGGGCATGTACGATGTATGGCAAAAGATAAAAGCCTAAAATATAAACCTTCCATATGCGCGCCCAAAGAGGTCTTGAGAGAAATGGAAATATTCTCCTAAAAAATAAAAGACCTACAAAAGAAAAATAACATTATATAAATGTCTCCACTTGTTGATGTTTGTACACGCATGTAGTGTCCCTTTATTTCCTTGCATACGACACTCTGCGTACCTCTAGCTTCAAGTGGCCTTGTGGTGTTGCCCCCCAAGCTAATCGATTTCACTCTAGGGAGTACCCAATGATCTGAATTTTATGAGAAAAATGAAATGAATACATATATATATTATGAACACAGAGATACAATGAAAAATAATAGAGATACAATAAAATTTGGCTTCTATTCAATAAATAAATATGTTGAAACTGTAAAATGCAGACTGAAACAAGCTTGCTAGAATGGTGGTAGATTATCTCTGAAAATAGATGTGACGACTGTGATCATTCTCAAGAAGATGATTACAATGAGGATCCAAAGTTCTTTTTACATAAAACATGAATGCCAAAACCCTATACATCCAAAAACTTAACCCTAGGATATGAAGCACCAAAATTCATGTGGGCCCCGTTGGGGTAAGTTGGTACATCAACTTCTCGGGGTCGTAACTTTTGCATACGATCTCCATTTTAGGCACATGATATCCCATTGGAAATTTATATTTTAGGACTAAAAATTATTCCATCACACTTTGAATCCAATTATATTGCAATTTTGGATGACCCAGAAAATGTTTTTTAGGGCCTCAAAACAACCCCGGAAGTTCAAGACTCGAAAATCTAGAAAAAAACTACCAAATTGCAAATTGAAACTATCAAGATGAAATCTGTATGTGAGCTAGTTGGAATAGTTGGGTGGCCATCGATATCCACCTAGATCAATCCTCTCCCCTTAGGAAGCAATGGTCTCCATTTCGTTGAGTTCCCCCATCAAATGAGAAATATTCTATTGAATTTGGCCCCGGGTGAGCCACTTGCCTTGGTCCAAGAGTTGTCCTGCTTTGACAACACGATAAAGTTGAAACTTTTGTTTGTGAGTGCCATTTACCTATGTGTCCACAATCTGATCAGTGGATGCATGTTCCATGCAGTCCAGTTGAGCTATGTTGGTGTAAACTATTCTTCTACCTCTGAGGTGTCCAATAATGGTGGAAAGTATGGTCGAAGGAGGTCCACATTAAACAATGGGTGCAAGCCAAGGAAGGGGGGAATATTGAGCTCAAAAAGATTGTCACCCACAACCTTGGTGATGGTGTAAGGTCCATAGTGGAGTGTACGAAACTTTCGATGGGGCCATGTAAGGTGTTCTTTCTGCAAGTGCAACCAAACTTTATCTCCCACCTGAAACTTACGTGGAACACGATGTTGATCATGGCCTTGCTTGTACTTGGCATTGGACTTCTGTAAAATATCATGAACCTGTTGGCTGTTGTGATGGATCCGCTCAATGAAATGGGTATATTTTTGGCTTCAGTTTGAGCATGGGAAGAGTATGCCTGGGTGGCCGCAAGGGGTAGTGCAACATCCATGGGACCCAGTGGTTGAAATCTCAACCCCGCCTGAAAGGGGTTGTGGTCGATTGAGCTATGCATGGCTTTGTTGTAGCTATGTTGAACATAGGGAAGACTCTCATCCCATGTGTGTGGATGCTTGGAATTGTACATACACGGGATATGCATGATCATTCGGTTGAAAACCCTGGTTTGGCCATCCATTTGGGGGTGGAAGGCAGTGTATTTGGTGAGCTTGGTGTCCAACATTGACCAAAGGCTCGACCAGAATGTGTTGAGGAACCAGTTGTCCCGATCTAAGACAATGGTTTGTGGTATCCCAAAATGTACCCACACTCATTCAAAAAAGATCTTGGCAGTAGACTCTATTGTGATGCTCTTCTTACAGGCGACTAGAATTGCCATTTTAGAAAAACAATCAACCACCACAAAAACTCAGTCATTTCTCCACTTGGTTGATGAAAGGCATGAAATGTAGTCCATCGAGATCAATTCCCATGGAATTTAAGGAGTAGTCAGAGGGGTGCACATTCATTGTTTCTTAATGGTTGGTTTGGCAATGGCGCAAGAAGTGAAATACTTCATATACTTGTTGACATGTTGTCAAAGTTTCAGCCAATAGAAATGGTGTTGCAACACTGCCATTGTCTTTTCTACGTTGAAGTGCCATGCCACATGATTGTAGTGGGATTCCCAAATTAGCTTCACTAGCTCGCTTGATGGAATGAAGAGATGGCCCAAATGGCACAACAACCCATCCTAATGATGGAAATCATCAACAGTTGTGTTAGCACCCAGCATCTGGTAGGTGGTGAAAAAGTCAGGATATCTCTCATAGAGTTGGGGCCATCCGGAGGTCTCGTGGTCACATGAGTTTAGCATTGTGGTGAGTGCTACAACTGGCGGGAGGTTGAGGCAATCGACAACAGGTTGGTGCTTCATATCTTATACGTGATGTTGAGATGGAACTGCTGCAAGTATGTGGACCACTTCTTATGGCAGTCATTCTTCAATCTGCTCTGTGTTTGCATGAACTACAACAACTTATGATCGGTGTGGATGATTGTCTCCTTCCCGAGAATGTAATGCCTCCAGTGGTGGCACGCTTGCACAATGGAGTACATTTCTTTGTCTTAAGTAGGGTACTTATAGACAACATTTGATAGTGTCTCACTATGATAGGCCATGGGGTGTCTGTGTTGAGTGATAACTGCACCCACAACATAGTCTGAAGAATTTGTCTCAATCTCAAAGAGTTGTTGTAGGTCGAGTAATGAGAGAATTGGGGATGAGCACAAGTGCTACTTCAAATCATCGAATTATTTTTGTTGTGACATGACTCACACAAACTTTGCCTTACCATCGCCCCTGGTTACTTGGTTAAGAGCCCATGCAATATGGGAGAATCCCAACACGAACCTGCGATAGAAATTGGTAAGGCCTAAAAAGATATGAAGCTCAGTGAGTGTGGTTAGGGATGTCCAGTCACGAATGACCTACATATTGATTGGATTCACATGCACCCCATTCTCATCAACAATGTAGCCTAGGTATTGGACCCTATCCATTTTGAAGGAGCATTTTTCCAAATTTACATATAGCTTGTGTTGTCGCAGAGTGTTCATAACATGTTGAATATGTTGCAAGTGTTCCACCCAATTATTATTGTAGATGAGGATGTCATCCAGACACACCACCACAAAATAATTGGTGAAAGGCCATAAGATAGCATCCATCATCCTCATGAAATTTGTTGGGGAATTCGTCAAACCAAAGGGCATGACCAACCATACAAAAATACCTTCTTTAGACTTTAAGGAAGTTTTCCATACATTTGTCTGCTCTATTAGGACCTAATGGTAGCCATAATTTATATCAATCTTACTGAAGTATTTTCCCCTCTTGAGTTGGTCAAGGATATTGGCGATTCAGGGAATCGAGTACCAGTTCCTGACTGTGATTTTATCTAGGGCCCAGTAATCCATGCAGAGTCTCCAGGTATCGTCTTTCTTTTTCATAAGCATGATTGGGATTCCACATGGTGATGAATTGGGTTGGATGTTCCCCTTTTGGAGCAGTTCTTGGATCTGACACTTGATCTCCTCGTTTTCTAACAGAGAGCGGTAATAAATTGTCCCATTGGGTAGCAGTGCATCGGAGGTCAGATCGATTGAATGCTTGACCTAGCAGTGTTGAGGTACCCGACTAGGTGAGAAGAAGATGTCTTTGTATTCTTCCATGACCTTATCCACTTGCTTTTTCTACATGGAGAGATTGGTCGCGGAGGCCATGGATGTGGTTGAAACCTTCCACTCACTTTGCAAGTGAATCATGAAGAAGACAAACTTCTCGATCTGAGATATGACCTTCCTGCATTGCTTGGCAGAGATCGGAGAAATGGTAGTAGGTGGGACTACCTCAGGTATCCTATACAATTTCCTGTTCAAAGTAATAATAACACTGCGAGGATTAGACTCATATACAACATGAATTTTCCATAAATAAGGTTGGCCCAAAAGAACATCACCAACTTCAAGAGGAGAAAAATCACACAATACCTCATCTTTCAAGGGCTTGATGGTGTAGTACATGCGACATTGTTGGCTGACACAAGGATCACTTCCTTACTGGAGGCATTCGATGGTGTATGGATGCGGGTGCAGCATTGTCAGCAGGGCCATCGTCTTGAGGACCGTCACTGAGACGAGTTTATTCTGGCTACTACTATCAATGATGAAGTGCATCGGAGTACCCTTCACCCACATCTATGAATTAAAGAGGTGCTCTCCTTACTCTAGATTATCAGGTTCACCGGGATTGATCTTGGTGGTAGCAACGGTGGCACTGGGTTCCGAATCAATAATCCATCTACCCTTTTCTGCTTCTAACTTTGAGTCGAAACCAGCATATGATTCAGAGGCTTTCACCTCAATCACCAATGACTGCTTTGAGCAACAATCAGAAGTGTTATTCTAGGGGCTCTTATGGAAGTCTCACCACTTCTCGGTGTATTTCTTCATCTTTCCATTATCCTTATTTGCTTTCAGCTTAGACTAGTTGTCTTGAGGTTGTCCATACTTTCTTTTCCCTTTTTTCTGCAACTTGGAGCTGCCCTTTCCCTACTTATGTTGTGAGGGGTTCCCAGACCCAAACTGTCGCGTCTTTTGTTTAAGCTTCTACTCGATTTTGATGACATATCAATAGGTCATGCCCAAGGACGAGATGTCTAGAAATTCCATTTCTATCTAGATGTATCTATGCAGATCGTTGTGTTATTTGAGCACCAGATGTCTCTCGAAATCTTTGATACCCAGCTTGTTACGCAAGGAATAGAAGATATTTTTGAACTTTGGCATTGTTTGGTCCCTTTCATGTCGTAGTGTGGTCCATTTTGTATACAGGTCATCATAATTTCCAATGGGGTAATATTGTTCCTTAATATCATCCCTGAAGGAATCCTAGGTGAGTGCAACTGTAAAAAATGAAGTTTCCTCTATTGCCTTTTGCTCACAAAAATTCTCCCACCAATTTTTGACATGGGAGAAGACTTTGAGGAGAGCAAATGTAATATTTTCTCTATTGGAAAAGTTATGGACAAAAAAAATACCCTTCTAGCATATTCAACCATTTGTCTATAGAATTTGCATCTATCTGACCTTCAAATATAGGAATATCAAATTTGATATGTACCTTGAACTGGGTGGCACCTCCACTCGAGGAATATGAGTCGCATGTTGGTAGTCGTTGAAGGATTTGCGCAAAACTATCCATAATCTTCTTCCTATGTTATACGAGGGCTTCCTCGAGCAACAATTGGAAAGGATCTCTTGTCCCGTCGTCTTTATTTTCTCCCTCCATGGAAGGTCGCTTGGGTGTGCTAAATATGTTTTCCTCAAGAGAAACAAGCTCGAGACCCAACTCTTTTTATGGCCCTAATCTCGTTAGGGACATGAAGTAAGAACGACAAGGAGCAGACTGCTTTGATACCACTGATCCATATTTTGTGAGCAGAACGAAATGAATATAGATTTGTATTATGAATACAAATATACAATGAAAAATAACATATATACAGTAAAACTTGGCTTCTATTCAATAAATAAATATGTTGAAACTGTAAAATGCACACTGAAACAAGCTTGCTAGAATGGTGGCGGCTTATCTCTGAGAAGAGATGTGATGATTGCACTTATTTGCAAGAAGATGATTCTAATGAGGCTCCAAATTCATTTTTACATAAAAAATTGAATGCCAAAACCCTAGACATCCAAAAAGCTAACCTTAGGAGATGAAGCATCGAAGGTCATCTGGGCCTCGTTCGGGTAAGTTGGTACTTCAACTTCTCGTGGTTGTAAATTTTACATATGATATTTGGTTTAGGCGCATGATATCCCGTTGGAAAGGTATATCCGAAGAATACACATTATGTCATCACACTCTAACTTAATCTTCAGTGTGACTATAGCGAACCTAGAAAACATTATTTAGGACCTAAAAACAACCCCGGAAGTTCAAGACCCAAAAATCTAGAAACAAGCTGCCAAAATGTAAACTGAAACTACCAAGATGAAATTTGTATGTGATCCAGATGGAATAGATGGGTGGCCACCGATGTCCACCTAGATCACCCAAGGTTTTGGACTATTAATTAATTAATGGTAATGAATGGGCTTGGAAAAATGATGCATTGAAAATGAAGGTGCAACACACCCTCTACAAAGTAACCCATAGATGAGACAATATCAACCCTTGTATGTCATGAAACCCATTGACCTATGAATTCTAACCCCCTATCCACCTCATCATCCACTACATGACCTTGAAGGGGAATCCTTGGGAGCATCCCCTATTTGAGGGTTTTGGTCTACCCAATAGGACTTATCTGACACCCCTCCCATACCTAAACTTGGTCAATTGTATAGGGTCT
This sequence comes from Picea engelmannii, assembly GCA_009831015.1. Lineage (NCBI taxonomy): Eukaryota > Viridiplantae > Streptophyta > Pinopsida > Pinales > Pinaceae > Picea > Picea engelmannii. The sequence continues at coordinate 253,624 of ML802839.1, read as the reverse complement.
TTGAGCATTTGTTTGATTTGACGAGGTAGTTTTTATGCATATTTTTAGGTGCATTGTTTATTAGATGTGATTTTCACTTTCCATGATTTTTGACTTGAGATCCTTGGAGGGTGTACCCATTTATTTTAGAAGACCTTCTTGGTGACCAGTTTTGGGAGAACAAGCTTAACTTGGGCTTCCATGGGGCAAGAATCCCACATGATGGATTATTAGGGCCCGCATGCCAGATGATGAATATGTGCCATTGGAAGCCTAGAAGACATCATGGATGACCTTACCTAGCCCCTATTACCCAAACAACTTTCCTAGGAGAGGAAAAAAGTCACTTTTGGAGGCTTGACTGCATCTAGGGCTAGGGTTTGGCGGTGATAGAGTTGTTTCTCATTGACAATTGGCATGATTTGACTGGAGGAAGCATGGAGAGACCTTGGCTCATGAAGAGGAGGATCAAGAAGCCCCAAAGACCTCCACTTTCTTCTCCAATGACTTGGAAAAGTGTCAAAACGTCCCTCTAGAGGGGTAATGTCTTACACAGGGTTTCATTTTATGTGCAAAGTATGAATTGTTTAGTATTATTTTTGTTAAGGGGAAAAGTATGGGCTTTTTGTCCCTTTACTTTGTGTTTAACCTAACATAAGTGGACAAACTATGTCTTATATTTTTTGTATAAATAGAGATCAAACTCAAATCATTTTAACATAGCTCTCCCATGTGGAGAAGGATATTTGGTTGAAATTTGCACCCTACTTGGGAATTTCTCTCTATGTCACTTGGTTACCTTATCTTGTGATGGTTTATATTTGCTATTAGATGGATGGGTGATGCGCTGGGTCTCTTGGAGGATTGTTTCTTTCTTTATGGTGGAATTTGCTTGGTGAATTAGGGTTTCATCTTGTTAATGCTTCAACTAGGTAAGGACTTCATGTTTCTTGTTATCTTTTCTTGCTTGTAAGGTTAATGTGATGATTTCTTAGGGAGTATAAGGGAATACAACCCCCTCAAAGTCCATTTTATTTGTTTGAAATAATTTTGGTGCAAAGGATACTAGGAGGAGTAAAAGGGCTTACACCCTCCTAGGTTTTCCATTTTGGTTAGGGTTTGCCTTGGGGAGTTGATCCACATTATTTTCAAAACAAAATGAAAGCAGAGATATTTCAATGAAATACACATAAAAATTGATAGAAATAGAGAAATACAACAATATATGATATCTATTAATGAAAGAAATGTATAGAGACTGTAAAAATATAGAGTGCAAGACTCACTAGAATGGTGGCAGCTTTATCACTAAGAAGAGATGCGGCGGTTACGCTCACTCGTAAGAAGATGATTACAATGAGGCTCTGAAGGCCTTTTTATGATAAACATGAATGCCAAAACCCTGTACATCCAAAAACCTAACCCTAGGAGATGAAGCGCTAAAATTCATGTGGGCCCTGTTGGGGTGAGTTAGTACATTAACTTCCCGGGGTCATAAATTTTGCATACGATTTTCGTTTTAGGTGCGTGATAGCCCGTTGGAAATGTATTTTCGAGAACTACACATTATGTCATTAAAATCTAACTATGTCTACAGTTTGTTAGTGGAAATCCAAGTAAACATTGTTTAGAGCCCCAAAACAACCCTCGAAGTACAGAAAGATGTACTGACATGAAAACTTCCAAAATAAGCCAGTTGGAATAGGTGGGTGGCCACCAATATCCACCTAGATGTTGTGTAGGGCTTCAGAACAGCCATGTAAGTGAAGAATCTACAATTACAAACAAATTTCCCTATTACATAGAAACCTGTTGTACTGAAAAATGTCAAGTTGAGCCAGTTGGAATTTTGAAAAGGTGGGTGGCCACCAATAGCCACCTGAATCAACCATACCCCCTTAGGAACTAATGGTCTCCATTGCATTGAGCGCCCGGGGAAGAGGGGAAAGTCTTTTCTAAATCTGAACCTTGGTGAGTTGTGTACCTTGTTGGAGAAGTTGTGTTTCTTTGTCTATGGAAGGTTGTCACGAACATGTTGTTGGTGAGGTTGAATCTCTTCCACCAACCTGTTGTCTTTGGGATTAACGGGACATTGTCTAGGCACCATTGTAGGTGAAGAAACAATATATGATTTCTCTTCTGCAATCTGCTTCTGTTCAATAGAAGGTGTTGAGGTTGCAATGGTTGTAGTGGCCTTTTGTCCATCCTTTGAATTGACTCTGAAGAGGATGAATTTTGCAGTATGAGATATTACCTTACGGCATTGTTTTGGGGGAACAATAATTGGAACTACCTCTGGTATCCTATAGAGATGACCCCCCAGAGAAATAATGACACAACGAGATCGAGACTCATAAACAACATGACGTTTCCACATATATGGTTGGCCCAAAACAACATTATAGACATCAAGAGGGAAACATCACACACTACCTCATCCTTGAAGGGTTGGATGCCATAGGACACGTGACATTGTTGGCTAACACGCAGATCTCATCCCATGTGAACCCAGTCGATGTTGTATGGTTGCGGGTGTGTTGTTTTCAACAAACCCAAATGTTTGACAACCTTAGATAATATGATGTTGTTCTAGCTATGGCTATCAACAATGAAATGCAACGGGGTCCCCTTCACCCACATTTGTGAATGGAAGAGGTGCTCCACCTCTTCGGGATCTAGTGGTTCTTTTGGTTGAATTGTTGTGGTCACGACAGTAGAAGTAGGGTCTGCATGGCTGATGTGTCTATTTTCAATATTTTCTGGATCAGATTCTAAATAAAGGTTCAGCTCCTTGTCTTTGACATTGACCACCAATGATTGTTTCGAGTGACATTCATCAATGTTGTGCCAGGGGATTTTGTGGAAGTCACACCACTTCCCAGTGTCATTCTTCGTCTTTCATTTACCCTTACTTTCTTGTGTCTTGGAATGGTTGTCAGAAGGTTGTTGCTTAGGGTTGTCCTTACCATGCTTTGGTTGTTGCAGATTTGCAAACCCGAACTCCCATTTGTTCTGGTGCCTAAATTTATGCTCGATTTTGACAGCATATTCATAGGCAACTCCCAATGATGAGATGTTTAGGAAATCCATTTTGGTTTGAATGTACCTATGCAGAGCCCCACAATTTTTCAAAACCATATTTCTCTTGGAGTCTTTGATACCCATCTCGGTTTGCAAGGTATGGAAATTATTTGTGAACTCCAACATTGTTTGTCTCTTCTCTTACCGCAGTGTGGTCCATCTCATGTATTGGTCTTCATAGTTATCAATGGGGTAATATTATTCCTTGACCACATCCACACAAAAATACCAAGTGGGCTCGACCCTATATATTCCAGATTTCTATGTGGAACTTTTCTCCCAGTAAGTTTCCCATCAATGTTTGACATGGGGGAGATCCTTGAGGAGTGTGAAGGTGATCTTTTCCCTCTCAAAAAAATTGTGAACAGAGAAATAACCTTCTAGCAGATTCCACCATTTTTCTAAGGTATCCACACCTATCTGACCTTCAAATACGAGAATATCAAAATTAACTTGTACCTTGAAGGGAGAGGTTCCTCCAAAGTGGTCGCTTGATGAATATGTGCATGTTTCTATCGGCAGGCGTTGAAGGATGTGGGAAAAATTCTCCATCATTTTGTCCCTCTGTCGGGCGAGAGCTTGCTCAAGCAACATCTTAATAGAATATTATGCTCTGTCATAGAGGGTTTCTTGGGCATGCAAGAGAAATTATCCTCAAGAGATACAATCTTGAGACCCAACTTGCTATACTCGGACCTCGTTGAAGAAATGCATTGAAAAATGATCAAGAGCAGCGTGCTCTTATACCACTAATCCAGATTATTTTTGGAATGAAATGAAAGCAGAGATATTGCAATGAAATACACATAAAAATTTCCATAAATAGAGAAATATAGCAATACATGATTTATATTAATGAAATAAATGTACAGAGACTGTAAAAATACATAGTGCAAGACTCGTTAGAATGGTGGCATCTTTATCTCTGAGAAGAGATGTGACGGCTACGCTCATTTGCAAGAAGATCATTACAATGAGGCTCTGAATTCCTTTTTATGATAAACATGAATGCCAAAACCCTAGACATCCAAAAACCTAACCCTGGGAGATGAAGTGTCAAAAGTCATGTGGGCCCCGTTGGGGTAAGTTAGTACATTAACTTCTCGGGGTTGTAACTTTTGCATACAATCTCTGCTTTAGGTGCATGATATCCCGTTGGAAAGGTATTTTAGGGAACTACACATTATGTTTTCAAACTCTTACTTCATCTACAGTTTGACCATGGTGATCCAAGTAAACACTATTTAGATCCCCAAAATGGACTTGGAAGTATAGAAAGATGTACTGACATGAAAACTTCCAAAATAAGCCAATTGTAATAGGTGGAAGACCACTAATATCCACATGGATATTGTGTAAGGATTTAGGACAGCCCCGTAAGTGAGAAACCCACAATTACAAATAAATATCCCCATTACAGAGAAACATGTTGAACTGAAAACTGTCAAGATGAGCCAGTTGGAATTTGAAACAGGTGGGTGGCCACCAATATCCACCTAGATCAGGATTAAAAGGGATTAAAACCCCAAAGAATTAACCCATCCAAATTTTTTAATCAAGATACTCCATTTATACAATAGAAAGACACTAATCTTCATGCATTGGAGAAATAAATCATTGCATTGTTAATCGGAAAAAATGAGATATTGAGTACGTGTAAGTTGGAATATTTTATGTGTCCTAAGCTTGCTAAGGCCACAAGGGTCTTTTGTTTCTCCAAGTATTTCTTGTTGTTTTTA
>ML802839.1:217209-248075 GCA_009831015.1 Picea engelmannii | reverse complement strand
GAATACCTGCCTAAGGTGATAGTGGGTAGGTGTTCTCTTAGTTGTTGCCATTTTTTGGTTGGGTTGGGATTTTCCCAACCTACAACTTGTGTGATAAAATTTTGGCATCATTGTCAGGGAGGAATTTGAATCATCTTTTGAACCCTAACGACACTTTGGAAATCTATCCAAAAGACTTTTCCCTGGCTTGTCTGGTGACTTCACCTTCCAAGAACCCACCCATTTTCGATCCTTTGATGAGCCTTGAGTTCATTTGGGGAATCCACTGAGGTATTATCGTAAGTAATGGAACCATGGCCTCATGGGGCTTACCATGGGATTTCCATAAAGTCTATCCTTCTTTGGATATTCATAATATCCCTAGATATCCAAATCATTACTCCTTGGAGTGGAGGGAAAGTTGCCCTAAATTTAATGGTGATCTAGCTCTAGCATTCACCCATGTTGTCAATTATATGAAGTATGCTTCAAGCCTAGATGTGATGCACGAGGATGTGCTAATGAAAATTTTTGTATCTTCACTGGAATCAATTCAAAGGAATTGGCTTGCACACTCATGTAATCCAAAGAGAATCCCATCTTCTACCAATCTCAATGAATAATTTCTCAAGCACTATCGGCCAATTACCCAGAATTTGCAAGATACTTTCCAAGAGCTCAAATATGTTCTTTGGAGAGAAAGTTTTCTTGTAGATGAGGATGAAGAAAAGCTTGAAGAATATCCAGATGAAGAAGATCTGGATGAGACATATGATGAAGATGAAGTGCCTATATTTTTCCTTCCACTTGATGAAAACATCCAGACCTCTGCTTCTCCTGCACATCAAGAAGAGAACATGATGAGTTATAAATATTTTGAAAACTTTGATGATGCTTTGTTTCATGACTATGGAAATGAAGAAAACTTCCAAAAGGATCTCGATGAAGTTTCTCTTGTAGAAGGCCTGAACGAGACATTTTTATCCACTTTCCCTTTTGAATAAAATAAATTTCTCCAGTCTTGTGAAGAAGTAATCAGCTCCTATGATGTATATGAATTCGTGGAACAACCCTCATATATAGTTGATGAACACATTGATGATTTCATACAGGTTGGGAAATGAATATGGGATGTGGGTTGCTTCATTATTGATAGAGATCAAATTTACTACATCGAATTTAGCCCTCAAGTAAAAGGGATTAAGTTGTCATCATCACGGGACTAGTCTTAATGCATGTATGATTCAGATTACATGGTTACAGATTTATTCTTCCCCTTCAAGGATGACTTGTCACAACATACTCAGGGTGATCTTCAGTCATCCCTTGATATGTACCCTTTTAAGGATGCAGATTTGTTCTATGAGTATTTTCAGCCATTGTGCTCAGACTTTGATAGACACCAGGTCGTGGCCAACCCGAGGCTCTTCGAGGTCCACACTACCAAACGGAAGTATTTTCATATTGAAAATTTTGGTGGGGATTTGCAGATAAAGAAGTGACATTTTCTAATTCTAAAGGAGGAGTTTTTCTCTAGACACGAGGTTATCCCTTACCTCTTATCTTCTTCTCTGGGAAGCCATGCAGTCTTCTTCCGATCTCTCATCTCTTATCATTATTCCACAAGTAGTGGATCTTTGTGCATGAATGAATATGAATCGTCATCTACATGTGATAGTCATGTTCAGAGATGGATTGATCAAGCTTGTGTCTACACTTTCAGGCAGGATGAGCAGGTTGATGGTTCTTCTTTCCAGCAGGATTTTCTCCCTCCCACCCATCTCCATGAGTTTCATTTCATCATTGATTATGTCATTATTCATGCTCATGATCATTACGTTCTTGACTTATCTTTGTTTTTTTACACAATTAATCACAGTGGGGGATACTTTGATGAGATGATCAATTGGTTGCATTGGTTGTATGACTTCACCTGGAATCACCTATCGCTTGCTCTTCAAGGCCCCAAGGCCCTAGGTAAGTAGGTAGGTCATATTTATTTCCTTTCATTTTCATATTGATTTCTCATGTTAGTTTAGATGCATTTCATACTCATTTTGTTCTACATGCTTATTGATTTCATACTTAGTTTAGAAATTAAAAAAAAAAATGCCAATTTTTTGTTTTTTTTTAAATCAATTTCATTTTTGGATTTTTGATATATATGGACAAAGGATGAGCAAATACATCCTACTATTAATGATTTTTTTGTCTTGTTGTGTGTAGTCATAGGTCTACCAGGATATGTTGTGGTTCTCATGCACTCTACGACGACCACATGTCCCCAAGTAGGAGCCAGATGTTATCCCCATTTTGTGGGATAACTAAGGAGATGATGTATCGAGGCCCTTAGTTTGTAGACATGGAGTGTCGAGAGACCACATGACTATAATTTTCCACTTGCGCATATGGAAACCTGCTCTATAACCACACGTTGGAACCATCGTCAGAGCATCCACCACACCAGCTAGCTTTTGGAAAGAATTTGGGTATTGTTCCATGCAGTACAAGTCAGGTATTTTGGCGGGCAATCACCCTAATACTTGAGGCATTTAATCATGTTATATTAAAGATGATTTTGATTATAAAACCTTTGCTTGGACATTATTCTTTTGACCATGTTTCACCTTGGTGAGTGTCATTGATTTCCTAGTAAGTGGCCAACTTTTAGGGGAGTGTAATTGGGGGTCCCTTGAGGGGTCATCATACCATTCCCAACCATACTTATCACTTTCCATTCATCACATTCCCATCGCATTTCCCTCTTTTAATCCCTTTGTATTTAGTGACCCAAGAAGTCCATGTCCCTCATTTCATGGGAATAAGGGGCTAAAGGCCCAGATGGATTATGGATGGAAAAAGATAAAATCCTAAAATATAAACCTTCCATATGCTCTCCCAAATAAGTATTGAGAGAAATGAAAATCTTCTCCTAAAAAATCAAAGACCTTCAAAAGAAAAATAACATTATATAAATATCCCCACATGTTGAGGTATGTACACTCGTGCGGTGTCCCTTTTTTTCCTTGCATACGAGACTCTGTGTACCTCTAGATTCAAGTCGCCTTGTGGTGTTGCCCCCAAAGCTAATCGATTTCACTCTAGGGAGTACCCAAGGTTTTGGATTATTAATTAATTAATGGAAATGAATGGGCCTAGAAAAAGGATGCATTGAAAATGAAGGTGTGGCACACCCTCTATAAAAGCACCCATAGATTAGACAATACGAGCCCTTGTATGTCACAAAACCCATTGAACTATGAATTCTAACCCCCTATTCACCTCATCATCAACTACATGACCTTGAAGGGGACTCCTTGGGAGAATCCCCTACTTGAGGGTTTTGGTATACCCAATAGGACTTTTATGACACCCCTCCCATACCTAAACTTGGTCAATTTTATAGGTTCTTTGAGCATTTGTTTGATTTGACGAGGTAGTTTTGATGCACATTTTTAGGTGCCTTATTTATTAGATTTGGTTTTCACTTGACATGATATTTTTACTTGAGATCGTTGGAGGGCGTACCTATTTGTTTTGCAGGACCTTGCTCGGTGACCAGTTTTGGGAAAACAAGCCTAACTTGGGCTTCCATGGGGAAAGAATCCCACATGATGGATGCTTAGGGCCCACATGTTAGATGAAAAAGACATGCATTTGGAGGCCTATAAGATATCATGGATGACCTTACTTATCCCCTATTACCCAAATGACTTGCCTAGGAGAGGCAAAAAGTCACTTTTGGAGGCTTGATATCACCTAGGGCTAGGGTTTCTTGGTGATGGAGTTGTTGCTCATTGACACTTGGAATGATTTGATCGGAGGAGGCATAGAGAGACCTTGGTGCATGAAGATAAGGCTCAAGGAGCCCCAATGACCAACACTTTCTTCTCCAACAACTTGGAAAAGTGTCAAAAGTCCCCCTAGAGGGGTGGCATATTACTTAGGGTTTCATTTTATGTGAAAAGTATGAATTGTTTAGTATTATTTTTGTAAAGGGGAAAAGTAGGGGATTGTTGTCCCCTTACTTTGTGTTTACCCTAACATAAGTGGAAAAACTATGTCTTATACTTTTGTATAAATAGAGATCAAACTCAAATCATTTTAGGATAGCTCCCCAATGTGGAGAAGGATATTTGKCTAGAATTTGCACCCTACTTGGGMATTTATCTCTAGCTCTCTTGGTTACATTATCTTGTGCTAGTTTATTTTTTTTATTGGATGGATGGATGATGTGATATCTCTCTTGGAGRATTGTTTCTTGCTTTATGGTGGAATTTGCTTGGTGAATTAGGGTTTCATCTTGTTAATGCTTCAACTAGGTAAGGATTTCATGTTTATTGTTATCTTTTCTTAGTTGTAAGGTTAATTTGATGATTTATTGGGGAGTATAAGGYAGAMAACCCACTCGAATTCCATTTTAATTATTTGAAATAATTTTGGTGCAAAGCATACTAGGAGGACTAAAATGGATTACACCCTCTTGGGTTTTCCTTGTTGGTTAGGGTTTCCCTTGGGGAGTAAAATGGATTACAACCCCAAGGAATTAAATCATCCAACTTATTTAATCAAGAAACTCCAATTACCCAATAGAAAGACACTAATATTCATGCATTGGAGAAATAAATCATTGCATTGGTAATCGTAAAAAATGAGATATTGAGATCGCCTAAGTTGGAATATTTTCTATATGTCCTAAGCTTGATAAGGCCACAAGGGCGTTTTGTTTCTCCAATTATTTCTTGCTATTGTTACAAATTTAATATACAACCATTAGGATTGCAGAACAACAGAAACAACTTTCTAAATAACTCTCTTTTCAACCGTCAAAAGTTGCTAGTAATTTGCCCCTATAATATACTAGTTCCAATGCACTTTTTTTGGTGGATTACTTACTAGTTTTGGTGGCTAATTTTTCTATTGTAGAAAATTGTTTGCTAAAACCATAAGGATGCAATTATATCTCTGCAACACTTGTTTATGAAAACCTTACATTTGTGCTAAATTCTTGCTCTTTCAATATTGAGTTGTATTAGTTCTACCTAGCTTAAGATCTTGTATCGTTTACATGACTTTTAGCATCCTTTTAGCTGCTATAATAATAATTTGTTTGCTAATATATATTTTTGTTCACTGTTGTAGATAGGGACAAAAATACTAACTTGCTTGTCCACCTAACATATACTATGTACAGTTGGTTTTTCTTTTGTCTCGGGTAGGTACAAACACTCTGAGCAGGTACCCAAGGACTTGGAAACCTTAAACCACTCCTGAGACTCATCCTCAATCCTTCTTCCATCTAGAAATTTGACCTTTAGGGGCCAAACTTCCATCATACCACTTTTCATCTCTTCCCCCCCTAGGGTCACTCTGAATTCCCCCCTTGTGGTGATTTTCATCATCACTAAAGTGACGAGAATCCCTGCCTAAGGTGACAGTGGGTAGGTGTTCTCTTAGTTGTCGTCATTTTGTGGTTGGGTCGGGATTTTCCCAACCTACAAATTGTGTGATAAGAAGGACCACTTGTCATCAGTTGATCAAATCCACTTGAAATTTAAAGAAATAGAGGAGGAGATATTCTCACTTAGGGTTAATCAATATATCACCATCCCACCAATGAAGGAGTATATCAAAGAATGGATCAAGAAATTGTTGCAATGGATTATCAACCCAAAATAACTACTCAAAAACAATTATCTCAAAGGCAACCATAAGCTTAAATTATATAAAGGAAGATCCCAACAACAAAAATGAATCAATTAGAGAGAGAGAGAGAACTTTTCCATTATAGTAAGTCAATCATCAATTCCATTTAGCTTTCCTTTCCCGTCCTCTTAGTTAGTAATCCCCAAATATTATTTGTTTCATGATTTGTGAGAACCTAAGACCGATTCCTAATTGTTTTTTTTCTTTGTTCCAAGTCTTAATTCTATTTTATGGTGCACTAGAGCCCCATCCGAGTCCATTTGGACAAACACATTTTACTTTCCCAAATGTTATAAACATTTTCAAAGATATTTTTTATATTTTTTTAGGTTTCTAGAGAACTATTTGGGATACATGACTACTGATTTTTCATACTTTGAGTTTTAAGCTGAAATTTTCAAGTGTGTGTCCAACACTCTTTCATATTTTCAATGAAATATCATCTTAAGTTCTCTGAACGTGTGGCAATTGTCTTTGAATCTACCAAATAATATTTGTTGCTTTATGTTATGATGGAAATGTTTCTTCTGAGGATTCTTATTTCATTTTATATTACAATCTTGTACAATATGTTAAATCATGTATGATATTACAAATATTCATTTGAATAAAGCCTAGTACTATCCCAGTCCTTTCTATCATTGTGAGTATTTGTTTTATGAAATAAGCCTGGTCCTTTCTCGGGTTTTGTTTTAATTCTATATATTATTCATATAGAGGAGTACCACCTCTTTAAAAATGAAAAAGGATTATTCCTTGTGACGTTATCTTCAAGACTCTAAACAGTCTTAACAATCAACATGCCTATAAAAAAACTATAAACAAACATTTTTTCTCGTTCATTCCAAACATGCATGCCATGGTGACATGAAAATAGCCTACAAGCCATGTTTAAGCCTTTGCTACCACTTAGATGTACATTAAAAAATGGTTTTTTTTCGTTGTCTTAAGTGGATGCAAATTCATGCTTGGTTTTGTTAGATCTTTTAAATAGGATAATCACTTCTCCACAATAAAGAAATTTTCCTTTCTCAAAAATGCCAGCTGAATTACTTTCTCGAAGCAGACACCAGTTGGATTTATTAATCATGATAGGTCATGTCTGGAAAATAAAGATCATGATGGGTTCTATCCACAAAATAAAGAAGAATTGGACACAAGTGAAGTTATGTTAGATGTGGAGTTAGTTAAGAATCCAAGCTATTGTGTTATAAATTTTAGTTATATTTTTTTTTTGTATTTTTCTGGTGGATGTGATTTTCTTACAAATTGTTTTTACTAGGATTGGTTAAAAATACATGCCATTATATTATAGTATAAATTTAGTTGTATTTTCACCTTGTACTCGATGTATAGAATCCAAGCTACTATGTTATAAATTCTAAATTGTATTTTCACTTTATATATATTGTAGATGTTTTAAGTATTTTTACCAATTGTATTTATGTGAAAAAACCAAGCTATTGTGTTATAGAGTAAAAAGAATCCAAAATACATGTTATATCTTCAAAGTATTGGCCCACCTCTAAAAGTTAGAGAGTTCCATTTGTTTATGTTACGGTATCTACGAGAGGTATTAACCTCCATGTGTAACCTTTGGCTAGAATAGAATATTCTGGAAGCAAGAGAAACCCTAAGCAAATGTGTAAAAACCTTAGAAGACAAGTTGGCCTAGCAGAATAAATAATATTAGAATATAATTACCATAAAGTCATGTCGACCCAGCTAGAAAATTCAATGGACGGATTAATATAAATAGAGGACATCTTGGCACATTTGTTCACTCAACAAACTCACTCTCTCAGCCAGTTTCGCACAAGTTTGGAGTTGCAGTGGCATACAAGGAAGGCGCATCTTCTAGGGTGGTGCTCGATGAAACTCTTGGTGATATTTTTGGTGAAACTCTTGGTGATATTCATGGTGATACTCTTGGTGATATTCTTGTTAAGTATGGTACAATTTTGTGAGAGTAGTGTAGTTACAACTACTGCAGTTGTGTATGGTACTTGTTTTGTGGATATGGAGACTCTCTTGTGCGCTACCCTTGGAGAAGGAGTACTCTACTTGTCTTGAGTTTTTGCTGCAATTGGCTGCTAGGGTTTATCTGTTGGTTACATTGTTGCTTCCGGAATCATTTTATCTAGCAAAGGTGGTGCTCGAGAGTGGTTGTGTGCCTATGGTTGGGTGACAATAGTGATATTGTCTATGGTAAAACAAGCACATCGAATATTTTAATAGGTTATGGGCCCACTCCACTTTTAGGATAGTCTAACCACTAGAAGGCGTGGAAGTTCTTTTTTAAGCTCGTTGTGACACCAATTACAGTTGCAACTAGGTTTCATGATTCTGCAGTTGTAGCAAACCCTAACCTAACCTTATGAGCACTTCAAGTGAGAATTTTGGCATAATTTATGGACATTCTAGTGCACCTTAGCCTAGCGCACCTGTTGTTACTCTCAGCAAGCAAAAATGTCAAGTTTGAGTTTTTAGTCAAAGTCAAAGTCAATGGTTGACTCGTTAAAGTCAAAGTCAAAGGTTGACTTTTGGTCAAAATTGATTTTGTTTTCAAAGTTTCTAGCTTGTTCTAATCATTGAACCTTTTTTATTCAATTTCTAACCTCTTATTGTCAAGATGGTTTCTAGTTTCAGATTAGAAGACAAGTTTGTTGAGGAAAAGATATGAAATGATCTTACTCAAGCATTTTCATATCTTACTTGGCTAAAGCAAGATATATGGGAATATCACCCCATGTTTATAGCCATCAAAAAAAAATTGTAATCCACATGTATTGGTTACAAGTGCTTGGATGATTTTTTTATAAATGAAAGTTTGTTGAAAAATTCAATATTTATGTAATTTTCTGAATATAACAGATGCTGAAATAAATGTAGAGATAGAAGTAAAAACATCAAGTCAATAATCAACACAGATAAGACATAAAGCAATCATTTATTCCATTCCAAATTATCAAAAGACTCGTTCTCTTTACAAAATTCCGTGAGGAAGTTTGGACCAAAGTCAAACTTAGATGTCCCCGATGAAAACCATACAAAAGGACTTCCGACAGAAAGTAAAAAACTGTACTTTAAAAGATGGATCAGCTTGCCACGCATTGTTTCCCACTCGACTCTGCACAATAGCCTTTATCAGTCATGAAATTTAATTCACAAACAGATAAGTCTACACAGACTATCAAAGATAGATCGACACCTCTGAAAAACAAGTGTCTGAATGATGTAATTCAACCCTGAATCTAGTTGTCTTCAATAGGACCCTGCTATCATAAAAGAGAATAAGGCTTTCAATGAATTAAATAATGAATGAAAACTGAATTATCTTAATAAAACTCAAAGAGAAGACCTTAGTATGCTTTCTCCTTTTATTCTTCACTTGTTCCTCCTTTTCCTTTTGCCTTTAAGCAATCAGAATTAGTTGAAGTAGTTGAACTACCTCTTTAGTTAAGTTAACTAAAACTCAAACAACTTTTTAGTTAAGGGGGGGGAATTAATAAAATCATAAATTTAAGGGTTTTTATTAAATAATAACTAGTAGGTGGGACCCCTTGTGACTCCCTTTAGTTCTTTAACAAGCATAACACAACTAGTTAATCAATCAAACACATCCCTCCTTGTGGCTCCCATCACCACTCTCATAATTTGAAAATTTATATCAATGATAATTGAAATTATATCCAAAAATATATTATCCATATATCCAAAAAATAGTGTGTTGTCCAAAATTTCAGAAGTGAATTGTTCTCAACAATCAATAAATAAAAACACTTAAAACCCATATTTTCCACTCTGGGAGGCAATCTACTCCTTGTTGTTGTTGTCACCCTTTGATTTCTCTGAATTTTCCTTAGGTTATGTGGAGCCTTTAGGCCTAATCTCACTAATAACATGAGAGCAATCATCTCTCAAATGCAAGTGGGATGACATGGATTTGGCAGAGTCATTTGAGGGAGAGGAGAGGGAAACAACGACTTTTCCTTTTTCAGGAGCATGGTGGGCCTCGGTTTTTAACCTTTTTCTTGCATGGAAAGACTGTATTGGCGAGTGGGAAGGGGAATCTTGGACAAATTGGTTAACCGGTGGAGGAGCAGGTAGAGACAAGTTAGGCCAGCCACGATGTTGGGAGATTGTCAGATGGACAATCTCTTTCCATGTATCATTTTTAGGGACTTCATGTTGTAATGAGACATAAGGGGGCATTGGAATACCAGGGACATGTGGGGCTTGGAAGGGAGGCCTTTCTAGCCTAGGTTGGACTACTCCTTGTCCAATCTAGTTAAAAAAATCTAGCTTGAAATAGCTGGCTCAAATCTTGTGAGTCTACATCAAAATGTATAGAAAACCTTGGCCTTCTAGGGCCCCATGTTCCAATTTCCTCTTCCTCTGTCACCCCGACCATGGCTACCTCTGCTGAAAAATCTCATTCATGTTATGCATTATTGATTAGCAACCAGTTTCTTCAACAACCATACATGACATCTCTTTAAATATGAAACAAAGTTTGGCTCAACAATACATTAGAGTCATGCAATCCAATCCATACAAATCATTTAATACTTGTCAATGAGAAAGGGGTGAATAAGGGTTATGGGATATGTGAGGGATTGTATTGAGCGAAAAGTGTTAAAATGAAGGGTGTTATATCATGACTACTGCTCAACAAATCATCAAACAATCATCTGTAATGTAAATCAAAAGAATATATCATTGTAACTCATCCTTGTGTCATCCTTTAATTGTTATAATATAGAGTTTAACTTAACTATAATTAAATTTTAAGAACAGGGAGTGGATGGTGAATATGGGAAGGCGAGGGGACTTGTAATGTGAAAAAAGTGAGAGAAGGGTAGGGAAAAAACGAATATTGCTCATAAAACAAATCAAGTAATCCATAAAAACAACTATGTATTCAATACAAAAGATACCAATGCCAATTAAACAATTACTGTGTGTCAAAATTGTTCACTGTCTCACATTCAATTTCTTCAAAACTCCTCAATTAACACAATCTGTAATCATACTCATAATCATTATGAATTTCAACAGTTTTGTTAAGAGAATACTTGGTCTCTTTCATTTCCTTTCCTTTCATTTAAAACCAAATCAATAGAAACACACAACCACATTGCTCCATCTCTATCCGTCACATATCTCTATAAAATATTAAACACTGTCCATAATTCGCAATCACCCAAATAAAACATATAAACATGTCCTTTTTCCAAATTGAATAGACTTCTAATAATTATCTGAATTCATGCCCTTTTCATTATATTAACTAATAAAACTTGCAATTAAACCATAATACAAAACCCAAGCTTCATCACTGATGATGCAATTAAATAAAACATGCACGATGCCTCCATAATAGACACCCGGTGAAACAACGAAATCATAGTCCATAATTTCCACAATTTTCCATGACCCTGATCGGGACTAGTGAAACAAACAACAATCACCAACTTGCAATTGACACCATGTTGTAAGAACACAATGATACAAAGCATAACGAAAAAAGAGGCAACCCTCTGACTGTTCGTTATCATTGATTCCCAATCAACCAATTTAATCAAATAAAAACGAGCTAGGTTTTCGACGCAATTGTCATGACGAAAAAGAGGCAACCCCTTGATTGTATATCATTTCTCATCCCCGATCACAACTTTCCAATCAACTCAATCAAACAAAGATGAGATGGTACTCAACACAACTGTCATGACCACTCAACCAATCTATGATAATCACAAGATGCCTGTCAAGAGTAAGAACAGTTGGGGGTGATTGAAATCAGGCTCTGTAAACACGAATACAAAGAAGCAATTAAGAGTTCACTTGGCCATCAATAGCACAGAGGGACTGGAGGTCCTCAAAACGTATCAACCAATAGAAAGAGACCCTTCGATACAAGAACGGTGGAACCATAGGGATCCCTATAACTTCTCGGTATGTGCAATGGCACAACAGTTCAACGACGGGTAGGGTAGGACAACAATGCAGAGGAGAAGTGAATATTCACTGGACAGTGGCAGGTACCCAGAGCACACAGAGGTATAACTTTTGTGCATTTATCATGAGCCGAATCAATTTATAACAATGACAGTGGGAATGCAGACCCGGGGCATAACCTATATCACCAAACAACCATAAAGCATACATCTTGGCATAATGGCCACCCTATGACCAACTTCTGAGATACGTTGATGCCAATACTACAAAAATAAGCCCACGACTAGGTGAATAAACCCACAACCATGACTCTGGGAAAGACACAGCGACTAAAAGGCAGTCTGAAAACATACACAGCAACCCATAGTAGCCCAAATACAACTGGACATGGTTACCCCCATAACTATGAGAAAGTGGTCAGCAAGGTTAAACAGAGCGAAACCCTCCAACAAAAAACAGAGCGATAATACCCATATCCACTTAAAACAACAGAGATCCATCACGGTTTTCACCACACAAAACAACCAGCGAATGCATGACTCAACCAACCAATTCTTTTACTTGCAAAATGAATAACCACACATTCATTCCAGAGAGAAGACCCACGCATTTACACAGTTTCCAATCTCACGAAAACACAAACCAATGCATCATTGAGCCATCGTTCATTCATACACAAAGTGAAATTCATGGATGGGTGAAAAGAACCATACCTCTAAGCAATATCTTTAAAAGGGGCGAGTTGGTCGAGCACTTCCTTCCTGAGCTTGGATCTCGGAGCTTAACCACTAGCAAAACGAAATGCAGCAATAACCATACTAGGGTGAAAGCCCGATGAGGGAAGTATGGAGTGATGTGCATTTACTGCACGTCACTTCTATCTTCCTCTTCTTTCAATTTTGAAGTACATGACAGCCAATAATCACTAATACCATTAACCATGTCATTAATTCCAAACCATTGAAATCTGCGACCACATTGCTTGCCAAATGCGCCACCCAAAAAATTCATATTAACCATTTCCAAACTTCCATACCATACCATATATCAAATGCGCCCAAAATAACTCAAATGCAAATCGCATAGCCACTAACCATTTGTAGTTAGGATTAACACTAACTTGTTTTGATTTTATTTGCACATAACTTCTAACATAGTATAGTATATGCCCTTTCTTTTGAGTTTTTTTTTGTAAGTTTCCTTCCCATTGCTTTTGTTTATGTTGTTATTAACATATGTCTTGTGCAGGTGTAGCCAGGTAACAATCGTGGTGACGCGATCAAATATAAAAACTGTAAATATATGCCAATCGTATCATAAAATTAAAGCTTTGAATAATAGAACATCCCATAAATCCATCCTTCACCTGTCATCATGTCAAAACGAAACCAACATTGTGTCATCAACCATATAAGATCATGTAAGCAGAATCTATACAACAACATAAAATGTGAGATATGACTATCTCCGACCCTCCAGTCTACAAGGGGGTCCCACCTACAAGTATTATATCTTATTAGCACAGTTTAAATAATAGGCTTTAGCGATACTTTGTGGGCGAAATTCCTCGTTGCAATTTTTATCGTCAATAAACTGGCGACTCCACAGGGAAATTTTTTTCCAACAGATTAAAAACTCAGAATGTATGGTTTTGCAGACCAAGAACAACAGATCAAGAAGGTATAACCAGAATGATTATGCAATAGGGGGAAGTGAGTGGATTTAATGGAAAAATGATCGGGAATTTGGGAATAACTCATGGAAAATGTTAAGTATGAGGGGGTTTATCCCTGTATGCATAATCATTCAACCATAGTTTTCTCCTGACTTCAAGGAGAAAAAAAAATATTTAATTTCTCTTTTGAATCTCAAATGGATGAAGAAATGGAAATCAGAAGCGAGAGGTAACCAATTTCCTCATAAGACAACAGTGAAAACAGATAACAAATTCGATTATGCTTTCAGGGGGATCATAACAGTCATGTAAGATTGATTGTTATTGACTAACAATACCTTGCAGAAGTGTCACTATGGTAGAACTGATCCAACATTTTAATCTTGACCAAAATTGAACTTAAAAGATGAAAAGCAATAAAATTCATAACATAAATGGAACTGCAAAATTTAAAACAACAGAAATAAAATGACAGAATTGCAAAAACAGAAGGAAAAATACTACAATGAAAACAGAATTGAAAATTGTTTTGAAAGCAAAATTGAAAAAGAAGTAGTGAAAACTATTAAAAATGAAAACTAAATTGAACTACTAATATACAGAACAATCCAAACAGCGTTAAAACTTTTCAAGTTGGTTCCACATAGTGTTTTAAGTGAGAACCGTTAGTGTTGTAGGAAAACAATCGCTCTTCTAAATCTTTTATAATGTAAGAGTTTGTACCCATGACAAAAGAGATCTTGAAAGGACCCAGCCATAATTCTTGAAACTTCGAGACAATTGATAGCCCTTTAGAGTACACGATTAGATCATCAAGATAGATATGAATAATCTTGTCGATCAAATCGTCAAAATCTATTTAAATAGGTCTCTCAAAGGTGGCACCTACATTAGATAAGCCAAAAGGCATACGTTCATAAGCCAAGGTACCCCAATGAGTAATAAAGGTAGTTTTATATTTGTCTACCCTTTTTACCTTGATTTGATTGTAACCAGAAAAACCATCAAGTAAGGACATCATCTGTGACCCTGCAAATTGATGCAAAATCATTTCCATATTAGGGAGAGTAAATTGATCTTTTATACTAGCCCGATTTAATGCGCGAAATTCAACGCATAATCTAATATGACCAGTTTTTTTCGAAACGGGAACCAAATTGGAAACCCAATCAGAATACTTGACCGGAAAGATGATTCCAGCTTTCAAGAGTTTTTCCAACTCCTTTCGAATAGTTGCTTCCAGTGCAGGGTTGATAGGTCTTTGTTTTTTCCTAACTAGTTGTATGCCTTCCTTAATGGGAATGGCATGTTGTATAAGAGCGGGATCAAAACCACGAAGATCCTCATAAGACCAAGAAAAAAACATCTTGAAATTCGCCAAGCAGCTTGACAAACTTCATTTTCTCTTCATCGGAACATTGGGCACCTATTTTAACATTCTTTGGAGACTCAGGTGTTCCAATGTTCAAGGAGATGGTTTCACCCACCTTCCTTTTTTACTCCTCTTATTTATGTTTCTCTTTATTGCCTACATCAATCGATGAAAATGAAATCTATAGAGGAGTCAAGCCCTTAGGAATCTTGTTATCTTCCATGGACATAATTTCTTTGGGCTTATCGGGTTCATTTTGAATGAAAGCACATATGCTCTCATCGCTAGGCAAGACCTGCCATGATTCTATATTTTCAGGGATATGTAAACGATATAGAGATTGAAAACTATAATCAGGTCTGTGTGGTAGAAGTTTCTGATTAGGAGAGGCTGCAAAAACAACTAACTGATCAGCCATTGAATTCAATTCCCTCTTAACATGAGTAATGTTGAAAGATAATAGGTTCGAGATAAGTGCCCAAACGGTTTGGGTGTATCGTTTCATCAAATTGTTGCTAGGAGAGTATATCTTACGTACAAGGTTCATAACAAGCTCAGAATCCCTAAAAACTGTAAGGTGACCACAACCTAGATTATAGGCATTTTCAATGCCTAATAATAAAGCTTCAGATTCAATGACATTGTTTGTGCAAGCAAACTCCAACCTATAAGAAAAGTTATGAATTTTCCCCACAGGAGAGTACAAGATAATTCTAGCTATGTTTCCTTCATTAGAGCATGAACAATCAAAGTGCATGTGCCACATACCGTCCTCTAAGTCAATTTGTTCCAAGGGAATGTTATCCTCCTCGGCAAATATGGAATACACCCCTAGGTCCTCTTCGATATAGTTCACATTATGTTGTGGAACACTTTCTATGTAAGGTGAAATCCTTCCCTCTCTAAGGACTATGATGTTTTTACCATTGCAAGGAATGAATAAGTGTGTCATGTCAAGTGAGAGGTATCCACTTGTCAAAGCTTGTCAATCTCTTCCTAAGATGATTGAGTAATTGCTTATTGGCATATCAATTACCTGAATATTAAGGGTTGTCCTTATTTCAGGGTGTGTGCACAAAACCAAGGTCACGTATTTGATTTCACCTATGTTCGTTTGTTGTAGACTATTATAAGAGAACATGCTTCTGGCATTTTCATTTGTACAAGACAATCCTATCTCTTCCATAATAATCTTCGACATTATACTTGGGCCCGAACCGCCGTCAATGAGGCAACAATGGGCGATCTTATCCATAATCTTTACAAAAATATAAAAAGGGGGATTTTTTACAAGGTATCTAAATTTATTTACAGACGAATCCACTTCATTTATCTCTACAGAGAGGTTGGCTACAAACGAAGATTTTCCTTCCATGAATTGTTTTAGATGCCTCTGTTGTGCAGGGATGACAACCATGTCCAAAAGGGTTGCATCTACTTTGATGTTGGCCAACTTCTTTAGAATATTGTATTTGGAAGAGGGGAGAGGGGAGGTAATTCCTTGACTTTCAGGAACCTTAGGAACCTGAACAGTAGCAGTTGGTGAGGATGAGCTCTGGCTAGAAGAATTGCAAGGAGGATCATATTTTCCTTTAGGAGCGTAGGATTTGTTCCTAGTATTGAAGATCATGACATCTTTTGGCTCTGCAAAATCTAGGACAGCGATGGTAGTTTCTGGTCTTTTAACAAAGATCTTATCTCTGGCACACTTCTTTACCTCACATGTGGCTTCCTCGTGGTGTTCCTCGCAAAAGTTACACCAACTATGACGCATGATGGCTTTAGGATGAAAATTATTTTCATTTGGATCTCTAAAGGGGGTACAGAAGAGGATGAATCTCCAGGGGTAAGAGGGGAGACATTTCCCTTTCCCTCATACGCTATCATACAATTATTCATGTCTTGTACAAGTTGTAAGAGGGTGGACATGTCTGTATGTTTTAATGATTCTCCCTTAGGAAGACCTGTTCTTTCAAGTTGTTCTTCATACTCTAAACAAGTATGCAGAGCGTAACCGAGGTTATCAATGGATTTTTCCTCAAGCCTATGATGGTAGGGGGAAGGTGATGCATTATAATAATGCATGAAACCATCTTGGTTCTGAGGTCGAATGAGTTCAAGGATTTGATTGTATAACTTGGTAAAACGCAAGTTGAAGGACTTAATGGTCTCACCATCCTTATAACCGATGTTATTGTACTCCCATAATTGCTCAGCTGAGATTTTAGATTTCCCATAGGTGGATTTGAACCAATAGACTAACTCCTCCCAAGTAGATAGAATCTTAGGAGGAAGGTAAAAGAAATCGACTGCAACCTTTCCTTTCAGGGAATTGACAAATAAGCACATGCAAGTATCGTTGTCATTGGATCCTATGTTGTGACAGGCATTAGAAAATGCCACCAGGTGTTCATTTGTAGTGACAGTGTTATTCCATGAAAACCTAGGAAGATGCTCTTTGAATTTAGGAAGTGGAGGAGTAGTAGGTGTTAGGTTAAGAGGAGACAAAACATGCCACGATGTGGTTGTAGCATCTTCTTCAAATTGAAAAATCCCATACTTTTTAATGACTTTGGTGGGGTTTGTGGTAGATTGGATAGGGACTGCATGACTATATAACATACCAATCATTGATTAACTAAATACTGGGAGGAGGAAGCACTTTCAGTGCCACCAGAGCCACCACTAGATGCCATCTTATGGATGATAGGTAAGGGAGAGAAAGACGAACTGGATGAATTAGACAAGGTTCTCCTTGGTGCACTTTGTTGGGTTGATAACACAACGTTCCTTCTTCATATTTCAGCAATAGGATTAATTTCAGGTGATAAGCATCTTCTTATCCTAGAAACATGAGGGTCTAAGGACATGAAAATAAGGTCAAAGCTTGAAGGAAAAAGAAGGTTATGGTTGATTTCTAGGCTATCTATGTCTAGATTCCCAACATTCTTGGGCACCTATGTCTTATTCAATTGCTGCCCATGAACGATTAATCTCAGCCCGAGTGTTAGCAGTGTCTAAAATGGTGTTAAACAAATTTAAAGCAATGTTGGTCTGATCTTGAAGACGGGGTTCAATATTGGGCTGCCTTGCAATAGGTACAGTCATTAAGAAATAAAATAGTCAAAGAATCAATATCAGAAAAATAGATGTATTCGATGATAATCAAGCATAAAAATCAACCAGAGGGATATTGAAGATCTCCCCAGTACAGTTGCCAAATAAATGTTGAGGAAAAGATATGAAATGATCTTACTCAAGCATTTTCAGATCTTACTTGGCTAAAGCAATATAGACGGGAATATCACCCTATGTTTATAGCCATCAAAAATTGTTTTCTAATCCACAAGTATTGGTTACAAGTGCTTGGGCTGATTTTTTATAAATGAAAGTTTGTTCAATATTTATGTAATTTTCTGAATATAACAAATGCAGAAATAAATGTAGAGACATAAGTAAAAACACCAAGTCAATAATCAACACAGATGAGACATAAAGCAATCGTTTATTCCATTCCAATTTATCAAAAGACTCATTCTCTTTACAAAATTCTGTGAGGAAGTTTGGACCAAAGTCAAACTTAGATGTCCCCAATGAAAACCATACAAAAGGACTTCCGACAGAAAGTAAAAAACTGTACTTTAAAAGTTGGATCAGATTGCCACAGATTGCTTCCCACTCGACTCTGCAAAATAGTCTTTATCAGTCATGAAATTTAATTCACAAACAGACAAGTCTGCACAGACTATCAAAGATAGATCAACACCTATGAAAAACAAGTGTATGAATGATGTAATTCAGCCCTGAATCTTGTTGTCTACAATAGGACCCCGCTATCATAAAAGAGAATTGGGCTTTCAATGAATTAAAGAATGAATGAAAACTAAATTATCTCAATAAAACTCAAAGATTAGACCTTAGTATGCTTTCTCCTTCTATTATCCACTTGTTCCTCCTTTTCCTTTTGCCTTTAAGCAATCAGAATTAGTTGAAGTAGTTGAACTACCTCTTTAGTTAAGTTAACTAAAACTCAACCAACTTTTTAGTTAAGGGGGAAAAGCAATAAAATCATAATAAGGGTTTTTAATAAATAATAACTAGTAGGTGGGACGCCTTGTGACTCCCTTTAGTTCTTTAACAAGMATAACACAACTAGTTAATCAATCAAACACATCCCTCCTTGTGGCTCCCATCATCACTCTCATAATTTTACAATTTATATCAATTATAATTGAAATTATATCCAAAAATATATTATCCATATATCCAAAAAAATAGTGTGTTGTCCAAAATTTCATAAGTCAATTGTTCTCAACAATCAATAAACAAAAACACTTAAAACCCATATTTTCCACTCTGGGAGGAAATCTTCCCTTTGTTGTTGTTGTCACCCTTTGATTKCTCTGAATTTTCCTTAGGTTGTGTGGAKCCTTTAGGCCTAATCTCATTGATAACATGAGAGAAATCATCTCTCAAATGCATGCGGGATGACACGGCTTAGAGATGACCATACAACTTAGAGATGATGCAGGGGGCTCAGGTCATGCTAGATATGATCATGTGAGTACAGCTTATATGTGGCATACAACTTAGATATGATGCATTGGCATCATGCTAGATATGTCAAGCTAGTAAGGCTTAGAGATGATCATACAACTTAGAGATGACACTGTGAGTCACTGATCTACACCATGCGAGTACATCTTAGATATAGAATACAGCTTACATATGATGCATTAGCATCATGCTAGATATGTCATGCTGGTATGGCTTAGAGATGATTTAGATAATACTCCTTTTCACACCAGTACAACTTAGATACGATGCATTCGCATCATGCTAGTACGTCTTAGAGTGATGCAGTTGATGACATTGTTGATGCAGGATGATATCAGATGATATGATTTGATTGTTGTGGAGACTGTATGTCTCTAGATAGTAGTTGTATGCTACTGTGGTGGATGTGCTCCACTGGTAGTGATTGTATGTCACTGGTTAGTAGTTATGTGTTGTTGAAATATTGTAACTACGAAGAATATTATAATTATAATTAATTTATTATCTTATAGATCCCCTTTTGTGGATTGATCATGTCAGGACTTATGTATGACCAAATCCCCTCTTGCGGATTGTTCAAATCATATTCATATGGTGGTATTTGAGAAGTCATACCCTAGGGTTTATTAAAGTGGTTTTAGCCACTATTGGAAGAAGTAGGCACTGCTTGGTGAAGAGACATAACCCTAGCAATCCTCGGCTAGTACAAATAAGTGAGGATGGTGCCTCATTCACTCACTCAAGTCACTCATCTAGTGTGAAATTTTTGAAGGAAGCTGCAGTTAGAAGAAGGAGAAGAGATAGGCACATGCTTAGTCTTGGATATTATTGGTGATTTGGTATTTAGTCTTGGCAATGTATTGGAATTCTATTATTGAGGAATTTTTTGTTGGGTTTTCTCCCCGTGAGGGTTTCCCAGGATAAAATGTTGTGTCCCTTGCGATTGTGTTTCTTTCAGTGATCCTACTTATGCTATTATTGTCTAGTAAATTTAAAAGAACTTAATAGCTACTCTAAATTCAACATGGTATTAGAGCTAAACTGAATAGAGCACCTTTCATTGCGTAACCAAAATCGTCATTGTTTTCGTACAAGAAAATTAGGGATTTTTATTGGAAAGGAATTTTTACCTAAAAACCATCTAGAAAAGTGTGCCTTACCTTAGCACATATTTTGGCAGCTAGAGCCCACCTTTTCAGTGGCCAAAGTCTCTGGAAAGTGAAACCCTAGTTTTTATTGGTACTAGAAAACCAGGAAACAAGTACCATAAGTACTAGTCCATATTTGCGCAGACCCAGTTTCAAGGGGTAAAAATTGAAATTTTTCAAATGAGACAGCTCCAACCTACTTGCCTCAACCCAACACATCTCTTGGTAAGTTCATATTCACTTTTTGAGCACTTTCATTTTTTGGTCATTTTCCCAGCTCCAGGTCAAAATTTCTGCAACCACCAAGCTTGTTGACAAGTTATAAGGTGTGGAAAAATTCCATGCCTGGAAATATAGGATTTCACTCATTCTTGAAGAGAATGACCTTGCAAAATTCATAAAGGAAAATGTACCGGAACCCGAAGAAGATGCAGCCAAAGCAAAGTATAAGAAGGATATATATGGTTAGGGCCAAAAGAATCATTGCAGACTCTATTAAAGACCACTTGATCCCTCAAGTCTCCTCTAATAATACTCCAAAAGAGATTTTTGATTCCCTAACCAGAATGTATGAAGGAAATAATATCAACTGGAAGATGAATCCGAGAACCCAACTCAAGAATACAAAGATGCAAAAAGGAGAAACAGTTCATGATTATTTCTCTAGGGTTTCTCAATTCAAGAAACAACTAGAAGAAATTGAGGACAACCTAGATGAATATGAACTCATAATGATATCTCTTAATGGTCTCATAAGACCTCGGGATGCCTTCATCCAAATTGTATGTGCAAGAAAGGAGAAACTCCAATTTGAGAGTCTTTGGGAAGAATGTGTTCAAGAAGAAGCAAGAGTAGTGAATTGAGAAGCAGTACTATTAAGGGATGAATACCAAGCCATAGCTTCTCATGCTAAAAGAGGAAAGAAAATGTCTCATTTCCAAAAGGAGACCCACCTCCATAAGGAATCTCACTCCCCAAGGAGATTCACCTATAAAGAATCTCACCCTCCAAGGAGATTCCATAAATATCATAAGGGGCTAAGAAAAGAAAAATACTTCTCCTCTTATCAATGCTATCATTGTGATAAGATGGGACATGTTGATAAGAATTATCCTTCCAGAAGGGAAGAATACAAGAAGATAAATAACAAAAGACATAATTCCCATGCATTTGAAGATGGTGAGCTACCCACGAAGTTGACCAAAGAAGAAATTGAAGATTATGTTTTATTTTCCTCCCTCTCAGGATCTGTGACACATGGAGAGTATACTTGGCTCATTTATAGTGGTGCCTCTAAGCACATGACAGGTTAGAGAGACATTATCTCTAGCCTTACAGAAAATAACTTGCCCTAGAAAGTGACACATGGAGATGATTACTTGTACCCTATCAAAGGAGTCGGAGAATCCACCTACAAACTTGATTCAGGGACTCCAATGAGAATGAAGGATGTACTTTATGTACCAGGTTTGACAAATAATTTTATTTCTATCTCAGCCTTAGATAAGAAATGTTTCAGGGTTGCATTCATAGATGGTGAAGTTATTATGTGGCCTAAAGGAAAAACCATAGAAGATGCAAATGTTATTGGAATAGAAGAAGGTGACTTGTATAAATTAAAAGATCACTTAGATGTAGCCTTGACTCACTCCACTGAGATTCCATGTAAACTTTGGCATAGAATACTAGATCGCATCAACTACAAATACTTACCATATGTAAGAAAGGTAGTTACAGGTCTACCAAAATTCAAGGTTGATCATGAAGGTGTGTGCAAGGGATGTGCACAAGGAAAGAACATAAAGAATCATTTCCCAAAGAGAGGTAGTAAAGCAGAAGGAATCTTGGAGCTCATCCACTCAAATGTATGTGGTCCAATGCCATCAACCTCTCTAAGTGAGTATGTATAGTATGTATCATTTATTGATGATTATTCTCGCAAGACTTGGGTTTATTTCTTGAAATCAAAAGATGAAGTATTTGCAAAATTCAAGGAATTCAAAGCCTTGATAGAAAATCTCTCCAAAAGAAAAATCAAGATACTCAGGTTAGATAATGGAGGAGAATACACTTGAAAAGAATTTGTGAGGTTTTTCATATATGTCAAGATTAAGAGGGATCTCACCACTCCCTATAATCCTCAGCAAAAATGGTGTAGCAAAAAGAAATAACAGAACAATAATGGAAGCAGTGAAGACTATGATCCATGATCAAAATTTTCCAATGCACTTATGGGCCGAAGCAGCAAGAACAACAATTTTATGTTTGAAATAGATTATCCCATAGTGCACTTGGATTCAAAACCCCCAAATAATTGTTCTACGGAATGAAGCCATAAGTAAGCCATATCAAGATATAGTCCAGTGTTTGTACACCTTTCGAAAGAAAGGAGAACTAAGTTGGACCCTTCAGGAAAGAAGGGAATATTTGTTGGATATTGTGAGGTCTCTAAGGCATTCATAACTTACATACAAGCTTACCATCATATTTAGATCAACAGAGAAGTAACCTTTTATGAATATGCAACACTCAAGAGATCAAGGAGATGTCAGCTTGAAGAAGTATATGAAGAAGAACATGTAGCTCCCAAAGTTGCAGAACTAGTGAAGGAAGACACAGTTACCCCTGATGATGAGATTCCATAAGATCATGATATGATAGAATCTCAAGAACCTCCCCAGATGACGATCTCTCACAAGATAAATCCAGCTTGGGCAAGGGAACTTATTCAATATGGAGAGAAGTATGGTGCCCCAGAAGGAACCATGAGACAAAGAAAGCAACCTAAGACATTCTCCAGTTATATGGCCTTGATGTGTGATCTCATAGAAAAGGAACCTACTTTCTTTGAAGAATCCATTCAGACGAAAGAATGGGTGGATGCCATGACCATATTCATATGATGGTATTTAAGAAGTCGGCCCCTGGGGTTTATTAAAGTGGTTTTAACCACTATTGGAAGAAGTCGGCCCTGCTTGGTGAAGAGACATAACCCTAGCGGTCCTCAGCTAGTATAAATAAGTGAGGATGGCACCTCATTCACTCACTCACTCAAGTCACTCATCTAGTTTGCAAGTTTTGAACGAATTTGTAGTTAGAAGAAGGAGAAGAGAGAGGCACATGCTTAGTCTTGGATTATCTTGGTGGTTTGGTTTTTAGTTCTAGCATTGTATTGCCATTCTATTATTGAGGAATTTTTTGTTGGGTTTTCTCCCCCATGAGGGTTTCCCAGGATAAAATGTTGTGTGCCTTGTGATTGTGTTTCTTTCATTGATCCTACTTATGCTATTATTGTCGAGTAAATTGAAAAGAACTTAATAGCTTCTCTAAATTCAACATGTGCTACTAGGAGTAGTTGTGTACCACTCGATAGTAGTTGTGTACTACTATGGATCGACACTATTGTGATATATTTGATGGAATTTTAGTAACTTTTCACTACTATTGGATTTCCAAGGAGATTACCAGTGGTTTTGAAGGTGTTTTTTAGGTTGTTGTGCCAACCAGTAGTGTTGAAGGTGTTTTTTAGGCTGGTGTGCCAACCAGTAGTGTTGGAGATGATTTCCAGATAGATGGATAGTGATATGATGCATAAGCATTGATCTACATCATGCGAGTACAACTTAGAGATGGTACATGGACACCATGCTAGTATGGCTTAGAGATGATGTAGATGGTACTCCAAATCATGCTAGATATGATCATGCAAGTACAACTTAGATATGATGCAAAGCATCATGCTAGTACAA
This sequence comes from Picea engelmannii, assembly GCA_009831015.1. NCBI lineage: Eukaryota > Viridiplantae > Streptophyta > Pinopsida > Pinales > Pinaceae > Picea > Picea engelmannii. Next base: position 223,928 of record ML802839.1, on the reverse strand, counting down.
CTTAGATATGATCATACAKCTTAGAGATRATGTAGCGGAGAGGATGGTTATTAGGGCCATTGAAAACATTCAACATATGTTGGGACAATCATTCTTCTAGGAYGTATGTATGGAATAGAAGAATGGTCCTTGTATCACTCTGTTGAGTGAGTGACTTATTCAGCATCATGTCTGATTACTGAGATGGAGTATGGTCTAGAGAGATGATGTAGTTGATGCTATCAGATSATACTGATAGTGGTGATGTTKCTCATGAGTTGATCTRCGTGATCRTGAKATGGCCTATCTGGCTATGATGATGCTACCAACAGAATGGTCTAATTGTGCTCAAGACCATTATTGGTAATACCTCCCTAGCTAGGAGGGATTGTTGATGTTATGGTAGCTGYGAGAGGTATTAACTTCCATGTATAACCTTTGGCTAGAATAGAATATTATAGAAGCAAGAGAAACCCTAAACAGATGTGCAAAAACCCTAGAAGACAAGTCGGCCTAGCAGAATAAATAATATTAGAATATAATTACCAAAAAGTGATGTCGGCCTAGCCAGAAAATTCAGTGGACAGATTAATATAAATAGAGGACGTGTTGGCTCATTTTTTCACTCAACTCACTCACTCTCTCAGTCAGTTTAGCACAAGTTTGGAGCTGGAATGGCATACAAGTAAGGTGCATCTTCTAGGGTGGTTCTTGGTGGTGCTTGGTGAAACTCTTGGTGATATTCTTGGTGATACTCTTGGTGATATTCTTGCTAAGTATGGCACAATTTTGAGAGATTAGTGCAACTGCAACTGTTGCAATTGTGTATGGTACTTGTTCTATGGATATGGAGACTCTCTTGTGCACTACCCTTGGAGAAGGAGTGCTCTACTTGTCTTGAGTTGTTGTAGTAGTTAGCAGCTAGGGTTTATCTGTTGGTTGTAGTGTTTCTTCTGGAATCATTCTATCTAGAAAATGTTATGATGCTCGGGGGTGGTTGCGTTCCTATGGTTGGGTGACAATAGTGATATTGTCTATGGTAAAACGAGCACATCGAATATTTTAAAACCATTCTCACTCTTCAAACATTTATGAATCCATTTCTAATTACATTCTCACTCCTTTATAGTTATTACAAGTTTTTCTTATAGACTCTTGGTCACACACTCGAGCTATAAAACAAGTTGTTAGCTCAAAAAATAATACATATTGTATTTGCTCAAGTATAGTTACCTTTTGTAGGGAAACAATGTGAATGAAAAATGAGGGCTTGAAGAGAATAAAATCACCTACCATAACATTCTCTTGAGGCCTCTTATGTGACCAACGTTCTCGAATGTTATCATCAGTAAACAAGCAATAGAATATAGAAGAAAATCCATTCCATGGATCCATTTTAATGAATTAGAAAGGCCATAGGCCCACCATTTATGGAAAATATGGTATCAAAGCGGGTTCATCAGAGACCTTGAATCAGTTTCCATGGTAAAATCCTTGAATAGGGAGAAGTGGAAGAGTTGAGAGACTTCAACAAGCAGATTCAAAAGGAAAGCTGATATTGGAAGCAAAGAGTAGATGAGCTGGAAAAATAATTTCCCAAGTGCCAGTACTCCTTCATCGCCATGAGGGAAGTATCAGACACGAGCAGAGTGAAAATCTTACAGTTTGGGGGAGAAATTCAATGAGCTAGATAATTGGTAAGAGGAGAGGTTCACATAAGTCGTTTCTCAACCATATCAGGACTTGGAAATAAAGGAAGAGGCCTTAAAGAAGCTAGAATAAGTTGTCCAATAGAAAAAGCAAGACCCTTCCATTTCCACTTTTGAAGCTAGTACTATGATGGAGGAAAGCATGATAAACTCATATTCTAAGACATTTTCTCAAGAAATCGTTGGTGACTTTGAGAAGCACACTAGAGGCATTGGTTCCAAGCTCATGAGGCAAATGGGTTACAATGGCCAAGGGATAGGAAAGAAAGGCCAAGGGATTTTGATCTCCATTATAGCTCAAGAGAGGCCCAAACATGAAGGCCTAGGATTCAATGGAAAAGAAGCCAGCACAAGTGTAGCACAAACCACTTTCATCAAGGCATGAGGAACTGGAAAAGGAGTCATGTGCAACAAGCCACTAAAATTTGTTTGTAGAAGCTTGTAAGAGGTCATCAAAGAGATTATTCCACCATCCAGATCTGCTCCAACTCTTGGTGGACCAAGCAACCCAGATAACAAGCATCATCACAAACTGAAGACATATGTCATAGTTTTTTTTTGTTGCAAGAAAAGGGGTCATAAGGCTAGTAATTGTTGGCACTCCAAAAGGCCAAGCATCCCATGTAGGAACTATTTCCACTACTGCAGATTGACTGGACATTGGGAAGCCAGATGTTGGAGGCTTCACCTGGAACTCCATCCCAAGAACCAAACAATCAAGAAGAAATCTTGGAGATTCAAGATCAAGGTAAGGAGGAATTGATTACACTTGTATCCCAAGGAGAAACAATTGTCCAATGACCTATTCCAACAACAAATGCCATTTCTATCCTTGAGATGGAAAACAAGGTTATGCCAAAGGTATCCCTTACTCAACTCTTATCTTCAATCCTAAAGTAGAGGCACCCTTTCTTGGACATTTGATAATTTTTGCTTGATGGAAGGAGAAGAAAAATATTGAAGGGAGTTGAATCTTTTGGGGACCAAAAGCCTACAAATGGGTAGGTGTGATCCGAATTGGATCCTCACCTAAAATATTTTGTAAGTTTGTAATAAGAAAGTAATGTTTTGTTTTATTTCATTTTGTCTTTTTGGAAAAATTGGAATGAGAGATGAACCATGTGATGGTTGGCCTTTAAAAGGAATCCCATTAAAAGAATGAAGGATGTATTGAAGGGGGAAGCAAGGAGAATTGAGGAAGACAATAGCAGAAATAAGAGCTCCGAAAGCGCAACCTTCTTGAATATTGATGGACAAAGGAGCCTGTCCAAGATGAGCGAAGCTGCCTCTGAGCCATATCCATCTGCTTCTTCTTTTTGTGTGAGTAAAAATACACATCTGTGTATAGCTCACCCCTCTGTATTTATCTCCTTAACTTAATGAAATTCCCAATAAATTTTGGTTTTCTAATGTAAAATATGTGTGTTAATGATGAGTTTTATCATTGTGATGGTTTTATGATTGTGTTAATGCTTGGTGCTTGAATGTTTGCTCTAGTTGTTGAAAATAAATTCCACAACATAACTTACCTTCCTTTGGGTCAAATTTTTCATAGTTGCATCGATTTTTTACTTCCCCGGGTGTCTATCCTTTGCCACAGAGTGTTGGTCAACTCACTTACATGTTTTCTTCATTGTTAGGATTTTTTTCCTTTGCCCATAGGCTGTTCACAACCATCTATTGCTTGTTGGGAATTTTTCCTTTCCCCACAGGCCATCCACAACATTTTGTTAATTGTTGGACGGTTTTCCTTTGCCCATAGGCTATACACAGACCATACTCAATGTTCTAATGTTTTATGGGATTTCTTCTTGACTGTTGAGAAACTAAATTCATCCATAGAACATTTTTTTCATTGTTGGTCGAGTTAATTCACCCCCTGGGCGTTTTTCTCCACTATTGGACAAATAAATTCATCCATTGAGAATTTCCTTCATTGTGGGTCTTGGACACAAGGATCAAGTTGTGTAATGGGTGATGGGACAGAACCTTCCCATAAACATAGTTTTGGAACTTAGTTGGCATTGGTTTGGAAACCATAAACAGCGCAAGCCAAGTAGTAAACAAGCCAAAACATAAAAGCAAATTCATTCTGCAGAAGCATTTGTGTTGATGAAATGGACAGGCCATAGGCCCACCATTTATAGATCGGGATGATAGCAATCATTCCTCCCAACCACCCAAGCTAAACCCAATTGACTATATATAGTGCATTATTTACTTCATGTTCTAATACAAATGTCATATGAAGTATATCTACAAAAAAAACCAAGCATTATTTATATGCTACGTCACCTTCTAGTGCATAACATGTTTACACTAAATGAAGACACTATAGATCTACATGTCGACTGGAAAAAAAAAAAAGTATAGCAAACAAATTCACTTATGCTCAAGAGAACTTGAAGTAATTATTTTATTTATTGATCAATGATATGAAAAATGGTGATAACGTATATTTCCCTTCGTAGGTTCTCTTATTGTGAATTGAACAAAAACCGAAAATCTCTAATTTGGCTGCGACTCTGATTTAAAGGGTTTAAACTTTGATATTTTATTGAAAGCGACTATTTTTTCTTGTTTATATTGGGAGGGGAAACAATTTTTGTAGGTATATATAAACTAGAAAGTGTGCATTGGATAATCATGTAGCAAATAATTTTCTTTATCAAGTAATTTGTTGAGATCTGGTGATTAAAATAAGATTTTGATAATACAAATTTACAATTTCTGAAGAAAAATAATTATACAAATAAGTTTTTAGATACCTATTTTTTATGATCTATATTATTATTTCAACGATCACAACTTAAAATTTTAGTTGTCAATATGGATCTTACAAAATTTGTTTTAAAAAAACACCAAAAACCAAACTTTGTATTTATAAAAAAAAAAAAACATTGAAGTCTAAATGTCTTCAGTCATGTATGTAAAAGGCTTATGTGTTGAAAAAAATGTATTACAAGACTAGGAAACATGAGTTCCTATTGAGATTGTGGAGGCTTGGTCTTCATATTGTTATCGCACAATCTGTACTTGCCTAAATCCCAAATCAAGCGGATGCAAGATTGGTGTAAAAGGGGGTGATCTATAACTGTCACCTTAATAAGAAACCCCTTTCTCTTTAGGAGTATATCAATGTACCCAAGGGGAGACGTCCCCGGTGACCTGAGTTTTTGAGAAGGCTAAGGCCAAAGTACAAGAAAGTTCCATCCCTCTCACAAGTCACTCAATTTCAAAGGGTTCTTTGAAATGTCTTATAGATATGAAGCAAAGGAATAATATTGTGTACATGCCCAGAACAAGACAACAAAATAGAAAAAGGGCACTTTCCAAGTACCAAAACGATATTAATGCTTCATAAGACAATGAACTCTTAAAAAATATACTAGCTGATATAAAATTGCAACAGTACAATAGTTTACAACAGAAATGATAAATGTGTAATAGCCACAATAACTATGCTTCAAAATGCTTGAGAGAAGACTAGAAAAGGTAGCTTTAACTAGGAAAATTGATATTAGATAGTCACAAGTAGATTTAGCAATGTTTAGCTAGCATAACATGTCACTTTTAAGGTCAATTTTTTGTTGTTAGATGGTTGTAGCAATCTTTTGAAACAACAACAAGTTAGTTAGGGAAATAGGCTAATCTAAGGTTAGTACGAGTTAGTGGATGCTCCAAGGAAGATAGTTTGAAAGTTGTTTGATAAATCAATCACTAGTAGTGAGTAGACTAGTGCCTTATAGGGTAATGGAGTCAATGATAGCGGCATCAACTCTTAGAGGGAAATAGAAATGATAATACTTAGTCAAAAGGATATGGAGAAGAAGAGAGAGGTGTTGGTAACCCAAGGCCTCAAGCATCCAAGTTCTAGAGATAATTGCTAGAAAGTAAGGAAACTTAGGCCCTAGCGATTTCTCTTTCCTTAGACAAATTGAAACAAAATATGCAATAGGAAATATAAGTAGGGTTGATAGAGTGCTACAATGGTAGGGCTCTAGTATCTACTTCTAGACACGGTGCTCTTTGAGAAATTTAAACAAGTGAAAATTATAGGGAAAAGGATAATAACTTATGCTTTTCTCCTAGGGCTTCAAGCAAGCAATTTCATAATCTTTAATATGGAACAAGTAAATTTCACCATAAGAATTCATTCACAATAAATAAATGCATATTCTATACTTACTTCACTAAGAATAATCAATATTAAACCCTAGTTGAAGATTTTCCACCATGAAAATAGCTAAGAAACACCAAAATTAGCCTCCTCCAAGAAGTGCGCCTAAAATTTCAGCCAATAACCCTTGAAAAGGGCGCAAATTTCATACCTCACCACTTGTGTGATGAGTGATGATGAAAAAATGAGAGTTTCTCTCTCTTATTTATACAATATCAATGACCTTTAATTATAGTTAGGTCATAAAAAGATCGGCATGGCCAAATTACATTAAAATCCAGTTTTTACATAAATGACATAAATTAAACTCTAAAATCAAATCTAAGGGTGATGTCATGCCCTTCTAGAGTGACATTACCCCATAGGGTGGAACGTTAGGCCTCAGATGCCAAATGTTTGGCCTCCAAAGGCCCCAAATGTTGCCACACATGCCAACTAGCACACAACGGTCCTCATAAATGCAAACCCTAACTAGATGATGTCTAAGGTCAAAATGATGACGTCATGGGACTCCAAGGGTCAACGTCCAAGAGGAAAGTCAAGACCCCACTGGGTCTAGGTCTGTCGGAGTGTCCCTGGTGAAACATCCTTCTTTCTTCCTGGTGCAAGCCTATGGTTTCTCTTTTCCCCCTAGTGGGCTTACATCATCATATTGTTGGGCTTTCAGCCCCATGGAGGTATGACCTAATCATTCCCCCATATGTACCTCTCCACCTGGAAAATGTTGGTTGTGGAGCCTGATTATCTTCCTGATTCATAGGTCCTTGCTTTCAGCTGTGTTTATACCCCATGAAGTATTTACACCCCAGAAGTATGTACACTCTTCCACGCGGGGGAGTGCAGAGGGGGGG
>ML802839.1:196012-216323 GCA_009831015.1 Picea engelmannii | reverse complement strand
TATCCACCAACTAGTACCTTGAGTTTTGTTTTATCTTATGGGTCCCCTTTTCTTACTGAGAAGCTTTTTATTTCTTTCTAGGGAATCCTTAGGCGAAAAATCTCAAAATTTTCATTTGGGATTTTAACTCTTGTGAACTACTTTTACCCTCTAGGCCTTTACCCCATTCCTCCCACAAGGCAAGGTACAACCCTTCTTAGCGTGGAAAATCCAATGCCCGAACCAAGGTGGGGGGAGATAAGAGGAATAATGATGGAAAGTGGTAAGTATGGAGGGAATGGCCGATGACCTTTCATAGACCCACCCAGTGGAATCTCATCCTAAAGGGGAATCAACTTACTAGGGAATTATGTCACCGTCCTAGATATGAACAAGTTAAAGAGAATAATTTCCAAGAAAATGTTATGAAATGAAGGAGAATTCAGTGCAACATATTCAAGTGCTTCAAAAATCAGAGTGACACATACCATGATACCCATACTCATTACCTCGTGGAGCAAGACTTACTGCTACTTCAGGAACAGGCTAGTGGGATGGATGTTTTTGTTGTTGATAGATGGGCTGCACTGAAGAAAAGATGGGCCCTTCGGGGCCATACTCAAGTCATCTGGCTCTCGACACTCCATGTCTAGGACATGTGGGCCTCGAGACATGATCTCCTTAGTTATCCCTAGGATAGGGGATAACATCTGGCTCCAACTTGGGGACATGTGCCCATCGTAGAGCACATGAGAACCTCAACATCTCTGGCATGACCTGTATCTTCTAGATCTCAACAAAATGAATCAATAATATTCAAGGTGGTGATATCACCCCTCACTCATATATGCTATAGTGGAATAAAAGTAAACATGCATATATACATAATGAAAGAATTAAACTACACTATACTAGCATGATATGTAGATGGTATATATAATGAATGTCAATGCCTACCTAACTTACCTATACTTACCTATGAATTCAAGTCTTTTCCCCATGATGGGGTTTAAGGAGGTGTCCACTAACCGGTAATGGACATTTTCTTCCTTCTAACGTGGATAGATAGTAGGCATAATTGATTGACTTCCTTCTGATTCTAAAAGGTCCAAGCCAAAACTGCACATTCCCTTTAACATTAGTAGGCTCTACTTTCTTCATGTTCCACATCCAAACCGTATCTCCCTCTTGATACTATTTTGTTTTAAACTTGGTTGTTTCTTGTATAAATCTAGTATATTGTTTTGAGGGAGGAGGGTGGGATTCAGATGTGAAGACCTCTTGTTGGGTTGGTCTGATCAATATGTCATCATCCCCTTTCTTTAATAATTTGACAGCTCCAACTTCCTTGTCCTTGTATTTATCTAGGAGTTGTTGATACTCTTCCTTCTTTGGCCATTGTATCTTATCAAAATATTCCTCTGAAGTGAAAGGAAAATCCTCTGGGGAAAATATAGGAAGGTTTTCCTTGATCGACTCATGTGTCACACTAGTTTCAACATCGTTGTCAATTTCTTGCACATGGACCTTGGCCATTGGCATATTTGGAAGGTGCTCTATTGTCCCATTCATCATTGGTACATTGATGTAAGTTATATCCATCTCTAATGTACCTCCCAACATTGCAACAAACTTCCTGGACAAAAGCATCCCCCACACATAATGGACATCCACCACCACAATATCCATATGGATCACTCTGTCAGGATATTTACCAAGGCATACTTCAACATTTTCAACTACCTTGTGAGTGGGTATGGCCCTGGATTCAAAATTGCACACATTCCTATAAGGTCATGTGGCCTTTAGGCCTATTTTCTCCATGACCTTCAAAGACATCATGTTAGAACTTGCTCCTGAATCAAGCATACAATTGTTAAGACATTTGTTATTCACCAATAATGTCATGAAGCAAGGCGAGTTTCCATCATACTGAACCCTAAAATGGTCTGCTTGTAACATGATAGGAGGGTCCATTGGCTCATATGATACTTTGAAAAAAAATCGAACCTTTCTTTCACAAATGGAACCTTGATAACTTCCCTTAGTGGAATGGTCATGTGCATTTTGGCCAATGCACCTTCAAATTCAAAATTCAAATCAACCTTGTCAATCTTGGGAGGATTTCTAGGAAGAAGTATGTTCATGGGTGGAGGTCTTGATTGTGAAGTTATAGGTCTAGTAGAGAGAGGTTGGTTCATTCGTTTTTTCCTAGTATACACTTGAAATTCTTGTTTTTTCAACTTTTCTCTCGACTCTTGATCAACGTTATTTATCACCTCCATCCTATCATTCCTAGCTGCTTCCTTTATGCCTTCTTGATGTTCTTCAAGTGTGACATTAAGACAACATTGTGGGCCCTCAATGGTATGATCAACAATATTCACTTGGTCATGTTCACCATTGTTCAAGGGACATTCATGTTCCCAATGTGAGTCTCTACATTGCAAGAACCAAGAGTTTTCATCTACCGTGTTTGTGGGGGCTAAAGTATTAGGGACTTCTTGATCATTCTTTGGTTTCAAAACTTGAGTCCCCCTCTGGAATTTCCCTTTGTAAGAAGCCCTAGGAGCTTGTTTTTGAGCTCTTTCCAAGTTGACAATCCTATTCATCATTAATTCTTGGGGTTTTACCATGCCATCTACAGTCAACTATAGCTTTTCCAAGCTAGCGCCAATATTTGAGGTAGATTCAACATTATGGACTACTTTGGGTTTCGCATCTATTTTGACTCTTGAGGCAAAGAAAGTTTCAACTTTTGATGATGATAGATTGTCTTCAATATTTGTAGCCATCTCTTGGGATTCTTGGATTGTTTTAGGGGCTTTGTCTCTGAGGAGAAATCCTATTTGTCCTATAAAGGCCTTAGTGTAAAGAAAGAGAAGGAAATTGTTTGAAGGGTGATAGCTCACTAAGATCTTTTGTACCAACCTTTCAAATTTATCATGAAATTCCTAACAGTTTCATTCTTGGATTTTTTTATGTTATTCATCCTTATCAACAGTGTTGACGATTAAAATCGCAATGATGAATTCTGCCCGCAAAGGATTACTAAGCCCTGTTATTTATTTATGATAATAATAATTAACTAGTAGGTGGGACCCCCTTGTACACTAGAGGCGCAAAGATAGACGTGTTACACTTATATGTTGTTGCCGTTATGATGTTGCCTACACAATCCTATATAGTTGATGATGCAGTCTTGGTTTCATTTGATATGATGACATGGTTGGTTGATGCATTGTTGCTAAATGTTGTTGATATTCACTTGCAATACAAGGCAGTGCTATGGATACGAGGATTAAATTGTTTACGAGTGTTATGTTATGTTATAGCATTGATTAAAACAAAAAAATTATACATGATTTTATGCAAAGATAGTGGGATGATATGGGAGCTTGATCAAAACAAAAAGGAAAAAAGCTAAGGATAAACCCTAATATTATGGCAAAAGGGATTACATCTAAACCTTGAAAGTGTATATAATAGTGACAAATGTGAAGTACCTTGCTGCTACTATGCGATTGTGTTTAAAGGATTATATGGGAGCACATATGGGAATGTTAACATATGATTATTATTGAAGTTATGACATGTTTCAGGCGGCGCACTATACAATGGATATGGCATCCAATCTATACAATAGATATGACATTGAATTATGCAATGGTTATGGTTTGAATTTAATGGTTGATGTTGTGTTAATGGGTTGGCTCGTATGCGAAATTGAATATGGCCAGGTGAGGAAGCAATGTGCATTTACTGCATGTTACTCCAAATCACCCTCAAGCCCATCACCCTAGCATAGTTTCATTGTTTCTCTGTTGGTTGTGGAAGCTCCACGATTTCAGGTTTTGAAGGGGAAAACTCAAGCCAGCTCTTCATTGAAGCAATTTTTCACAAGTATGGCTCTTTGCTTTCCATCCATGATGGACTATCTATATTATGAATCAAATGGTGGCTCAGGAGTGCATGGGTTCTGTGTTTTTCTTGAGTTTTCGACTAAATATCAATGTTGTGTTATGGTGTCCTCCATGGTTACTGTGGAATGTTGGCATTTTGAAGGAAAGTAATGGGTGTTATTGCTTTGTAAAGTCTATGCATTGGTTATTGATAAAATGAATTCGTTCAGCTTGGCTTTTTATGATGATTCTCTGTGGAAAATGATAACAGTGGTGCAACGAGCTTTGATTTTTATTGTTGTGGGGTTTTACCACCAGTCTGGGTATCAATTATTGTCACCCCTTTCTCGTCTCGATCATTGTTATGATTTGTTTCCTAGGTTGCAATGAAACTGTCGACAGTGGTGTGGTTCTCTTAGGCTAAACCCTGAGCCAATGTTGTTATGGATTTTCCTACTGTCACTAACACCGAAAGCATTCCACGGTCCAATCTTTTTTTTCCCAGAATGCCAAATGGAGGCCTGTGTATGTATCGAATGGCTACGAGTTGTGCTCTGGCATTATTTTCACAAGATTTTTAACACTCTCTCCTCGCATATCTATTATAATGGATGATTGTTATGTTTTTGAGCCTCGTTGTCAATTGTTTTTCGAAGGTTATCAACCTCCTGGGTGTTGGGAAGAGACACGGTCCCTCTATGTTTTCAAGGATTCTTCATTGTTTAAATCAACCCTTGTTTCCTCTCTGCAATAAAGTTTTAGAGGCATCTGTGTGTGCCTAGGTTGTTGAGCTCGAATTGCCTTGTTTCTACTCGGCCATTCTCTTTATGGCTCTATCAAGTTCTTGGAGTTATAAGTTGAAAGATTGTGGAGGAGCATGGATCTCTGTTGTTCCAAGATTTTACTTATTTACCTGTGATTTATTCTCGGTGGTAAATTATTTTAGGAGGTAAAAAGGATGACGAGCTCTCTGTGTTTTTTGAAGGTTAAACACACTCTGATTACCTCTCTGTAGTAAATTTTATTGAACGATACTTGGTTCTGGTTCTACTGAGCACGATTTGGTTTATCGAGCCTAATTTATTTCATTTCTCCTCGAGCACCTTTGGTTCTGTCAAGATTTTGGTTTACCAGTTTAATGATTGTGGTAATTATAAAAAAAAGCACAGGCTCTCTGACTTCAGAGACAATTTATTGATTGAGTCTTTGTGTTTTCTCTATGTGATGAATTTGTTTGAACAGAAAAAAAAAAAAAAAAGTATGGTTACCTACAGCCCGAGAGCTTTCTTTTTGGTCGATTATGGTCTTTCTTACTATGGTGAATCCTACCACAATCATGATTCCAATTGAGTTATAAAGGTACCTATGTGTATGATCAATTCATCAAATATGATCTTGGTCCTGACAATTTTAAAAGAGACACATGTGTGTTGATATGGTTATGTTCTCTTCGTTCTCTTTATGGCTTTGTATTTTATCGAGCGTTTCTTTTGGAAGAAAGTCTGTATATGTTTGATGAATGCGGATCTCAAGCTCAGAACTACTTGTTTTGGGGTTAAGTATTGTGGTCGAATTAATATTGGTATCAATTATATTGTTGAAGGCTCATGTGTATGTTTGGTTCATTAAACATGCTCTTGGTTCTGTTCAGATTTAAGAAGGACCTGTGTGTGATTGAATCGAGCCCGATCATTGTTTGATGACAGTTGACTGTTGGTGGTTAGTGTTGGGTCTATTATCATATGTTTTCCAGGGATGAATATTGGATATAAATAGTGGAATCGTTGTGCATATTATGTTTGTTTTAAAAAGAAGAGATCGACATTAGAGCATGCAGGACTGTGGCTCGAATGGTTATTTGTTACTGTGTAATTGGAAATGATATGCATAGTCATTATATAGGATACACATATTGATATAAATTGAAGAATTCTGGGAAATTAAATTGTTTTCTTGAAGACAATAAGCAATTTGTTTGCAATTAAGGAACAGTTAAATGTTTTTGGTCTTGGAAGTGGATGCCTTTTGGATTGAAATTGAAACAGAGCTATGATTGAGGTTTGATTTAATTTATTTTATGAACATTATCTGTATAATTCCCTCTCATTTTCTCACTATTTCGCACATTATAATCCCCTCATGATCCCAAATTCATTTTGCACGCCCTGTTCACTAAAATAAAATTAAAACTCTGTATGCCAGTGATTAAAAAATGACACATAGATAGGAGATAGCTGATATATCTTCGTATTGTTTGCACAGTCAGTTATTTTATTAATTGTCGAGCACTACTCGTGTTCCTACTCCCTGTCATGATATCACTTTTTCGCTTATTACAATCCCCCTAGATATCCCATGAACCATATTTCACCCCCTGCTCATTTGACAATTATTATATAATTTTATGGATTGGGTTGCATGGGAATGATGTTAATTTTTGAGCCAAACTCTGTTTCATATAAAGAGAATGTCATGTATGGTCCGTTAAGAGTTAATTGCTAATAATTGTTGCATAAAGGATGACCTTCTTCAACAGAGGCAGTCATGGCCGAAATAATAGGGGAAAAGGTAACTGGAACAGAGGGCCTAGAAGGCCCAGATTCTCAATACATTTTGATGTCGATCCTCAAGAGTTAAACCATCTTTTTCAAGCTCAATTTTTTAATTGGATTGGGCAAGGGATAGTTCAGCCTAGACCAGAGAGGCCTCCTTTCCAGCCCCAAAATGTTCCTGGTATCCATGTGCCTCCCCATGTATCTTTGCAACCTGAAGTTCTTGAGAATGATGGATGGAAGGAGATTGTTCACCCAACAGTCTCCCACCATAGTGGCTGGCCAAACTTGTCATTACCTCCTCCTCCTCCACCTATAAACCCAAATGCTCAAATTTCCCCTGCATACTCACTTGTATAGTCCTCCCATGCAAGAAAAAGACTCAAAACTGAGGCTCACCATGTGCATGACAAAGGTAAAGTTGATGCTACTCCCTCCTCTCCTTCAAGTGACTCAGCCAAGTCAGTGTCCTCACGTATGCACTTGAGGCATGATTGATCCCATGTAATTAGTGAGATCAAGCCTCAAGGTTCCACCCAACCTAAGGCTAATTCAGGGAAGTCCAAATGGGACAGCAACAACAAAGGAAGAATTGTCTCTCAAAGTGGCAAATATGGTTTTTGATTAATATGTTATGATTGATTTGTTGAGGACAATGGACTGCAGAAATTTTTGGACAGTAGACTATTTTTTGGGATATTGTGGATCATTACATGTTTTGGATATAATTGGAAATATTTCTGATATTTAAATTTCAAATTTTGGAAATAATTATGGGAGACACAAGGAGGCATGTGTTTGATTGTTGTCTAATTATGTTTATTTTTGTTAAGAAATAAAAGGGAGTCACAAGGGGTCCCACCTGCTTAGTTATTATTTAATAAAACACCCTTTATTATTATTATTATTATTATTATTATTTATTCCCCTAAACTAAAAGTTAGTTGAGTTATATTTAACTTAAATAAATGAGGTATTTGAACTACTTCAACTAATTTGGAATGCACAAAATCCAAATGAGAAGGAAGAAAAAAACAGAGAATAGAAGAAGAAAGCATACTAAGGTTTGCTCTTGAGTTTTATTGAGATAGTTCAGTTTTCATTCATTCTTCAATTCATTAAAAGCCTAATTCTCTTTTATGACAGCAGAGTCATGTTGTAGACAACAAGGTTTAAAGCTTAACCTTATCATTCAGATGCTTGTTTCAGAGGTGTTGATATATCTTTGATAGTCTGTGTAGACTTGTTTGTTTATGAATTGAGTTTCATGATTGATAAAGGATCTTGTGCAGAGTCAAGTGGGCAGCAGTCTGTGGCAAGTTGATCTAGATTTTAAATTCTAGTTTTTACTTCTTGTCAGAGTCCTTTTGTATGGTTTTCATCGAGGATATCTAAGTTTAACCTTGGTCCATACCCCCACAGGGATTTTTGTAAAGAGAATGATACTTTTTATTTCTTGGAATGAAATAAAACGATTGTTATTCTGTCTCATTTGGGTTAATCTGTGGCTTGGTATTTTTTCTTTTGATCTCCACATTTACTTTATGCAATCTGTTTGTATTCATAAAATTATATAAAAATGTTATATTTTGCAACAATCTTTTTATTTAAAAAATCAGCCTAAACTTTTGTAATTAATACTTGTGGATTGGGAAACACATTTTGAGGCTATAAACATAGGGTAATATTCTCGGTTATCTTGCCTTAGCCAAGCAAGATTCGAAAATGCTCGAGTAAGATCAATTCATATATTTTCCTCAACAAGAAACATGTTGGGGTCTTCCTTGACACTCCATCGTTTGAGGAACACTTCCACTAAGTTTTCCATGGCTGAAATACTAGCATCAGAGAGACCATTGTACCATCGTTTAGCGGCATCATAGAGGGTAGCAGAGAACAATTTCATAGCCAAATATTCAACATCATCACTGATAGGATGAAGTTGAAAAGAAGGCCCAAAAGTTGCTCATATGATCCTCAACACTAACTACACCATTAACAATGAATTTAGGTAACCATTTCTCATACCTAGGGGGAATTTGCCTAGGGTATCCTAGTATATTTGTCATTTCTAACTGTTTAAAAAGCTTGGATGACCAATTTCTCTGGTTATTAGCTTGATTTGGATTAAGGGTCTGGGTCTACGCGTTAGACATTGCGTTCAAAGGAATATTGCCTCCAAATAATGATTTTACTATAGGAGAGTCTCGGGTAAGTTTTCTTCTAAAAGACTTGGGAGGATTGGTATACCTCCCTGAACTTTGTGGAGTTGCCAGATAATCTTCTCAAAATTATCAAAAGGATGAGGGAATCACCCTCAATGGAGTCGCCAGGTAAGCTTTGCAAAACAAAGGCTTTGAGGGAAAGGCTTGCCGAAAAAATGTCGTTGAGGAATATTGACTCAGTGTTACCCGGAAATGGCGCCAAAATGTTATCGCACAATCTGTACTTTCCTAAAGCCCAAATCAAGCAGATGCAAGATTGGCGTAACAGGGGGTGACCTATCACTGTCACCTTAATAGGAAACCCCTTTCTCTTTAGGGGTATCAATGTACCCCAAGGGAGACATCCCCAATAACCTTAGTTGTTGAGAAGGCTAAGGCCAAAGTACAAGAAAGTTCCCTATGTCTCACAGGTCACTCAATTTCAAAGGGTTCTTTGAAATGTCTTATAGAGATGAAGCAAATGAATAATATTGTGTACCTTACCAGAACAAGACAACAAAATAGAAAAAAGGCACTTTCCAAGTAACAAAATGATATCAATGCTTCATAAGACAATGAACTCTTAAAAAATATACTAGTTGATATAAAATTGCAGCAGTACAACAGTTTACAACAACAATGATAAATTTGTAACAACCACAATAACTATGCTTCAAAATGATTGAGAGAATACTAGAAAAGGTAGCTTTAACTAGGCAAATTGATATTAGATAGTCACAAGCAGATTTAGCAATGTTTAGCTATCATAACATGTCACTTTTAAGGTCAATTTGTTGTTGTTAGATGGTTGTAGCAATATTTTGCAACAAAAGCAAGCTAGTTAGTGAAATAGGCTAATCTAAGGTTAGTAGGAGTTAGTGGATGCTCCAAGGAAGATAGTTTGAAAGTTGTTTGATCAATCAATCATCGGTAGTGAGTAGGGTTACTAGAGTGCTACAATGGTAGGGTTCTAGTATCTACTTATAGACAAGGTGCTCTTTGAGAAATTTAAACAAGTGGAAAATTATAGGGAAAAGGATAATAACTTATGCCTTTCTCCTAGGGTTTCAAGCAAGCAATTTCATAATATTTAATATAAAACAAGTAAATTTCGCCATAAGAATTCATTCACAATAAAGAAATGCAGAGTTTCTACTTACTTCACCAAGAATAATCAAGCTTAAACCCTAGTTAAAGATCTTCCACCATGAAAATAGCCAAGAAACACCAAAATTAGCCTCCTTCAAGAAGTGCGCCTAAAATTTCATCCAATAACCCTTGAAAAGGGTGAAAATTTCAGACCTCTCCACTTGTGTATTGAGTGATGATGAAAAAATGAGAGTTTTTCTCTCTTATTTATACAATATCAATGACCTTTAATTATAGTTAGGTCATAAAAACGCTGACATGGCCAAATTACATTAAAATCCAATTTTTACATAAATTTCATCAATTAAACCCTAAAATCAAATCCAAGGGTGATTTCATGCCCTTCTAGGGTGATGTTACCCCCCTAGGGTGGAACGCTAGGCCTTAGATGCAAAACCTTTGGCCTCCAAAGGCCCCAAATGTTGCCACACGTGCAAACTAGCAAACAACCATCCTCATAAATGCAAACTCTGACTAGATGATGTCTAGGGTCAAAATGATGATGTCATGGGCCTCCAAGGGTCAACGTCCAAGAGGAAAGGCAAGACCCCAATGGGTCTAGGTCTGTTGGAGTGTCCCTGGTGCAATGCCATTCTTTCTTCCTGGTGAAAACCTATGGTTTTGATTTTCCCCCTGGTGGGGTTACATCATCAATCTGTTGGGTTTGCATCCCCATGGAGGTCTAACCTAATCATTCCTCCATATGTACTTGTCCACATGGAAAAGTCCTGCAGCAACAACAAGTACACCCTACATGGGTTCATAAGTCACGGTCATCATAGCAATTTCAATCACATATAATAATCAAATTACCCAAACATGTGCACCAAACCCCCCTTTACCCAGACAAATGCTTAAAGACATTATGCAGTTCAACAAGTCAGGTTTGGAGAGGGTCTTGGGATGTCCTATTGGGCTAATCCTCCTTAAGTTTGGGGTCTTTCCCAAGTGAGAGCCAATATAGGTCATGTAAGTGTGTGAAATGGTGTAGGGAAAGTGTTTGGGCAGAGGGTGCAATGATAATAGGGAAATGTAGGTCTTGTATGTGGGTGCCTCTGTAGAGGGTGTGTTTCACCTTATCATGGATGCCATTGTTTCCTAGCCCATTCAATTCCTTTTAATCTTAGTCTTATTGTTTTTGGTCTTTTTATTTTCAAGGGAAAAGCTAGGGGACATTGTCCTGTCGTGGTGAGCAGAGATGACAACGTTACCCACAAGCATTTCATGGAAATGAGAAGGATGGCTCATGATGAGACCCCCTTTCTCTTGGCTATGCCACCAAGAGACACTACTCTAGTTTGGTGACCAGATAGATGGTAGTTTCATACCGCTACATGCCCGTGGACCTAATAGGTGAGCTCATGATGAGACTCTCTATCCACCAACTAGTACTTTGAGTTTTAGTTTATTCTACGGGTCCCCTTTTCTTACTGAGAATATTTTTATGGCTTTCTCGAGAATCCCTGGGCAAAGCATCTCAAAAGTTTCATTTGGGATTTTAACTCTTGCAAGCTACTTTTACCCTCTAGGCCTTTAGCCCCTTCCTCCCACAATGCAAGGTACAACCCTTCCTAGCGTGGCAAACCCAATCCTCGAACCAAGGTGGGGGGAGATGAGAAGAATAATGATGGAAAGTGGTAAGTATGGAGGGAATAGACGATGACCTTTCATAAAGATGGGCCCTCCAGGGCCATACGCAAGTCTTCTGGCTCTCGGCACTCCATGTATAGGACCTATGGGCCTCAAGACATGATCAACTTAGTTATCCCTAGGATACAGGATAACAAATACCATTGAGGAGACCGACTTTGGTTGTTGAGCCCATCCTATTTTATGTTTACCAAAATAGCTCGGTTTCGATTCTAGAGAACAATTCTATAAATTTAAACATTTACCAAGTGACTCCATAAATCATCCATATTTAGGAAATTATTTCCTTTATTTTTCCATTTCAAGTATTAAGGGAGTTGAACGCATCCCCGAGTGGTTAAGGTTCCTAAAGGTTTCTTTATTTTTTCACTTGAAGTGTTAAGGGAGATGAATGCATTCCCCAATGGTGAGGGTGAGGATGAGTACACACATGTTCATCATCTTGTATAGTCGGTGGTGGAGTGAATATATATGTGTGACCTGTGTTGTATAGTTGGCAATGGAGTGAATACATCTATGTGTTATGTGTTGGGTGAACGAAGAGTGAGTGTATTAAATGAAATAAATACAAAGTAATGTGATTATTATTATGATTTAAATATTAAATAATATTTTCACTATATTTTGAATTCGACCTATAATTTTGGAATGTAAGTTTCATACTATTAAGAGTTATTGTTTGCAATTTTACTATATTAGTATAATTTGTTTCTTACTACATTCGTGAGAACTTGAGGATCACTTCCAAATCCATGATGGAATATCTTAAAGTGTTTTATGATTTTTATGGTGGGAGTGGTTATTGAGATTGCTTGGAAAATCCACAATGGTCATTTTTATAGTCAACATTTCAGATCTCCAATCAGATCCATCATCTGGACAAAATCATCGAGTAGGAGAAGATAGATGCTTGACAATAAATACATCAAAGAACAAAGACGAGAAGAGAACCCTAGAGAGCTTAATAATTTCGGCTATGCAAGAGAATAAAAACTACAAAAACCCTAGAAAACTAAAGAAAAAACCTTAAGAATACAACCCTAGAAAGCTAAAGAATAACCCTAAAACTACAAGAACCCTAGAAACCTAAAGGAAAAATAATAAATACCTAATTAATAATAGAATAATACTTATGATAGTACAATATTATTATGAAATGGTTTTAATAGTATTATAATAGTATTATTAATAATCATAAAACAATAGTACTATGAATTAATAATGGTATTCTTAATCTTTTTGAAGAATAGTACATAAACTAATACTAATATTAAGATATTATTAATAATATTAAAATAATTCCCAGGATGGGGTGCCACGTAGCTCAGATGGTGCCACGCAGTCAACATGCAACCCAAGCTATTAATGAGGCCTGACACCACCCTAACCTTCATTTCTTGGATGGAGGACATAATTAATCATGCTCTTGGGTAGGTTGGACAACTCCCTCACGCAGGTTTAATGGAGCTCTCAATGCGCCATGGCGGAGGGGTGACGATGGGTACGAGAGGCCTGTGCAAGTTCACTTCAAATTCCCCGGTACTCCTCCATTTCTTCCAGGTTGGTTATGGCTCGTTTCATTCAAATTTGTTTTCTCATTTGTGCTATGCTCTGCTTAGTTGTCCAACTCTGCATGCTCTTCTTCTCAATTCCATCTAGCCTTCCTTCTTTACCATGCCCCGTGAGCATGGGAAACTCAAGAGGGTTCCCTCTTGGTATTTCTATGCAGCAAGGTAGAGATGCCTTCACAAGTTAGTACATGATTCCTCGACAGCTCTAATTCAAAGGAATAAGGAGTTGAAGTCGCCTCCCATGGCCTATGTGGAGGAGGAAATTCTAGAGGAACCAATTACGGTTCCGCCAGAATCCCTCCTCTACACGGTTTCAGGCCACCATGACCAGCCCAACACCAGTATTCCTACAATTTCTACAGTGGCAGCCTTGGAGGGGGTAACTTGTATAGTCCAAGAAGAAATTCCCTGGGCCGACCGCCTGGTCAAGCCTCCACCGCATACCTCAGCCATGGCTCGAGAGTTGCACTCACCTTTCTTCCTAGCGCCAGAACACCTGGAGCTCATCTTCGAGATGAAGAGGGACATGATGGAGCAACTCCACAGGCACACTCTCCTCAGTAGAAGACATGACATCTTGTTCGATGCCTTCTCGTGCATGCAACGTCGGCAGAGATGCCCAACATGTGCACAACCTTACAGAAACACTCAGGATGGCAGGCTTAATAGTTCCTTTAATGTTTAAGGTTCATAGCCTCTCTGCACTTCCTCTACAAAACACGTGTATTTTTGTTACTATTATTCAACTTTATTGTTTTATGTTATGTCCAGATTTTATGTTTAGTCTTTTTCTTGCATGTCTAGATAGCTCTGTCACAACACTCTACTGCCACCTACTTTTGTTTCGAATTGTTTGGCGGAGCAGGTGGTGGATTTTCCTTTTTGGCTACCAGAACAAAAGGGTGCCACCTATTTCAGTTTCCACTAGTTTGGCGAAACAGGTAGCAGGCCTGGGAACTTGAACTGGTATGTACTGTGACAACTGTTTTTTGAGGAATTAACACTTTTTTATTTACAAAAAAAAAATTAAAGAATAGTACACAATTTTATAATGGTATTAGGGTATTATTAAAGTATTAAAGCTAGAGAATACAAAAACCCTACTCACTTTATATGTTATGTTTGGATTGTGTACCTTGCTTCCAGTCTTCATGAGGCATCTTGGATTGCTTGAGCCCCCTCCTTCGATGATTATTGAGCATGATTGGATGAAATTTTGATCCTTTGTAGAATGTTAATGGGCTATTACCCCACTAGTATGAATGTCATCCCCGTTATTTGGAATTCCTAGTACGATGTTGGAGGTTTTGATCACATGGCTCCATTCACAGGACCCCCCTAGCACAAGTGGACATGACCTTGAGGTCATTGATGATCAAACATCCATGGATGATGATGATAGCTTGATGGGATGCTTCACCTTCCTTGGAGAACGTTGGACCTTTTCTTGATAACATTGCACTTGAAGAAATGATGTGGCACCTTTCCATGAATGATGGTATCCTTTGATGATGGGACATTTCACTTGAATGTTGAAACGTTGCACCTCTTGCGGATAGGACACTTGATGTGATGTTTGGGATCCTTGATGATGACTTGACACCTCTTGATGAGACATCACACATTTGGAGCCTTGAGGTACCTTTTGGGATGAAACGTTGCACCCTTTCATGGCAACGTTTCACCTTTTTTACCATCTTTTCATCTTTTGAGGCCACACATGTGATCTCTAGACCACTTACTTGTGGGACGATTTGATGTATGAGCTAGGTTATTATATCTTGGAGGCATTGTTGGGGGCCTTAGAGACCTATCCACTCATGTATCATGGAATTTTTTTATGTATTATTGCCTTATCTTTGTTGGGTATGTGTTATATTATGCATCAGGACCGTATTTTTTCTGCCTCGGGACCACATTATATTTAGGTGGTTTTTCGGCACATGGTTTCTTTGCCAATGGTTTTCTATTTCCGATTAAGGAATTAGGGTTTTTGACTAATCCGGGTCATTGGGTTAGGTTTTTGGATGCCGCTTGCTCCTATATGTATTTTATATTGTAAACATTGTAACATAATGAATTAATATAGAATATGTTGGTTTTCCCGGCTTGGGTTTCCAGTGGAAAATTCTTTGTGTAATGTTTGTATTTTCCATTGTATCTTTTATGTTCCTTTACTGAATATCTGTTTGCAGTAGATATTGTACAAGGTTAAAATCTACAATCTCTAATGTTTCTGAGAGATAAAGGCTTTATTTTATGTTTATAGGGCTTGTATTATGTGAGGAGGGTGTTATATTTCTTTATAATAAGAGAAGCACTTCTCACTTTCAAATCATTGCTACTTGTGGAGATTTATCACTCTTGTTTACTTCTACTTGTTCTCTCTCATGAAGAATGTTATGGATGGTTAACTAGGGCTAATTTTTTTGGAGCTATGCTTGTAAGATCTACTACTTTGATGACATGGAAATTGGGGCTTTGATGGATGAGATATGTTTTGATAAAGTGTTCTCTTTTGATCTTATGGTTTTGTTTAATAATGCATTGTTAGATTAATGGTGTTTCTCTAGTGGTGGTTCTTCATTTTCTTGGATCATTTTTTGATAAACCCTTCTTGCCAAAATCATTGGAAGGTTTACTAGTGAAGGAACCTACCCTTGTATCATCCCTGAACATTTTAGGAGGATTGCCTAGGGTTAGTAGTGGACAACCTTTAAGCCTCACCCTAAAATTATCCGCTCCATTCTCTTAGAGAATGATCTTTTTTTTTACCCCATATGCCCAAAATGGGCCCCAATCGTGGCCCCAACCACAATTCTTAACTCTTATGGGCACAAGACCTCTTGATGGCCCCAATTATATGGAAGGGACCCCAATTTTTCTACTACATATAAGACATTAGGTGCATGTAAACAAGTTCCAAACTTCCAGCTCCGGGATGCACTTTTGTGTTATCTAGGCCATCTTTGTATTCCTTCAAGCGAGTGTGAAAAGATAATTTGGGAGGCACATTACAGTCGAGTAGTAGGGAACTTTAGTGTGGAGAAGATGATAACAATACTTTAGAAGTATTTCTATTCTATTAGCCAAAACTATGATAAGATGTTAGCAGGTATATTAGATCATGCACTTGTGCCATCGCTAAACCTGTAGCTAAGAAGCAGGAGTTGTACACTCCTCTACCTATCTAAGACAATCCTTGAGAGTTAGTCTTCATGGATTACATGTAAGGTTTCCCTCCACCGAGGACGGTAACAATTGTGTCTTTATGGTTATTGATCGATTCTCTAAGAAGGCCATTTTTGTTGGGTATGTGTTATATTCTTTGCAAGATTGGTCCCATGTGTTTTACACTGATATGAGAGCAAGGGGGGAGGGGGAGGGGGTGATGGGGTCCCCCCCTGTAAGGGGATTCGAGGGTGGATCCCCCAAAAAAATAATTTCTAGCGGTTTTTACGTCCATTTTTCGTGATTTTTTGACACATGGTTTTCACCAATGGTTTTCTAAGTCGAGTCAAGGAATTAGGTTTGTTGACTAATATGGGTCAGTCGATTAGGGGTTTGGATGATGTGGGATCATATATGTATATTTTACTATAAACAATGAAGATGGTGAATAAAGAATATTAGAGGTGTGTGTTGATACTGAGAGGGGGGATGAATTAGTATCAAGTACAATTTATCATGTTTTACAACTTTACTTTCCAATTAAATAATATATCTAATGAAGAGCAGAAGAAGAGATACACAATGCACAATAGATATAAGTGGAAATCCACTAAATGTTTTTCTTATATAATAAAATGTTTCATTCAAAGGAAACAACAAATTCCAAGTTCTCCAGCTCCAACTGGAAGGAGGCTCCAACCTGAAGGAAGCTCCAAATCCCTATATTCTCCAGCACCAACCAGAAGCAGCCTGCAAATCCTTTTCCTTTCACCTTCCTTCCACCCTTAAATATGTATATAAAAGAATAAACTTATCAAACCATCACCATTAGACTGAGTACAACAAATGCATAAAAACCTTTGCCCAGATCTTCAAGATTACACCTCAAAACATATGCCAAAACTGAAATACCAGAGATCCTCGCTTGATAGAATCGAGCAAATAGTGAGGCCTCGTGTGACAAGGTTAGGTCCACCCGCTAGGGCCTCGCATGACGAGGCTAGGTCCACCCGCTAGGGCCTCACGGGACATTGTATGCTCAACCAACGAGGGCCTACTCAAATAGGGGTTTTCAGAAACTCTCCTCAAACCTACAACTTCGAACTTCCTCACTCTCGTAGCTCCGAATGCGGCCTCCTCCGTACAACTTCGCTACCAAAACTGGTATGCTTGGATAATTCAAATGAGGGGGTCTTCCATGTGTATTTATATGGTTTCAAGTAATTCCTTTACTTTCTCTAGGGCTGACTTGTAATTTCTTATTTGCACTTGCTTTATTTAATTTTAGGGCCGACCTATAACTTCTTTATTTTCACTTCCTTTATTTAACTATAGGGCCAACATGTAACTTCTTGTTTTTAATTCACAAGATCATCTTCAAGAGAGCATATCTCCTCAATTGTGAGGAGTCACGTGGCATGCCACCTGTCATTGGAAACAACTCGACATGGGATATCAATACATGGGGGTTCTACATGCATTTGTAATGTCCTTCATGCTCTTTTTCTTCAACCAATATGTTGGGCTTCTGAATTTCTTCTAGGGTTGACATCAATGACAACCAATTTTCCAACAGTGCGTCTCTAAACATGTTGTTGGTTTTCCTGGTTTGGATTTCTAGGGTAAAATATTTGTGTAATGTGGGTGTGTACCATTGTATATTTCTCGTTTTTATTAAGAATCTATTGGTGGTAATTAATTATAAAAGGTTAAAATCTACATTTGGTATCAGATTAATTATTGGCTTCAGGGGGACACCTTTGTGGTAATGGGTTTGGATCGAGTCTATGATACACCTTCTTACAGTGGGAGCTATGCAGTATTGATTCTTTCGGTGAAAAGAAATGGTGAGCAATTCGAAAATAGAGATCGAAAAATTTAATGGGAAATTTTTTGAGTTATGGAAGCTCAAGATGGAAGATCTGTTGGTTGACAAAGATCAGTGGATCATTGTCGATCTAGGTATTGCGCCTATAGGAACTTCAGCAGAAGACTGGAAAAAGTTGGATCGAAAAGCGAAGAGCACAATCTGATTGTGTCTCTTAGATTCAATATTACTAGATGTGTTAGGGGAAGCTACATCAAAGGCATCATGGGATAAGTTAGGGACTTTGTATTAGTCAAAGTCCCTGGTAAAAAAAAATATTGCGGAAGAAGTTGTACAACATGAGGATGAAAGATGGAGACTCGGTGATAGAGCATTTGAACAACTTCAATATTGTGGTAAGTAAGTTATTATTTTTTGATATTAAGATTTTTTATGCAGACAAATGTATCATTTTATTGTGCTCTTTACCAAACTCGTGGGATAGTCTGGTTGTGGCCATAGGTAGTAATACAACTACTTTAAGTTTTGATGATGTGGTCTCATCCTTATTGTCGGAGGAGATGAGGTGAAAGAACATGGAAGTATACAACACAAAAGAATTATTTGCAAGAGCATGCTCCCATGAAAGAAATATATCTAAGTTCTCAAATGGGAGATATAAATCTAAGGGTATATCTAAATCTCTCGGAAAGTTTGTAAAGGTAGGCTGGAGATGTGGAAAAGAAGGGCACTACAAGAAGCAATGTAGATCTGAAAGTGTTGAGAGAGGGAAGGGATTTGAAGATGCTCCTTCTACATAAGAAAAAACCTCCTCGGTAGAAGGAAGCGATATGTACTTAGATTCTTCAAGCACACATGTAGATCATGAGGCATGGTTGGTTGACTCAAGCACGTCATTTCATATGAATCCACACAGGGAGTGGTTCTGCGAATATGAAAGGTATGGTGGAGGTGATGTTTTCCTAGGTGATGAATCGACAACCAAAATCATAGGACGAGTAAAAGTTAAGTTGAAGCTCATGGATGGAAGGATTAGAACACTCTGTGGTGTTTTTCACATCCCATGTTAGGCCATAAATTTGATTTTTGTAAGAGATATGGACGATGCAGGGGTAAAAATGGAATTTTAAGAAAGAAACCTACAGGATGGTTCGAGGAGAAATGGTGTTGTTGAAGGGAGTTCATTTTGGAACTCTATATAAGCTGCAGGGAAGCACTATTAGTGACAGGTGTAATAGTTCCATTGTTCCCGAGATTGGAGTTAAAGAAGAAAAAACTCCTACAGTCTCTGGAGAGAAGGCTATGTTGTGGCATCAAAGACTGGGGCATATCGGAGAAAAGGGCCTTCGACCACTACATGGTAAAGGTATGGTTAAAGGTATGTCTAACCGCTCTCTGGATTTTTATTTCTATGAACATCGTGTAAATGGGAAGCAAAATTGGGTAAGTTTCCCCTCTAGTGCAACGAGGGCAGAGAGAATTTTACAGTTGGTGCACAGTGATGTGTTTGGGTCTATGTTGGTTCCATCATTGGGAAAATTTGTGTACTATGTCTCATTTATAGATGACTTCTCGAGGAATACATGGATATATTTCCCGAGGAGGAAATATGAAGTCTTTGACAGGTTTAAAGAGTTTAAGGATCTTATGGAGAACCAAACAAAGAAAATAATTAAGGTGTTGAGGACGGATAATGGTGGAGAGTTCTGCATAAATAAATTTGAAGAATTATGTAAGAAGTGCAGTATATCAAGGCAGGAGACTACTCCATATACACCTTAGTAGAATGGAGTTGTAGAAAGGATGAATAGGGCATTGATTGAAAAAGCAAGTTGCATGCTTAGTTGTGTTGGGTTAGGACGGGAATTCTGTACAGAGGTAGTGGGTAATGCATGTTACCTGGTCAATTGATCACCCTCATCAACATTGGATGAAAAGAATCCACCTGAGGTGTGGACTGGTAAGAAACCCTCTCTCACACATCTTAGGGTATTTGGTTGTGATGCCTATGTTCACGTTCCAAAAGAAAACATGAGTAAGATAGATAAAAAGGTTTAAACGTGTATCTTTATTGGGTATAAAGATGGCCTGAAAAGAAGGTTGTGTATAATTGAGATGTGGTATTTAGAGAAATCAAAGATGTTGTCAAACATGAAGTCCTACCAAGGAAGGAAGAACCATAGAAAATAGAGTTTGAGTTAAAGGATGATGAATTAGACTCTGTAGAAGAACAAGAATCAGAAGAAGAAGATCACCATACTCAAGTAGTGAGGAGATCGGTTCGAGAAAGAAGGAAACCAAAAGG
>ML802839.1:120223-143906 GCA_009831015.1 Picea engelmannii | reverse complement strand
AATGAATTATATGTTGTCATATCCAAAGTTTTTATCATCTACGATACTTTTTGAATTTGTACTATTCATACTGAAATGTTTAGATATCCAAACTTTATAGTGATTGACAATTCGTTGACTTTATATTAGTTTTTCGTTTGACTACAAATTTTTGCATAATTTTTATTGTTCGAACTAGAGAACTAAAAACATTATTTTTTATTGTTTATATAATAAAAAAACCCATATATGTCATGATCTCGTTGGATAATAGATTTGAGGTCTTATTGCCAACTTTGCTATTCCCAATGAATTATATGTTGCCATATCCAAGGGTTTTATCATCTACGATACTTTTTGAATTTTTACTATTCATACTGAAATGTTTACATATCCAAAGTTTATAGCGATTGACAATTCGTTGACTTTATATCAATTTTTCGTTTGACTACAATTTTTTGCATAATTTCTATTGTTCGAACTACAGAACTAAAAATAATATTTTTTATTATTTATATTCTAAAAAAAACCATATATGTCATGATCTCGTTGGATAATAGATTTGAGGTCTTATTGCCAGCTTCGCTATTCCCAATGATTTATATGTTGTCGTTTCCAAAGTTTTTATCATCTACAGTGTTTTCGGATTTGTACTATTCATATTCAAATGTTTGGATATCCAAAGTTTTGAACATGGATAGTCAGTTTTCATATTACTTTGTCGTCTCAAACAATTTTTTTAGCATAGTCCCCAGTGTTCGAACTATTGTTATTATTATTATTATTGTTATTATTGTTATTATTTTATTATTTTATTATTATTATTATTATTATGTTTGATTTTTCTTTATTGTTGCGTACTTCGAGAGTCTTTGTCATTGTTGCGTACGTAAATAGGCCTCCCACAGTGCATTCTTTCTTAAATGTTTGCACAGCGCGACGCCCTTCAATGATTTTGACAGTCTTAAGTGTTTACCTAACAGGCCTCGCAGCCTTAAATGCTTATTCTACAGATGTGTTACAATACAATTTCGTTCCATTTTTTATACAGTGTTGTCTACAGTGAAATTGGGCGATATTGTTCTTCATAGGCCTTACTGGTTCACTGGTTGATGCTTGTTCGTTGGTTTGTTCGATGTTGCTTGCTGTTGTTAGATTCAACTTTGCAAAGTTGAGGTCCTGCAATTGTATTTGCACCTCTTCGTGGTTGTTCACTAGTTTGTTGTTCTTCAAATTTGCAAGTTGTTGGACCTGTTGTTGCGGTTTGCAAGTTTTGGAGGTGCACTTCTGCCATCTCTCTTTGATGGGTAAGTTTTTGTGCCATCATTTCGTTGCTATTCCTTTTTTCTGCTGCTTGTTTTCACCTTGCAAGAAAGAATTTTCAATAGTAGGAGTCCCTTCCTCAAAATTATGTTGCAGAACATCTTTCTGTGTGGCTGTTGCGACCATAATATTTTCCTTGTTTTTGAACGTCAATGTTCTATACAGAACCCGCCTTTGTCGCAACCGTGGTGACATATAAAAAAGAAAACCAGATGTTCTCCTCTTATTTTTTGTTCCTCGAAACCATGTGTTTTGTGCATTTTTTCCAGGTTGTTCCCTTCCAATCACATATGCCAACTTCCACGTCCTGGATATCATGCCATAGTTGTTTCCAAAATAACAATGCAAAGGGGTTTAGAAAATGAATTTGGAGTTGTCCCAAGGGGGAAACCATCTGCTAGGGTCTTGTGACAGGGAAAGCTTTTATTCTCTGAGTCAAAAACTTCATCCACCTATTGCCTTTGTCCTGTCCTTTCTGTCTTGCAGAGAATCTTCTACCTCTAAGAAGCTTGTAGGAGGCACGCCATGAATAGGTTCAAAAATGATATACCTTGAATACTCAGTCTTCGTGCTCAAAAAATTTATAGTGTTATTTATTTGCGTTGTCTCTTCTATTTGGTTCACTGTTCACTGTAAGTTTGTTTTCTTGTCATATGTTGTGGCGACTAGGAGGAATTCAATTTCACAAGAAGAAGGTTGAAGGATACATAACGGGATTGGTACGCAGTTCTGCGCTTGTAGTTTTCTATTTGTCTTTTTTTTTCTTTTTTTTTTTCTTTGTTTTCATATAAACTAAAAATAGCTAAGAAACAACTTGAAAATCACAGTTTAAGAGATGAAACAAGTAATAGTTTATGAATTCCAACTCAATCTTAAAATCATTAAAATCAACTTTTAATTTATTAAATTAAGAAAAAAACAATAATATATTTATTATATTATTTTATGATAAAATAACCGAAATACAATTACAAATATCATTTAGTTTCATAGGTAAAATACCTTTTTAGAGAAATGTTAAATGTAAAAATATGTTATTCAAGTTGTTAAGGAGGATGTAAAAATTGTTTAAAGTTGTTAAGAATAATAAACATTAAGATTTGAGGGGTGGCAGGTGCAGGGGATTATTTGTGATCCCAAAGGAAATATAGTGGCCTCTTATGCTTGGGACTTAGGTAACATATTTAATAACATTTCCAAGGCCTATGCTCTATGGGCAGGTCTCATACTCGCAAAAGATATGGAAATCCTCAAGCTTTCCATCTTGGGCGACTCAATGCCAGTGATAAGAGCATTGATCAAAAGACATATTGTAGGGAACAATATCTTTATTGGTCTCATGTCTCGTACGCTCGACCTCCTATATGAATTTGAATAATACTCCTTCTACCATATCAAGCATGAGTACAACTTAGATGATGATCGATGGGCAAATGAAGGAACAAGTCAGAAGAAGACATATCCAAAATTAATGGGCTAAGTAGGAGACTCTCTCTATCTTAATTCACATGTGCAACACACTTCTAATTATGGACAATTGGAAGGGTTTGAGAATCATAATTTGTGTGCTCATATGGCTTTCACATTCGACTAACAATAAGCCACATTTATTTGAATATGTGTGAGGTTAAATGCACTCACTTAAACATGTGCAAAACAAAATTGAATAATGCAATGACTCCTGTCTCGAAATTTCCTCCCTATGGCATCGGGGTCAGGTTGTGGTTCTACTCTGGTGCAAATGTGGTGTCTCCGTGTTGGAGCTTGGATAATCCTAGTGGTTTTTGTTCACTACTAGTACTAATTCGGCTCCTGTCTAGACTCCTTTTGGACCCTGGGTTCTTAATTCTCTCATTTGGTTTCATCAGGTTTCATATATTTGTCAATATGAATTTCAATCTAGCTGTCACTTTTACTCCTTCGAATTTTGATGTTTTTGGAACTGGGTTCCTTAATGATTTATGATATGATTGTTTTGGGTCTTTTCCTCTCGTCTTTGTCGATAGTTATGGAAGTGGTTTTTACTCGGTGGTCGAGCCCTGGTTGTTTTGCTTATCTTTTAGTTTCCGTCCCCGCTATCTCTGGAAGAGGTAAAATTTGTGGGTGGTGGTTCATTTGTCTTGCAGATTTGGAAAATATGGATCCCTCTTATAACAATTTCAAGCTTATTCTAAGACGACATGAAGAAATGGCTGAATCCAATAGTTTGAGCCTTCAACAGGTTTTTGGTAAAGTAGGGGAGCTAGACCAAACTGCAGTTAGTCTTGTTCAATGCATAGAAATCCAGAGGTGGAATGTCAGCACTTAAGATCTTTGGTTTTACCTCAACATTCCCAGTCAACGTCAATCAACCAAGTGTCTGCAATTTCACGCCTCAAAATTTTAGAAGATGAGCAGAAGGGTCATGACGTCGTTCCACTAAATGTTGAAGAAGACACCTCATCTCATGGGGGAGCACAAGAAGTTTCAGATAATGAGTCTTCTCATCGTTAATGTTTTACAAAGTTGTTTTTTTGTTGGGCGAGTATGTAAAAGACATTTGCAACCAAACTACATGGAAATATCATAGGAAGATTTATGTAATTTTCAGCATGATAGCAGTAGGAGAATGTATAGGTGGTGAGCCAAATTTTGTAAATCCTTTTGAACTTGTTGCTTTGCTTCGACGCAACCCTTATATAATATAAAGCTTCAATTCTAGTTAAAAAAAAACAAACATTAAGATTTGCAATTGGAGATGGATAAAAAATTTGTATATATATATTTAAATTAAAATGGTTATTATTTATGTTATGGTTGTAAATTAATATAAAATAAAAATGGTTATTATTTATGTTACAGTTGTAAATTAATAAAAAATAAAAATGGAATGTGTGACATTAGATTCTTAAATAAATCTAAAATTTCAAACCATTTTATAGTTTTGGAAATATAATTAAAAAGTTTATTAGTGTAAAGTTTAACGAATTGAGTTAAAATTAAAATTGTTTTACAAAACACAAGAAAAACTCGAGCTTAAAAGAAAGCATTCTCATTAAGGGTTTCTTGCTTGATGTCTGCCTAAAAAGTGAGCTCGAGATCTACGTTTCCATTTTCCATATCTTCATGCACTTGTTACATTGTTTTTTCATCCTTTATTGAAACTTTAGCAGACCTAATAGAAATCTTTGGGAGAGAAACTAGAGAACGAGAGCTCATGGAAAGTCTCATAACCAATTCATATAACATATTAAAATGTGAATGCAGTTTCTCAATTCAATGGTTTTGATGAATCACTACCATTGATA
Source organism: Picea engelmannii (assembly GCA_009831015.1). NCBI lineage: Eukaryota > Viridiplantae > Streptophyta > Pinopsida > Pinales > Pinaceae > Picea > Picea engelmannii. Next base: position 139,317 of record ML802839.1, on the reverse strand, counting down.
ATTCAACGTTTTTGGCCTTCTAGGAGTCAAGCTAAGTTGTCATTTTTTTGCTAAAATGGGAGAAATCCACTTGAAGATCTACCATTTGTCGGACATTTCTTCTATGAACATGACATAAATCACAAATTTTGTAGGGGATGCAATGACTTGAGTGCCCATGACCATCCATGCTACTCAAATCCTTGAACAAAAACCCAATTTCAAGGCCAACATAGGTCCTAAGAAAGTACCATATTGCAAGCCTCAAAAGGAAAAGCAAGACATTAAACTAGAATCCACACATAGAGCCCCAAACCTCCAGAAATGATAGGATGAACTAGAATGCAGAGCCCTATCAAGAATGAGAAGTGGGACAAGCTAGAGAATTACTATATAGATCCTCCCACCAAATGCACATGTAAACACCAAAATCCATCCAAAATAAAATCCCACCTTTATGGTCAAACTCCATCATATCATGCTTAATGACCAATTCCTTGCCTCGTATCATGATGTGCAAGAGAGGTATGAAGAGGTGGGGTGTGGTAAATGCTCGTCTTGTAGACCTTGACGCAACATGCCACTTGTCCACGAAATTCAATGGCATGCAATTTATAAAGTGTCGATGGCTAACTTTCATGAGAAGTATGATAAAAAGGGGACCCCACCATCTAAATTTAACATCCCAACATTCATTAGAACCCCTTCATTTGCCTTAGCATCCACTAGATGATTGAAGGCCCTTAGCCCTTAAAAGAATTAGATAAACTCAAAGTTCATCAGAGCCTCTTGAGCTCTTTGGATCAACTTAAAGAGGTTTGTGTTATGAGATAGAGACTGATTTTATATTTGACTAATTATGATTTTGAGTATTCAATCTTCGATTCCTTTTTATTTAAGGATAAATAATCTTCAATAGAAAGTTATTGTTTTTGCTTGATTGTTAGTAGATTATCCTAATCCCAAACAAAACTTAGTTCACATTTTCCATCAAAATCAAAAAAATACTCCCCACCCTTAACATCCCTAAAAATCATTTAGATATAATAAGTAAAATAATATATAATTTTTCTTTTATTTTTATAATAATTAAAATAAATTATATATATATATATATATATATATATATATTATATAATAATAATTATAAAATATAAATATAAATAAAATATTATCAATTTTAAAATTATTATTATATTGAGAATTGGTTTTTGATACTTAACTTTCAAAGTTAATGTGATAACATTTTTTGTCACTATTATTAGTCCATGAAGGCGTAGAGGGACTATCGTGATCTATAATTCGTTGACTTGATATTAGTTTGTCATTTGACTACAAATTTTTGCATACTTTCTATTGTTCGAACTACAGAACTAAAAACATTATTTTTTATATAATAAAAAAAAACATATATGTCATGATTTGATTGGATAATAGATTTGAGGTCTTATAGCCAGCTTTGCTATTCCTAATGAATTATATGTTGTCATATCCAAAGTTTTTATCATCTACGGTACTTTTTTAATTTGTACTATTCATACTAAAATGTTTAGATATCCAAACTTTATAGCGATTGACAATTCGTTGACTTTATATTAGTTTTTCGTTTGACTACAAATTTTTGCATAATTTCTATTGTTCGAACTACATAACTAAAGACGTTATTTTTTATTATTTATATAATAAAAAAACCCATATATGTCATGATCTCATTGGATAATATATTTGAGGTCTTATTGCCAACTTCATTATTCCCAATGAATTATATGTTGCCATATCCAAGGTTTTTATCATCTACGATACTTTTTGAATTTGTACTATTCATACTTAAATGTTTAGATATCCAAAGTTTATAGCGATTGACAATTCGTTGACTTTATATCAGTTTTTCGTTTGACTACAATTTTCTGCATAATTTCTATTGTTCGAATTATAGAACTAAAAACATTATTTTTTATTATTTATATAATAAAAAAGCCATATATGTCATGATCTCGTTGGATAATAGATTTGAGGTCTTATTGTCAGCTTCGCTATTCCCAATGATTTATATGTTGTCGTATCCAAAGTTTTTATCATCTACAGTGCTTTTGAATTTGTACTATTCATATTCAAATGTTTGGATATCCAAAGTCTTGAACATGGATAGTCAGTTTTCATATTACTTTGTCGTCTCAGACAATTTTTTTAGCATAGTCCCCAGTGTTCGACCTATTGTTATTATTATTGTTGTTATTTATTTTTTTATTACTATTATTATGTTTGATTTTTCTTTATTGTTGCGTGCTTCGAGAGTCTTTATCATTGTTGCATACGTAAACATGCCTCCCACACTGCATTTTTTCTTAAGTGTTTGCACAACGCGACACCCTTCGACGACTCTAACAGTATTAAGTGTTTACCTAACAGGACTCGCAGCCTTAAATGTTTATTCTACAGATGTGTTACAATACAATTTCGTTCCATTTTTGATACAGTGTTGTCTGCAGTGAAATTGGACAATATTGTTCTTCACCGGCCTTACTGGTTCACTGGTTGATGCTTGTTTGTTGGTTCGTTCGATGTTGCTTGTTGTTGTTTGATTCAAATTTGCAAAGTTGAGGTCCTGCAGTTGTAGTTGCACCTCTTCGTGGTTGTTCACTGGTTTGTTGTTCTTCAACTTTGCAAGTTGTTGGACCTGTTGTTGTGGTTTGCAAGTTTTGGAGCTGCGCTTTTGTCATCTCTCTTTGACGGGTAAGTTTTTGTGCCATCGTTTCGTTGCTATTCCTTTTTTATGCTTGTTGTTTGCACCTTGCAAGAAAGAATTTTCAATAGTAGGAGTCCCTGTCTCGAAATTATGTTGCAGAACATATTTCTATGTGGCTGTTGCGACCATAATATTTTCCTTGTTCTTGAACGTCAATGTTCTATACAGAACCTGCCTTTGTCACAGTCGAGGTGACATATAAAAAAGAAAACCGGATGTTCTCCTCTTATTTTTTGTTCCTCGAAACCATGCGTTTTGTGCATTTTTTCCAGGTTGTTCCCTTACAATCACATATACCAACTTCCACGTCGTGGATATCATGCAATAGTTGTTTCCAAAATATCAATGCAAAGGGGTTTAGAAAACGAATTCATAGTTGTCACAAGGGGGAAACCATCTGCCAGGGTCTTGTGACAGGGAATGCTTTTATTCTCCGAGTCAAAAACTTCGTCCACCTGTTGCCTTTGTCATGTCCTTTCTGTCTTGCAGAGCATCTTCTGACTCTGAGAAGCTTGTAGGATGCACGCCATGAATAGGTTCAAAAATGATATACCTTGAATACTCGGTCTTTCTGCTCAACAAATTTATAGTGTTATTTATTTGTGTTGTCTCTTATGTTTGGTTCATTGTTCATTGTACATTTGTTTTCTTGTCATATGTTGTGGTGACTAGGGGGGGATTGAATTTGACAAGAAGAAGGTTGAAGGATACATAACGGGATTGGTACACAGTTCCACGCTTGTAGTTTTCTATTTGTCTTTTTTTTTTTTTCTTTGTTTTCATATAAACCACAGTTTAAGAGATGAAACAAGTAATAGATGTTGAGTCCTATGAAATAGATACAAACTCCATTGTACATGACAACATCGATGAGGTATTGCATTTTTTAGATTGGATGCATTCTCATATACTGTAGGATATTCTCTTTTCGATGAATTTCAGGTTCCATTGCATTTTCGTTATTCCTTAACCAACCTGCGCAATGGATTGATAGATTATTTCTTGGGTTGTTTAAAAAATGGCGATGTTGAGGCATTGGATTTGTATGAATACGAATTGGCATCTGATTTTCTTTGGCAGTTACATGGAATACATGATGTCACTACATATTTTTCAAAGATGCGATTGTCTGCATCTGCAATTCTGCTTGCACATGAGAGGGGACTTTGGGGAGATACATTTTGTATATGGTGGTTGTCTAAGTGGCTCAATATATCAATTGGAATATGGCCATTGAAAAGAAAAATAAGATATCTATTATTCAACAAAACTACATCTAGCGATCCATATTGCATCTTGCTCCATGATGCCAATCCTGTCAGTGGTCATTATGAACCACTACTGTATAGAAAATTATCCATATGCAATCTTGGAGAACCTCATATTTACTTGTCCCTCGTTTCCAAAGACCTTGAATCACAATGGAAACAAATTATGCATCGTATACACTACCATGGCTTGCAGATAGCAACAACTGTTGCATCTAGTTGTGGAGATAGTATGTTCAATGCAATTTGCTATTTGGTAGCAACAAAGTTCGATGTGCAGTTGTTGTGGCTTTACACTGTACAATCCTTTTGCAATGAAATTATAGGTGGCAACCAATGGAATTTCAGTTGCTTGCATCAACACCTTTCACCATATCTCCTAGAAAATATGCCGACAAATGGAAGTTGGAAATAATACCTTGTAAACATGGAACTTACATATGAAAAAGGAAATGTAGAGGGTGGCATATTTTGTTTGCAATGGATATCTATCATATTCAGAGTAAATATCTAGGTCTGGTTGACCCTTCCAGATGACACTGTCCATTCCTGGCCTATTGATTCAAACTACGATCGAACAATTGACATCATCTCGTTGAAAACATATACAACACATATCCATTATCAACCTTTGATGGGAAATACCACTGGTTCAAGGTCCACTGTCCATGCCACCCAAACCACATCGAATCTGCATACGCGTAGCATGTTATTTAACGAGAATGAAACTCGTCCCAGTTGCGATGAGGCCATACGGGGCTTAAACAAAAAAAGTAGACTAAATTATCACAACTTGAAAAAGGTCATACGTGAAACTCATCCCAGTTGTGATGAGGCCATATAGGGCTTAAACAAAAAACGTAGACTAACTTATCACAACTTGAAAGAGGTCATACATGAGATAAAAAAATACATTGGTAGTATAGGAAATACTGTCGGGTCAAGGTCCAGTGTCAATGCCAACCAAACCACATCGAATATGCATATGTGTCCCATGTTATTTAGTCATAATGAAACTCATCCCAGTTGCCATGAGGTCATCTTGGCCTTGAACAAGAAACGTAGACTAAGTTATCACAACCTAAAAAAAATTGTTCGTGCACAACACAACAGAAACATGTACGATCACATATCCCACAATGGTCATGGCACTGTCCGAGAGGAAAAAATCACATTTCGTGGGCTAGAACCAACACCATGCACTACTACTAATGAAAACCAACAAACACTTTCTACACATACTTCCCTACGGAAGAAAGATGCAAGACAAACCTATATGAAACAAATCAAAGACACCCCTTCCATTGCATGTGCAATTTGCGATCAATTGAATTTCGCAAAAAACACTAAGTCTTTCATGCCTGATTTGGAAGCAGAATACCTCCGCTTGACACTAAATGATAAAACATTTTCTAGTGGAAAAAATTGTCTTCCATGCAAACGGTCGCTTGAAAATGGAAAACTGTCAAAGTTTGCAACGCCTGACCAAATAAGATGTAATACAACACTACCAGATGTAAGTGCACTTACAGAACTTGAAGAGAGACTTGTGTCTCTGCGAATTGCATTTGCACAAATCAAACCCTGGGGCTATAAACGACCCCAAATGGGCTTAACGAGATCAATTATTAATCTGCTTGTCCAACTAGATGTTGTGCAAAAAGCCTTGCCACAATTCATTAGTGATACAATGACAATTGTTGTGGCTCTCAAAAGACGCTTGCAATACAAAAATGCATATCAGACAGGTAAAGTGTGTGTGCATGTTGTCATGAAAGCATTAAAAGAATCATGTTCCAGGGCCCTGTACAAAGCACAAAACATTTGTATAAATGAGAACTGGAACAATGTTCTTGGAGAAGGGGATGACAACTCTGCACAGACTCTCGAAATTGCTAGTGAATTTGATGCAAGTGATGAATCAGAGAATGAAACACCTGTTGAGACATTGGTACATGGATTCACTAATTCACAACACATTCGTAACTTTCAAGACAAGATTGTCAAAATTGCACCTGCTGAGGGGCAACATCCACTTTGAATATTCAAGGACAATTTTTTTTAGGAAATGAACTTCCCAACCCTGTTCTATGGATATCCACGTCCCAGTGACATTACTAAACGATTCAGTTACCATAAAATAGTTCGATGGGAGCTGTTACATTCAAGCAGTGACTTATCCTGTCACTTCTCCTGTTATTTGTTTTTCAAAACAATGTGCATAATAATAGAGAAAGTGTTGTCTTACATGTGGGTGTGAATAAGAAAAGGCCAATTACAAGGAAGAAAGTTGTTGGCCAAGGATGTCAAGTACAAAGTAAACCTAGAAAAAATCATGAAATCTGATATTGGATACATAGATTTCAAAAACATTCGCATCTCTCCTGACTATTTGCAACAAAACAAGAAAACTATTTTTGCAATGATATGACAATTGGGACCACCAACATTTTTCATCACATTTACAAGTGCAGAGCATTGTTGGGATCCATTGGTGGATGCGGTATCTGACTTGCATAGGAACAGGAAACATAAAAAACAAACCGATACACTAGAAAATAATGACATTGACTACCTCATAAGAAAAGACCCAGTGACATGTACTCGCTACTATAGACATATAATAAATGCTTTGAGACAATTGATATGCCATGATGAAACGTTTTTTGGAAAAATATCGGACTATTTTTTTGTGACTAAATTCTAGAATAGGGGGAATGAGCCTGAACACGCATTGTTGTGGATAGAGGGTGCACCGATCTATGAAGCTGACAACAATTCATAGATCGAGCAGTTTGTGGAAAAATACATAACATGCAGCATAGATCATTTGGATCCAGAACTTGCCAAAGTTCATAGACATTATCATACAAAAAGTTGTAAAAAACGAAAAAACTCACATTGCAGATACAACTTCCATGTGCCGCCAATGAGAACAACAAGAATCATAGAGCCACTTAGTTTAGAGGACAATGTTGTCGTTGAGAAATCTAAATCCTTGTTCGCATTTCTAAAACAACGAGACTTTGATGAGTTGATGAGCTTCGATGAGTTCTTGACAGAGCTAAATCTAATAGAAGATGAGTACATCCAAGCCATACAATGTACGCTTAAACAACCAACAGTTTTCCTTAAACGAAAACTTTCTCATATATGGAACAACAATTTCTCCAAGGACATGCCAGTTATGTGGAATGAAAATACAGATGCGTAGTATGTCCTCAATGCATATGCTGCAACATCGTATTGTACCTCGTATATGACAAAGGTTGACAAATCTATGACAAGTGCATTCAAAAGAATATGCAAAGAACATGAAAGAAGTCATATTGATGCTATACAAATGATACATATGCTTGGTAATAAATTACTTAATCTTCAACAAATGTCTTCTCAACAAGCAATCCACATTGCACTTTTCCTACCCCTCAATTGTAGTTCAATAAAATGTGTCTTCATAAACACATCTCCACTTGAGAAACACACATTTGTGCTTAAACCATCGTCTTTGCTAAAAAAAGAGCCTAACAATTCAGAGGACATGTTATGTCACTCTATTATTGATTATTAACTCCAACGTCCATCTCCTATTAAGCATATCTGCTTAGTAGAATTCGTATCGCATTACAAAAAAATATGGTGTGCCCATATCAAAAAGAAAAAAATCCTCTGTGATATGGTTTGTCAAATACAAAAAACATACTGACTATGAAAACTATTGTAGAGAAAAAATATTGTTATACGTTCCGTTCGATGAAAACGAAAACACATTAAAACATAACTTCCCTACATGAGAAGTTGTGTATGTTGCCTCTGAGACTATAGTGCAAATCAATGAATCTAGATTTACTTACAATGTTAATCCAACATGGGGTGATCTAGAAAGTGCAGTTAATGAACTAGAAAACCTTGACAATCTTGATGAGACATTCACAAATCGAAAAACAACCAGAACTCCCTACGAGTCCTATGACTTGCAAGCAGATTTACCTCGTCCTCGAGAAGGAAGCATTGAAAAACATATCAATCTTGGTTTTCAAGTCACAAAACATCATTTCCTTATTGAAAATAATGAATACCACAGAATCAGACGTCTGTTGAATCGAGAATAACAAACAATTCTAAAGAACATTGCGCTTAAAAAACGCTTGAGCATGCACACTCCTATGCACTTGTTCGTTACAGGCGGAGCAAGAACATGCAAGACATTCACAACGAAAGCACTATTCCAAATACTTAAACGAATCTATGATTCAAACAATTCCTCTTATCCTATGAAACCAAAGGGCCTAATAGTTGCATACATAGGAAAAGTTGCATATAATGCAGGTGGAACAACAGTCTACTCTACATTTTTTATGCCTTCTAACAAGTCACGGTTTCTTCCACTCAGGAAGGAAATGTTAGATACCTTGTCTAAGATTTATGAGGAACTACAACTTGTCTTTATAGATGAGGCATCTTTGATTGGAAGTCATTTCTTGTATTCCATTGACAACCGACTAAGAAACATAAAACATGTGCACACAAAATACTTTGGAAACATTGACATGATATTCCATGGGGATCTTTACCAGGCACAACCCATCCAAGATTCTTTGATATTTGAACAACCTACGGTTAACATGCAAACAATGACGCATAACTTCTGGAGAGACAATATTAAATGTTTTGAATTGCATACTACAATGTGCTAGACAGATGAAACATTTATTGCAATTCTAAATAGAACACGGACAAACAACCAAACACATGATGACTTAACATATATCAATTCGAGGTGCTTGCGACCTACACCAACAGACCCAACCTTCCCTTACCTGTTCTACACAAATAGGGATGTTGCAATGCATAACAGGTACATGCTATCACTCATGCCTAGTGATGATATCATCATCAATTCAATTGACCTCGAAGAAGACAACCATGGAAATGTGCCACGTCATGAACATACATCCACTTTACCTTTGTAACTTGTCCTGAAATTAGACATGCTGGTTGAAATATATGCCTGCAACTATGTTTCATAGGATGGCTTGGTCAATGGTGCAAATGGAATACTCAAAGGCTATACCAAAACATAAAAACTTGATGTCCTCTGGATTAAGTTCCATGAACTGCATATAAGCAACCGACAAGCAAACAAGTTGGCTTATCTATATAATTCAAACACTGCAAGCGATTGGAAACCTATCTTGTGAATATAAAAGTCAGTATCGACATCAACAAAGACAGGTTGACTGAAGATTCGAAAACAGTTTCCAATTAAACTTGCATGTGCACGTACAATCCACAGATCGCAAGGACTAACACTTGATAGTGTTGCATTTCAGCCTGCTAGAATTCAAATACATGGACTTGTATACACATCACTGTCCCGTGTCAGAATTATAGAATCCTTGTATTTACTAAGTCCTCTTACAAAAGATAACTTCAAAGTCAAACATAAAGTTGATATTGAAATGCAACGCCTCAAGACTACCACAAAGTGGCATCTACAATATGATTACCAATCCATACAAACAAACTGATCTATATCAATTCTCTTGCTTAACACGCGCATCTTACATGCACACATGGATGATATACTCAATGACTATGGCACAATGCAATCCGATATTTTGTGCTTACATGAAACATACATGGCATTATGCATGCAAAACAAACAATTTCCAAATCACAATTGCATATCAAGTTACATTACACATGGGGTGATGATATTGGTGAAAAAACATGCAACAATTTTGGAGCATACACATTTCGAAGAAAAAAATGTTGAGATGGTGCTTGCAAAGGTATTTTTCCATGGATAAAAAATTGCAATACTGAATCTGTATGTTGCTCCCCATGCAACATTCTCCAACATACTAAATGTTCTTTCCAATGCATTAGACTATTTGCATCTGAACRAAACCATTGTCATTRTAGGAGACTTCAATATTGACATGCTACAAAATAATGCCAGAACAAAAGAATTGGAAAACTACATGTGCAAATACAGTCTCTRCTTTCTTTTGAACAAYACAAACCATGTACAAAACRYGCTTATTGACCATGTATGRTCGAATGTRCCCATTTCTCAATACAACATCTTTATCTTAGGCACATATTGGTTTGATCACGATACAAYTGGTATTGCACTTGAATTATGAGATACACATCAAACATATTGCAAAATCATATTTCTATGTTTCAAAGCATATTTGTCTAGCTTGTTGCAAAAAACCAATTTATCCAACTTCTTAGTTTTCCCTGGTTTGTACACATACTGGTCTGAWCACCATACAATTARTATTGCACTTGAATTATGAAATATACATCAAACATATTGCAAAATCATATTTCTATGCTTCAAAGCATATATGTCTATCTTGTTGCAGAAAATCGAGATATCAAACTTCTTAGTTTTCYGTGCTTTGTAATTGATTTTGGGCACAAATTTTTTTTACAATTTTTTTTTTATATATACACAAACATGGATGAACAAAAAAAAATAAAAAATGGTATATTCTTCTAACACTATCTGTTACTCTATTCATTTTATTCTATTTTATTTAGTCTATGTACATATTACTTGCTTTTTTCTTTACATGTCAACTTATGTTCATGTCCATTTTGTTTTGGACTTTTTTTCATAGAAACAAACAGGAAAACTAGACACGACAAAGAGCTCTTAACCAAAAATGTAGAAGAATCCATGCAAAGGTGCATATTTCTACCCGTGTTCCATATCCAACAGTTTTTCATTTACTCTGTCTATATTTGTTGCACTCGTTTGCAGCTCTGTTTTTTTTCTCCTTGGATACTCCATATCTTCCTGTACATTAACGTGTCTTCATATCAATTCTATTTTCTGTGCTGCTATCTTGAAATAAATAAATTTGTACTCCATCTTTTTTTTCATGTGTTCCTACGTAGCAACTTTCTTTCATGTTCATTGTATTCTCTGTATTGCTACATTGAAACAAGAACACAATAATTGGGCACAAGGATGGAGCCTTATGTGCCACATCTTAAAAAGATGGAGTGCAATGTGCCGCAACAAATACAATGTGTATGCCTGAGACTAAGAGGTATGGTTACAAAAAACTCTGATCTACATACGTTGTCCAAGTTGTCCAATTTAGTTTTAAAAAATTAGTTATTTCATTTGTTTGACAAGTGGAGACAAAAAATTAATTTCAAAAATTATTCACTAATGTAATTTATTCTATTTGTACACAAGCATGGAATGAGGAAGCGGTCGGTCGGACTCGTGATAAATTATAACATTATATAAATTACTATAAATCTTGGTAAAATGTTATAATATTCTATAAATTACTAGATCTCATGTTGCGGTCGGTCGGACTCGTGATACATAAGCATGACTATAAATGTGAACCTGTGAGTCTGCCAATCCGCGAGTATGCCAACCCGCGCACTGTATCACATCTATTTTATAATATATTTCTATTTTATTTACTCTATGTACATATTCCTTGCTTTTTTCTTTATATGTCAACTTATGTTCATGTCCATTTTGTTTTGTACTTTTTTTCATAGAAACAAATAAGAAAATTGGACATGGCAAAGAACTCTCAACCAGAAATGTAGAAGAATCCATGCAAAGGTGCATATTTCTACCCGTGTTCCATATCCAATAGTTTTTCGTTTACTCTGTTTGTATTTGTTGCAGTGGTTTGCAACTCTGTTTTTTATCTTCTTGGATACTCCATATTTTCCTGTACATTAACTTGTCTTCATGTCAATTCTATTTTCTGTGCTGCTATCTTGAAATAAATAAATTTGTACTCCATCTTTTTTTTCATGTGTTCCTACGTAGCAGCTTTCTTTCATGTCCATTGTATTCTCTGTATTGCTACATTGAAACAAAACACAGTAATTGGGTGCAAGGATGGAGCCTTATGTGCCGCATCTAAAAAAGTTGGAGTGCAATGTGCCGCAACAAATACAATGCGTATACCTGAGACTAAGAGGTATGGTTACAAAAAACTTTGATTTGCATACATTGTCCAATTTGTCCAACTATATGTTTTTTCCATAGTTGATGTGTTTCTATCGCTTGATAATTATCACACTAAGTGTTGTTATGTGAGGCATACAATTCTTTCCTCCCTTTCTTTTTCTTCTTCTATACTTATCCATTCTCCATTTATTTTTCCTCTTCTATACTTATCCATTCTCCCTTTTCTTTTTCCCCTCTATTATCCATTTCTGATTTTATACTTAGTCCCATGCCTATGCTCGCGGGTTCCTAGGATGGTAGAGTGACAGATTCCACGTCCATCTATATCTTTACATCATGAGTCCGACCGACCGTCGTTCATTTTCATAGTTGGCGAATTTTATGGCCGCGGGTTCCTGCGTAGGCGCCATCGAACTCTCATGCCCTGTGTTCGCGGTATACATCTTGCACCTGAAACTTCGATGATATACAATTCGACCCCGGACTCGAAACCCTAGGCCTCAGTCTACCTACGATGAATCCGTCTAAATGCTTGCATATAAATGTGCCAAGTCATATATTTTGTCTATTTCTTGTTGAGATAGATATAAACAACATCTCTTTTATCTTGAACCAGGGTCTGTTGAACTCCAACTATATTCCATGGTTGAAAATATTTTTCCCAGTTCGTTTCCACACTTAGCCAATTTTATGACTGTGGGTTCCCCCCTATGGATTATCGAACTCCCATGCCCCGTGTTTGGATATACATCTTGCACCCAAAACTCCGGTTATCTACAATTCGACCCCAGACTCTTCGAACTCACAAGCCTCACTCTGCCTATGATAACTCCGTCTGATCACCCCGCCTTTCCATACTTAAGACCAAGTGTTGTTTTGTGACGCATAAAGTTCTTTAATCCCTTTGCTTTTCTCTTCTATTCTTGTCGCTTTTCCCCTTTTCTTCTTCCCCTCTATTATCCCTTTTTGCTTCTATACATAGTCGCATGTCTATGCTCGTGGGTTCTCAAGGTTGCAGACTCATAAATTATATATTCATCTATATCTTCACATCACGAGTCCGACCGTCTGTTGTTCATTTCCATACTTAGCTCGATTTTCAGCTAGGCCCTATGGAACTCTCATGCCCCATAGTCAATGTGTTTCTATCGCTTGACAATTATCAGACAAAGTGTTCTTTTGTCAAGCATAAATTTCTTCACTCCCTTTATTTTTTTCCTCTTCTATACTTAGTCGCATTTCTATGATAGCAGGTTTCCAGGTCGCGGACTCACAAATTGTATATCTATCTATATCTTGACATCATGGGTCCGACTGACTGCTTCCGTTTCCTTAGCCAATTTTATGGTCGCGGGTTCCCGGGTAGGTGTTATCGAACTCTCATTCCTCGTGTTCGGAGTATACATCTTGCATCCAAAACTTGGGTGATATACAATTCCACCACAAACTCCCAGGTTCAAAAAAGTACCAAAGCATCTTTCACTCCTCTCCATCCCCACCACCTTCACCCCTTCCCAATGCATATTAATTATGATTTTACTAGTGACAACTCACCACAAATGTTTGAAAAAATTGGCATTAATAAGCAGAAAGATCGAGGACATCTCCCATTAAAATGCATTAATGGGAGAATATTGTGGAATTTGATTAGTTTCTTTCTGTCAATCTTGAATTCGCAAAAAAATGTTGGTTATTTTAGTTTTTTTAAGGCGTCATCATAGCAAGAATGCAATATTGTGTTGGCCCACTGTCATCAACAAAGGCGTTGACATGATGCCCCTCTTTAGTATTGTGCATATATTAGAGGTTCACATATTTGAGAGTATGCTTGCATATGAAAATGTTGCTCCACCCTTCCAATTTGAACATACTTTGCATTTGGGCCACAAAGAACACTAATAAAATAAAATAATATGAAAATTGTTTAAGTAAATATAAGCAAATTATCGTCTAACTTGAACCTGATTTTGTCAAGATCCAGGTATATAACATAGCTGGCAATGTTTTCCTCACTTTTCCATACTTTCTCGATTTCCCTGCCATCTTCGCACACTTTCCTAATGCAAATTGATTACGCTTTTATCAGCTTTGAAAAGATTGGCATTAAAAGGCGAAAAGGTTGAGGACATATCCCATTAAAACACATTGAAGCAAGATTTACCAGAGATTATATTATGATGTTGCAACATCCATTTTAAATACAATGAGGAGAAAATGAACTATCTCATCACCTTATGGTTGCAACTCGACAACATTTATGTGGAGATACCCTGAATATTTTCGGACGCGAGGACCAGAGTTTTCAGTGGTCCATAGCTTATGACTACTACTCGTCCACTTCTGCCCAGAACAAAGTTATCTTGACATTTGAAATTGCAGCGACAGATTGTGTCCCCGATTTTTTTTACTTTAAGGACTTGGTCACATGCTGCGCCGAGAACTATATTCTGAACTAGCGGATTATCCAGATGGGCAACCATTCCCAAGTCTCCCTATCGCCTCAAGTATTTCGAAAGATGTTAACACTTATCGACCCAATGCCTACTTTAAAGGGTGAGAATTGCAGATATTTATTAAAGAAGCATGATAATGAATTGGATCTCTTACCGAAGTTCTTATAGGACCTAACGCCCGCTCCCCAGGACATGGCCATATTACAAGTTAGTGCATTTAAAAACCTTTTTAGACAAATTGCATGGCTTTTCACGAGGATAATGAGACAAGAAAGTGCAATCGACATCTCTCGGATGATTCTGTATATTTTATATTTTACAGTCAAGGAACAAGCCATCTTCCATTGTGGCAAGTTGATTTCCATTGAAATCTCTTCCTAGTTATTGCAATACAGAAGGGAAAATAAATTCTTTATGTCATCTTATTTAATTTTCGTCGTGGCGAATTGCTATCCATTTCCTGGACTATCTATGTGTAAGAAGCTAAACTCTGAATTTGACCCAGTAACATTCTCATGCCAGATATTATGGAGACACAATGCTTGCCAACATTTTTATAAAGTCTTTAATGGTTTTGTTTCAATTTTTAAAGCATTGATATTTGGAAAGTATTTTCCTTGGTTGTCTGGCCAACTGACAATCTTCCTGGATAGGAAGGGTACACTAGAATAAATGGAGAACTATAATGCTATAAGGATTTTTGGGTCTAAACAAAATCCTTGCTTCCTTCCATGTCACATATCTGGTACAATGTTTTTTGCTGGAATAACAAGGGAGTACATCTACTAGTTGTATTTTTTCCATGAAAAAAAAGGGTCAATTCATCTCTCTGCCTTGGAAAGTCGGGGATTTCATGGTCAAGAACCACTTCAACAGTTCTTTCACTGACACTATCCTGAATGAACTCGTTGCCAGTACCAATGATTCACACAAGCAAAACTGAAAAGGCCTGGGTGAAAAAAGTGCCCAATCCTCGATCGCCACACCCAAGACCATGACATCTCGTAGCAGTGCTCCAACGACCTACCCAAGTAACAAAGTCACATATAGTTCTTCAAGCGGAGGAGGAGATAAGAACCCTCCCTCCGAAAAAATTGAAAGTTGTCACAAACTTCCCGCGAGCAAAAAACGGAAAACAATAGTTCAAGAACAAGAGGAACCAAGGGGAGAAATTGATATCCACGATCTCTCCCTCGAAGATATGGAACTAGAAATTGACATTGACAAAATGTTCCCTGATGACGATCACCTAGAGAGCACTGCTTCGCACAATCCTGGGATGGAAATAATTGGCATAGATACATTGGACGAAGAAGAGTCTTTTGCATTTCAGAGCGTTGTTTTTGACAACAAATCCAAAAAATTGATTATTGAAAAGAGAGATGTAAAGAATAAGAAAGGGAAATCTTGTTCAGAGATCAACCTACGCAACATGCACCCTTCTCAGATCTCCCAGATACACCGAGCAATTGGATATGCTCTAGACAACTCTATTAGCGACCTTGAAACGAAAAACGTCATGTTAAAGGAGCGAATCAAAGAATTGGAGGCAACTCTAATGCCTCTTCCACTGTTTGCTACTCCTTTGGCAATGATCGGGCCCACGACACCTATGCCAAAGTTAAAAGGATCAACAAGACTTCTCACATCGGCCCGAGGCTATGTGGAAAAGAATATAAACATAAGAATGGAATTAATAACAGAAGCTTGGGAGATGTCAAAGAATATGGTCTCTTTTGGAACAAGAGCACATGCTTTTCATGAGTATCTGCAACAGATCTCAAGAACGAGCAAGGTTTCTACCTCGATGCAGTTTTACCATTTGGTGTTAAAGTTACCGGTATGACGGAATTCAGAAGAAGACAGGAGGGTCTCCCTTTCCTGGATTGAATAGACTAGCTAAACACATGCTGGAAAGAAAAGGTAAAGAACCTGAATGGTATCGTTCAAGAATGTAGCCAGACCATATCTAGAAGAGACAAACTATTCAAGAAGTTAACTGAGATAGATATAGCTACCAACACCAATGAAGTCCAAGACCCGAAATTGATATTCAACTCATTTTTTTTAACCAAGCAAGCATTTGATGATCAAGTTCATATCTATAAAATACTGTCATTTGAAAATTTCTATGGCATTCTTGAATATGGTGAAGATGACGTGAAAACCTGGCTAGTCGGTTATGCGATTAAAAACCAAGATATTCAAGAATCATTGCACAACTTGTCTATTGATCTAAGGGACTTGGAAAGTGAATTCTTCAATATAAAAATCTGGCATCAAATCAACGTGGCGCCCATGAGGAGATACATCGAATAATGGTTCAAAAAGGTTGTCAACAAGATTACCAATGAAGGTCAAAGCCGAGGAAAGCCATAAAAGGACATCAACGAGCAAATGACAAGGCATGGGACACCATTATAGTAAGTTGATACTAATTACATTCTTCCGTCTTCATCCACTTACTCTAACAAAGCTTTAACCGAGGTCTGACAATTTTCTCTTTCTTCTTGCTAGGTTTTGTTGTTTTCCATTGCCGACTTTCTTCTTTCTACAAATTTCATTCTTGTACATCTTTGCTTTGTAGTCCACGACAGTCCCAATTCGAGTCATTCTGGCAAACACATTTTTATTTCATAGAATATGTACTGAACTATATATATTTTTACAAATTCAAAGACAACTATTTTTGGGAAATATTCTCAAATGTATTTTATGACCCAATTTATTTGAATATAAATATTTGAGGTTGTTCTATGGTGATTTTCAATGTTTGGTGTTGTTATTTGAAATTTGTATTTCTTCTTAAAATTAACTCATTTCCGTGTACATGTTCTTGTTCTATATTGGGCATATATTGTAGCTTCCTATATTTCATAATATTCTTCGATATACAAAATGTAAAGTCATATATTTTTTTCTCTATTGCTTGTGGGTTTGAGCAAAAATTGCGAGCCCAAAACACCATTCAAATTTGAACATGGTTCACATTTGGACCACAAATAATCTATTAAGATACATTAATATGAATACATTTTAAATAAACATAAACAAAATCCCTTTAAACTTGAACCTGACTTTCTTCGGCTCCCGGATTGCCCGCGGGTTGACCAGTTAGCGAACTGCCAAATCCTCATTTCCATCTATATCTTCACATCAAGAGCTCGACTGACCACCATCCTTTTCAACACTTAGCCAATTATCTCACCGCGGCGTCCCAACTTAGCGCTATCAAATTCTTATCCTGTGTGTTCAGTGATATACATCTTGCACCCAACAATTCTGTCATATACATTTTGCACCCAACAATTCCGTGATACACATTTTGCAGACAGTGCGAAGGTGGCGGGCACAGAAAACAACGACTAGGAATTGGATATTGTCTGAACCCACCAACCCGCCGAGCGCTGTTTGTAGGTCAAGAAACACTAGAAGTGCACTCCGCCTATCCGAGAATCCACAGGCGAAAAAGTCGGGTAAGTATGGAATTGGAGGCGTGAAAGAGATTCCAAGAAATGGCGAAATATGGAAAGCGGATGCAGGGGCTTCAAAATGGGGTGACAATAGTTCCCCAGGAGACGTGAGGACCCAAAGGTCAAATTGCAGGTCTCATAACTTTCATGTGCAAACTGTGTATCACGGAAGAGGGTATGATGTGGGAGTGCGACAGTAAATTTGTATATCGCTGAGGTCCGGGTGTTGTTTGCAGGTCACAAAACAATGAAAGTGCAATATAGAGCCCACTTGCCTGGGAATCCGCGATCTGAAAAGTGGTTAGGCATTGAATGGCGAGCGGTCAGTCGGAGTTGTGATATAAAAGCACGAGTGCAAATGTGAACCCGTGAGTTTGCCAACGCGCACATTGAGACATTTTCGGAAAAAAACGACTAAGTAACAAGAAAGAGAGAGTAGAGGGGAAAAAGAAACAAAAATTTGGTTAAGTATAGAAGAGGGAAAATAAGGTCCAATATATTCAAATCTGCAATAGATATTCCATTTCCTGGCAAGATCTTTTCTGTATGTTTCTAGAGAAGTTGTATACATATTGCATATACTTGGAAAGAAGTCTGAAGGTAGCGAGCATAGGAAACAACAACTAGAAATTGGAAATTTCTTGAACTCACGAACTCGACGATCCACGAAAGAGATGTTAAGAAATGGTTAAGTGTGGAAAGCGGTCGGATGGGCTTCAAAATAGGGTGACAAGGGTTCTTGAGGAGACGTAAGGCCCCGACTGTCAAATTGTATATATCGAAACATTTCAGTGCAAATGTGTAACACGAAAGAGGGTATTCTTGCCATCCTCAATGCATATTCATTCTTCTTTTACTAGTGACAACTTAGTGCACATGTTCACTTATTGGCATCAACAATGATTTACAGGAGCTCGACCGACCCCCGGGTTGGCGCTATTATAAATCTTGCACCCAAAACTTGCGTCATCTACAGTTCTGCCATATACAGCTTGCACCCAAAATTTCCGTGGTCTACAATTCGTCCACATATTGGAACATGGTTTACATTTGGACCACAAATAATCTATTAAAATACATTAATATAAATACAATTTAAATAAATATATTTAAACTTGAACCTGACTTTTTTCGAACTCGTGGATTGGTCCTATATCGTCACATCATGAGCCCGACCGACCACAGTTCCTTTCAACACTTAGCCAA
>ML802839.1:78935-120173 GCA_009831015.1 Picea engelmannii | reverse complement strand
GTGCTTTGTAATTGATTTTGGGCACAAATTTTTTTTACAATTTTTTTTTTATATATACACAAACATGGATGAACAAAAAAAAATAAAAAATGGTATATTCTTCTAACACTATCTGTTACTCTATTCATTTTATTCTATTTTATTTAGTCTATGTACATATTACTTGCTTTTTTCTTTACATGTCAACTTATGTTCATGTCCATTTTGTTTTGGACTTTTTTTCATAGAAACAAACAGGAAAACTAGACACGACAAAGAGCTCTTAACCAAAAATGTAGAAGAATCCATGCAAAGGTGCATATTTCTACCCGTGTTCCATATCCAACAGTTTTTCATTTACTCTGTCTATATTTGTTGCACTCGTTTGCAGCTCTGTTTTTTTTCTCCTTGGATACTCCATATCTTCCTGTACATTAACGTGTCTTCATATCAATTCTATTTTCTGTGCTGCTATCTTGAAATAAATAAATTTGTACTCCATCTTTTTTTTCATGTGTTCCTACGTAGCAACTTTCTTTCATGTTCATTGTATTCTCTGTATTGCTACATTGAAACAAGAACACAATAATTGGGCACAAGGATGGAGCCTTATGTGCCACATCTTAAAAAGATGGAGTGCAATGTGCCGCAACAAATACAATGTGTATGCCTGAGACTAAGAGGTATGGTTACAAAAAACTCTGATCTACATACGTTGTCCAAGTTGTCCAATTTAGTTTTAAAAAATTAGTTATTTCATTTGTTTGACAAGTGGAGACAAAAAATTAATTTCAAAAATTATTCACTAATGTAATTTATTCTATTTGTACACAAGCATGGAATGAGGAAGCGGTCGGTCGGACTCGTGATAAATTATAACATTATATAAATTACTATAAATCTTGGTAAAATGTTATAATATTCTATAAATTACTAGATCTCATGTTGCGGTCGGTCGGACTCGTGATACATAAGCATGACTATAAATGTGAACCTGTGAGTCTGCCAATCCGCGAGTATGCCAACCCGCGCACTGTATCACATCTATTTTATAATATATTTCTATTTTATTTACTCTATGTACATATTCCTTGCTTTTTTCTTTATATGTCAACTTATGTTCATGTCCATTTTGTTTTGTACTTTTTTTCATAGAAACAAATAAGAAAATTGGACATGGCAAAGAACTCTCAACCAGAAATGTAGAAGAATCCATGCAAAGGTGCATATTTCTACCCGTGTTCCATATCCAATAGTTTTTCGTTTACTCTGTTTGTATTTGTTGCAGTGGTTTGCAACTCTGTTTTTTATCTTCTTGGATACTCCATATTTTCCTGTACATTAACTTGTCTTCATGTCAATTCTATTTTCTGTGCTGCTATCTTGAAATAAATAAATTTGTACTCCATCTTTTTTTTCATGTGTTCCTACGTAGCAGCTTTCTTTCATGTCCATTGTATTCTCTGTATTGCTACATTGAAACAAAACACAGTAATTGGGTGCAAGGATGGAGCCTTATGTGCCGCATCTAAAAAAGTTGGAGTGCAATGTGCCGCAACAAATACAATGCGTATACCTGAGACTAAGAGGTATGGTTACAAAAAACTTTGATTTGCATACATTGTCCAATTTGTCCAACTATATGTTTTTTCCATAGTTGATGTGTTTCTATCGCTTGATAATTATCACACTAAGTGTTGTTATGTGAGGCATACAATTCTTTCCTCCCTTTCTTTTTCTTCTTCTATACTTATCCATTCTCCATTTATTTTTCCTCTTCTATACTTATCCATTCTCCCTTTTCTTTTTCCCCTCTATTATCCATTTCTGATTTTATACTTAGTCCCATGCCTATGCTCGCGGGTTCCTAGGATGGTAGAGTGACAGATTCCACGTCCATCTATATCTTTACATCATGAGTCCGACCGACCGTCGTTCATTTTCATAGTTGGCGAATTTTATGGCCGCGGGTTCCTGCGTAGGCGCCATCGAACTCTCATGCCCTGTGTTCGCGGTATACATCTTGCACCTGAAACTTCGATGATATACAATTCGACCCCGGACTCGAAACCCTAGGCCTCAGTCTACCTACGATGAATCCGTCTAAATGCTTGCATATAAATGTGCCAAGTCATATATTTTGTCTATTTCTTGTTGAGATAGATATAAACAACATCTCTTTTATCTTGAACCAGGGTCTGTTGAACTCCAACTATATTCCATGGTTGAAAATATTTTTCCCAGTTCGTTTCCACACTTAGCCAATTTTATGACTGTGGGTTCCCCCCTATGGATTATCGAACTCCCATGCCCCGTGTTTGGATATACATCTTGCACCCAAAACTCCGGTTATCTACAATTCGACCCCAGACTCTTCGAACTCACAAGCCTCACTCTGCCTATGATAACTCCGTCTGATCACCCCGCCTTTCCATACTTAAGACCAAGTGTTGTTTTGTGACGCATAAAGTTCTTTAATCCCTTTGCTTTTCTCTTCTATTCTTGTCGCTTTTCCCCTTTTCTTCTTCCCCTCTATTATCCCTTTTTGCTTCTATACATAGTCGCATGTCTATGCTCGTGGGTTCTCAAGGTTGCAGACTCATAAATTATATATTCATCTATATCTTCACATCACGAGTCCGACCGTCTGTTGTTCATTTCCATACTTAGCTCGATTTTCAGCTAGGCCCTATGGAACTCTCATGCCCCATAGTCAATGTGTTTCTATCGCTTGACAATTATCAGACAAAGTGTTCTTTTGTCAAGCATAAATTTCTTCACTCCCTTTATTTTTTTCCTCTTCTATACTTAGTCGCATTTCTATGATAGCAGGTTTCCAGGTCGCGGACTCACAAATTGTATATCTATCTATATCTTGACATCATGGGTCCGACTGACTGCTTCCGTTTCCTTAGCCAATTTTATGGTCGCGGGTTCCCGGGTAGGTGTTATCGAACTCTCATTCCTCGTGTTCGGAGTATACATCTTGCATCCAAAACTTGGGTGATATACAATTCCACCACAAACTCCCAGGTTCAAAAAAGTACCAAAGCATCTTTCACTCCTCTCCATCCCCACCACCTTCACCCCTTCCCAATGCATATTAATTATGATTTTACTAGTGACAACTCACCACAAATGTTTGAAAAAATTGGCATTAATAAGCAGAAAGATCGAGGACATCTCCCATTAAAATGCATTAATGGGAGAATATTGTGGAATTTGATTAGTTTCTTTCTGTCAATCTTGAATTCGCAAAAAAATGTTGGTTATTTTAGTTTTTTTAAGGCGTCATCATAGCAAGAATGCAATATTGTGTTGGCCCACTGTCATCAACAAAGGCGTTGACATGATGCCCCTCTTTAGTATTGTGCATATATTAGAGGTTCACATATTTGAGAGTATGCTTGCATATGAAAATGTTGCTCCACCCTTCCAATTTGAACATACTTTGCATTTGGGCCACAAAGAACACTAATAAAATAAAATAATATGAAAATTGTTTAAGTAAATATAAGCAAATTATCGTCTAACTTGAACCTGATTTTGTCAAGATCCAGGTATATAACATAGCTGGCAATGTTTTCCTCACTTTTCCATACTTTCTCGATTTCCCTGCCATCTTCGCACACTTTCCTAATGCAAATTGATTACGCTTTTATCAGCTTTGAAAAGATTGGCATTAAAAGGCGAAAAGGTTGAGGAC
Organism: Picea engelmannii; assembly: GCA_009831015.1. NCBI lineage: Eukaryota > Viridiplantae > Streptophyta > Pinopsida > Pinales > Pinaceae > Picea > Picea engelmannii. The sequence goes on along the minus strand of ML802839.1, from coordinate 116,488 downwards.
ATATCCCATTAAAACACATTGAAGCAAGATTTACCAGAGATTATATTATGATGTTGCAACATCCATTTTAAATACAATGAGGAGAAAATGAACTATCTCATCACCTTATGGTTGCAACTCGACAACATTTATGTGGAGATACCCTGAATATTTTCGGACGCGAGGACCAGAGTTTTCAGTGGTCCATAGCTTATGACTACTACTCGTCCACTTCTGCCCAGAACAAAGTTATCTTGACATTTGAAATTGCAGCGACAGATTGTGTCCCCGATTTTTTTTACTTTAAGGACTTGGTCACATGCTGCGCCGAGAACTATATTCTGAACTAGCGGATTATCCAGATGGGCAACCATTCCCAAGTCTCCCTATCGCCTCAAGTATTTCGAAAGATGTTAACACTTATCGACCCAATGCCTACTTTAAAGGGTGAGAATTGCAGATATTTATTAAAGAAGCATGATAATGAATTGGATCTCTTACCGAAGTTCTTACAGGACCTAACGCCCGCTCCCCAGGACATGGCCATATTACAAGTTAGTGCATTTAAAAACCTTTTTAGACAAATTGCATGACTTTTCACGAGGATAATGAGACAAGAAAGTGCAACCGACATCTCTCGGATGATTATGTATATTTTATATTTTACGGTCAAGGAACAAGCCATCTTCCATTGTGGCAAGTTGATTTCCATTGAAATCTCTTCCCAGTTATTGCAATACAGAAGGGAAAATAAATTCTTTGTGTCATCTTATTTAATTTTCGTCGTGGCGAATTGCTATCCATTTCCTGGACTATCTATGTGTAAGAAGCTAAACTCTGAATTTGACCCAGTTCTTCTTAAAATTAACTCATTTCCGTGTACATGTTCTTGTTCTATATTGGGCATATATTGTAGCTTCCTATATTTCATAATATTCTTCGATATACAAAATGTAAAGTCATATATATTTTTTTCTATTGCTTGTGGGTTTGAGCAAAAATTGCAAGCCCAAAACACCATTCAAATTCGAACATGGTTCACATTTGGAACACAAATAATCTATTAAGATACATTAATATGAATACATTTTAAATAAACATAAACAAAATCCCTTTAAACTTGAACCTGACTTTCTTCGGCTCTTGGATTGCCTGCGGGTTGACCAGTTAGCGGACTGCCAAATGCTCATTTCCATCTATATCTTCACATCAGGAGCTCGACTGACCACCATCCTTTTCAACACTTAGCCAATTATCTCACCGCGACGTCCCAACTTAGCGCTATCGAATTCTTATCCTGTGTGTTTAGTGATAAACATCTTGCACCCAACACTTCTATCGTATACATTTTGCACCCAACAATTCCGTGATACACATTTTACAGATAGTGCGAAGGTGGCGGGCACAGAAAACAACGACTAGGAATTGGATATTGTCTGAACCCGCCAACCCGCCGAGGGTTGTTTGTAGGTCAAGAAACACTGGAAGTGCACTCTGCCTATCCGGGAATCCACAAGCGAAAAAGTCGGGTAAGTATGGAATTGGAGGCGCGAAAGAGATTCCAAGAAATGGCGAAACATGGAAAGCGGATGCAGGGGCTTCAAAATGGGGTGACAATAGTTCCCCATGAGACGTGAGGACCCAAAGGTCAAATTGCAGGTCTCATAACTTTCATGTGCAAACTGTGTATCACGAAAGAGGGTATGATGTGGGAGTGCGACAATAAATTTGTATATCGCTGAGGTCCGGGTGCTGTTTGCAGGTCACAAAACAATGGAAGTGCAATATAGAGCCCACCTGCCTGGGAATCCGCGATCTGAAAAGTGGTTAGGCATCGAATAGCGAGCGGTCAGTCGGAGTTGTGATATAAAAGCACGAGTGCAAATGTGAACCCGTGAGTTCGCCAACGCGTGCATTGAGACATTTTTGGAAAAAAACGACCAAGTAACAAGAAAGAGAGAGTAGAGGGGAAAAATAAACATAAATTTGGTTAAGTATAGAAGAGGGAAAATAAGGTCCAATATATTCAAATCTGCAATAGATATTCCATTTCCTGGCAAGATCTTTTCTGTATGTTTTTGGAGAAGTTGTATACATATTGCATATACTTGGAAAGAAGTCTGAAGGTAGCGAGCACAAGAAACAACAACTAGAAATTGGAAATTTCCTGAACCCATGAACTCGACGATCCACGAAAGAGATGTTAAGAAATGGTTAAGTGTGGAAAGCGGTCGGATGGGCTTCAAAATAGGGTGACAAGGGTTCTCGGGGAGACGTAAGGCCCCGATTGTCAAATTGTATATATCAGAACATTTCAGTGCAAATGTATAACACGGAAGAGGGTATTCTTGCCATCCTCAATGCATATTCATTCTTCTTTTACTAGTGACAACTCAGTGCACAGGTTCGCTTATTGACATTAACAAACAAAAAACGTATTCAACAATGATTTACAGGAGCTCGACCGACCCCCGGGTTGGCGCTATTATAAATCTTACACCCAAAACTTGCGTCATCTACAGTTCCGCCATATACATCTTGCACCCAAAACTTCCGTGGTCTACAATTCGTCACATATTGGAACATGGTTTACATTTGGACCACAAACAATCTATTAAAATACATTAATATAAATACAATTTAAATAAATATATTTAAACTTGAACCTGACTTTTTTCGAACTCGTGGATTGGTCCTATATCGTCACATCATGAGCCCGACCGACCACAGTTCCTTTCAACACTTAGCCAATTATCTCTCCGCGGGGTCGCGACTTAGCGCTATCGATTTTTTATGCCCCCTGTTCTGTGATATACATGTCGGTTCGCTTATTGGCATTTATAAGCAAAAAACACATTCAACAACGATTTACGAGAGTCCGACCGGCCCCCGGGTTGGCGCTATTATAAATCTTGCACCCAAAACTTCTGTCATCTACAAGTCCGCGATATACATCTTGCACTAAAAACTTATGTGTCTACAATTCGTCACGACTTAGCGCTATCGAATTCTTATGCCCCCTATTCCATGATATACATGTTGCACACAACACTTCTGTGATATACATTTTGCACCCAACACTTCCATCATTTACAATTCGACCCCGGTTCACAAAACTTTCAAACCATTTATCACTCTCTTCAATCCCCGCCACATTCCTGCCATTCCAAATGCACATTCGTTATGCTTTTACTATCAACAACTTAGCATACAGGTTCGCTCATTGGCATTAATAAGCAAAAAAGGCATTCAAGTATACGGGAGTTCGACCCACTGCCGTTGCTTTTCATACCTAGTTGTCGGGCTGCCGTAACCGAACTTTCCTTCCCCCTTTTCCGTGATATACATCTTGCACCCAAAACTTCGGTGATATACAATTCCATAGTTAGCTAACTTTATAGCAGCCGATCTTCGGGTTGGCACTATTATAGATCTTGCATCCAGAACTTTCGCCATCTACAATCCTGTGATGCACATCTTGCATCGAAAACTTCCGTGCTATACAATTCCTCCAACTCACAAGCTTTACTCTACCTAGCTTCACAAATATTTCAAAGCATTTATCGCTGCCTTCCATCCCCGCTACCTTCGCACCCTTCCCAATGCACATGGATTATGCTTTTACTAGTGACAACTCAACACACATGTTCGAAAGAGATTGACACTGCTTTGCTTAGTCACAACTCGCCATACAAGTTTTTGTAACAATATTATTCGACTCTCTCCATTTTCCAAAAATAACCTTATAAGATACTTTGCAGGGACTATGCTGCCACACAACACTTGTTATATTGAAAATTGTTTTTTGATACTTAACTTTCCAAGTTAATGTGATAACATTTTTGGTCACTATTTATATGAGTAGATTCAAGGACTGCATATTTACAATATTCAAAGAAAGAATAAATACAATTATAAATAAAGAATAAATACAATTATAAATAAATTGTAAATATGGTAGTGATAGATTCAAAGGTGGGTGATTTAAAATTTTGAAGAATATATATAAACACTCGTAATATATATGTGTAAGAGATTATATATATTATTAATTTTAATTATATAAATATTATTAAATATATAGAATATATTTAATGAAATGATATTTATGTAATTGTATATATAAATATTAATGATTTTTTTTGGGTTATAAAGTTTAAGGACAAATTTTGATTAATTTTTATGAGTTATTGTAAAAATTTAAATGTTATGAGGAGATAAGATCATTTCTCTCAATCATCAAAACTAAATTCAATTAACATTTATCTCAATCATCTAAACTAAATTTAATTAATATTAATTATACTTATTGAATAGATTAGCTATTTCAATATATACTAATTGAATATATAAAACATAACACCATTATATATACATTATAGATTCACTATTGGGATATATACTAATTGAATATATATAGAACATAACACCATTATATATACACTATAGATTGTGATGCATATGCATACCCTTGCTGAGAGCAGTGAGAAATGCATCTTGCCAACCCAGATTCAGAGCATTCGACATCGTGACCGGCACGGTCAGGTGTACTCGTACCTATCGTTGATGACAGGCTGATAACTGGCTGATAGAGACGCTTCTATCTGGCGCTGAACGCTTGCCATGTATCCATGCACAATGGCATTGAAGGAAATGATGGTGAATATTATGTAAACAAAAACCAGAGCGAAAATAGTATTCAGTTTGACGCGTGGCGGTTGTTAGAATGGCGAAAATCGTATTGGTACCGAAATATAATTAAATGAAAACAAAATCCAACCTCCTTTATAACATGTAAAATTTCGCGAGAAGATCCGAATTCCAATAGTAGAGTTCTGAGTAGAAGAGCGTTTCCTTTTTGGCTACCGGCTTTGCACAGAATGTTGAGTTCAGCGAAGGCCAGCGCGCTCAAGCCCATTCCCAGTCTTCACAGCTGCAAATTCAGAGTACAGGGCTCGCCGTCACTTCTTCACTTGGCCGCCTTCAATGGCTTGGTCTCCAACCCTTCCAACTACGGCGGATCGACCAAATTATCAGTATCCTGCATGGCTCTCAAGAACATATTTGGCGGAGCCGCTGGCTCCAAACCGGCAAAGACAGAGAAGAAGCCCCGTAAATCCTCTGTTCCTCTGCCTGCAAGCGTGACTGTCGATAACGAATCTTCGGACGAAAACACGATCCTCATTATCACGGCAGAGAACAGAACCGCTATGCTTCAGATTATCACCAGGGTTCTCAGAGCCATGGGGGTTCAAATCTCGAAGGCAAATGTGAATTTGGACAAAGGATCTCTTGTCGAGAAAGTTTTCGTGACCGATTCCGAGGGCAGTAAAATAAAAGATCCACAGAGCTTGGACAATATTCAGCAAGCTCTCAGGGAAGCCTTGAACGAGCCCATCAGGGTCGTGGATCCCAAGACGAGAGGGTTAGTTATAAAGCCCCAGTCGAGGGATCTTGATTTCGAAAGTTCTGATCAAGTGAAGGCCAGGGCGGAGGTGCTGTTCAATTTGATGGACCAGTATTTGAAAAATGATGTCGTGAGCATTCAAAAGGATGTCCTAGATCACGTCGAGTATACAGTTGCGGCCTCGCGGTTCAACTTTAGCGACTTTGAAGCGTACCAGGTATGGTGCTTTGCTGATCTTTCTAACTTAACATGCACATAAAAAAATAAGGAATTTAGATTCTTGAACTTCGTAGACGAGTCTGGTTTGAAGAATGCCTTTGGTTCTTGGGACTTCTATTAGAGAAATTGCAAGCAATGTTGAAAAACGTTGTATATATGAATTAATTGGCAATGGTCCGGAAAATAACAATTAGGAAAATGGAGAAAATTTTGCTTAAAACAGGTCATTCACTAATTAATTGGTGATTCTGGCGACAATGCTGGCCAGTGGTTAGACTGTGATGATCGGAAATTTTAAGTGGTTAGACTGTGATGATTGATAATTTTTAAGCAGCCGATGTGGATCAACCATGCCACGATGAGAACATGGGTGCCTAATAAGCATAGTTTTGCAGTTGAGTTCTAAGCTTTATGAGCTCAAAATCAATAAATCTTTGGGCAATATTCTCACCCTTAACCACTTGTTGCAAAAATTGTTTACAGCAATTACTTAGCAACAGTCCAATATATAACGATTGTTTACAGCAATTACTTGGCAGCGGTCCAAAATATGACAATCAGGAAAAATGGGGCAAAATTTGAAAAAAACAAATCAATTGCGGATTAATTGGTCATTCTGGCGCATTACCATTTGTAAGTGGTTAGATTGTGATGGGCTGATCCGTAAGCGGTAGGCCTATGGCCCATTTGTCTGGTCAATATGGATACTCTGTGGAAATACAATTAAATAATGCCTCTGTTCTCTGCATGCACCAATCATTTGTCAATGCTGAGATCAAACCTTTGTGCAAGAATGGAATTCTCTGTTTCTGAGATGGATTAGACTGCTTGGCTGCTTTGTTTGTCGTAGTCAAACCAATGCCCAACAAGGAGAACAACTCCAGGTCTGTTAAACAAAATTCATGTCAGCATTCAAGCTGCTACAGATCTGGATGTATTCGAGCACTCTGTAAACAATGCACCATCTTAATATATGTATATGTAAGCTGCAAATAATATGCACTCTGGTTTTATGGGTGCACATACAGCTCCTTATTCACAATACTAGTGAAATATATACCTATACATATGCTTGATCCAGAAATTAGAGAACCATTTATGATTATGCTCTTCTTCTTCAGTGTGCAGAAATCAATACTCAAACAACCAATCCTCTTGCTGTTTTGTTGTACCTAGGTCCTACACAACGCATTTCACCTCTCATATCTGCTCCACACTATTTATGAATTAATCATATGTATATATATCAAAGCAATTAATTAATCATATCACAACATGGCTGTGAGGAAGCAGCCAAGCTATCTAAAAAGGCTCAGGTTTGGAGGAACACTTTGGTGAATGGTGCCAGAAGGACTCAACACCAAAAAAAAAAAAAAAAGTGAAATGTTAACACATTTGCTTGGTGTCACTGAGGTGATAATGCCCACGCTATCAGGCTTGAGTGCAAGCCATTTGGGCTGTAGCTAGCACACACACATTAATGGCTGAAGGCAATCCTCCGATTCTTTACAGAGGTTCAATACCAATCTGAGACACTATGCCAGCGACCAGGTAGAAGGCAATTGAGTTGTTAGTTATTTCCAGTGACTCCAGTGAACAGAAACATGGGAAATAAAATGCCTAGCATAAGACACCAGCTATCTAACAATTGAAGCGACGGGCTGTGGTGAAACTCCCTATGTTTAAGCAGAGTGCCAACAATGTTGTAGCTATTAATTTAGTGATTTAAGTAGTATTTAATGGTGAATACTACACTACTGTGCATCTCTATTAAGTCGAGTATACACAGGTATATCCAAAAAGCTAAATAAAAGATTAGAATTTAGAAATAAAACCCATTCACACAGCAATTAGGCAACCACAAAGAATCCAAATGCACAGTAGACATAGAGCTTTTACCCTGGAAACCCAAATGGGAAAACCGACATTTGATGAGGGGTTTTATTCTGCTCAGGAAATGGTTACAAGGTGAGCTATGCTTTCTCAATCAAGGATTTAATTCATTCTTATTCATTGTTAAAACTGTAGATGGCATTGGCTTAGAGACAACCGCCGATCCTCTAATAGGCTTCTTCCTTCTAGTCCATTATTTTCTGCTATTGCTCTTTTTCATTTCCTCAGTAGCTCTCTTGCTCCCTTCAATGCCCTTATTTTCTACAGCCTTCATATTTAATGGGCTGCTTTGGAAGGCCAACCATCACAATGGTTCGTTTTCATCTTCCAAGTCAGAAGAATTTTTGGACTATTCACTCAACTTTGCCAAAACAATTAAATGCTTAATACAAAGTTTACAAAAGAGATTTAATTAGGATCCAATTCGGATCACACCTTCCCATTTGCAAGCTTTTGGTTCCCAAAAGCTTCAAGTCCCTTCAATCTTCTTCTTCTCTACATCTATGTGCCTACCTCCTCGGCTGCCATCAAATAATCTCTGGTAGACCTCCAAGAAAGGGTGCCTTTGTTGCAGGACAGAAGATAAGAGCTGAATAGGGGCTGCCTTTAGCATAGGCTTGTTGTCCATCTCATGGCTAGAGATGCCATTCTCTGTTGCAATAGTTCGCTGGAAAACCACTATGCCTTGGGCTGCAGGTGCAAGCAGCTCCTCTTTCCTCTTGTACCTTGACTCTCCAAGCTTCCTTCTTGGCTGTTTGGTTCTTGGGATGGAGTTTTGGTGAAGCCTCCAACATTTGGCCTCCCAATTTCCAGTCAATCTGCAGCACTAGCAATAGTTCCTTCTTTGACTGCTTGGCCTTCTAAAGTGCCAACAATTGCTAGCCTTATGATCTATTTTTTTGTAATAGAAACAAACCAAAGATACCATGCCACACCTTTTCGGTTTGTGATGATGCTTGCTAGCTTAGTTGCTTGGTCTCTCAAATGTTGGAGCAGATTTGTGTGGCAGAATCATCCACTTGCGGCTTTCTTCCAAGCCTCTACAAGCAGATTCGATTGGCCTGCTGCCTGCTCCTTTTCCATCTACCTTTTCCTCCATGGAAATGGCTTTTTTTTCTGGTTCTTTTTGCCTTGACAAAGATGGTTTGAGTTGAACTTATGCTTGCTTCTTGTCCACTGAATCCTAGGCCTTCGTGCTTGGGCCTCTATTGAGCTACAATGGGGATCACAACCCCCTTGGTCTTTCTTTCCTAGCCCTTGGCCCTTGTAATTCATTTTCCTCAATAACTTGGAACAAATACCTCTAGTGTGCTTTTCAAAATCACTACAGGGCTCTTGAGGAAGGATCTTGGAAGGTGAGTTTACCATGCTTGACTCCATTACGGTGTTGGTTTTTGCAGTGGCAATGGAAGGGGCCTGTTTGGTCTCTTGTGTTAAATTTAGCAACATCGACACTCATTCTCCAATGAGAGGCCATATGGGCCATGTTAAAATTAGTGCAACTGCAAGAACCATTCTCCAGGAGGATCTAGGGCCCCCAGTGCACTCCTAGGGTTCTTGGTCTGGGACCAAGTAGTTAGAGCCATGGCAAAAGACCTTAGTTGGCCCCCCAGTATTCTTCTAGGGTTCTTGGTCAAGGACCAAGCAATTTGATGATATAAGTCCCTAGATGTGTTCTAGGGCCCTTGGATATGTTCCAGGGAATCCTTGCTTAGCGCTTGGATTGATCCTTCGTTGTGTACCTTGGTGGTTAAGCCCCTAGATATATTCTAGGGCCCTCAGATGTGTTTTGGGGTATCCTGGTCTGGGACCAGGCAAATTCTTGGTCTAAGTACCAAGCCGAGATGATGTGTGACCTTCTTCTCTCCCGGGATGGTCCATATGACCTAGGAGCAGTTAAGAAGAAAGGCATGATCACGTCATTAGCATTCCACGTATGCTAGGATGATAAAAAACTTATAAGTTATATCGTGGGACTCATGTGGACAAACTGCCATTAAAGAAGGACTTGACCTTTGACTTTGTCTTATTGTTTATCATGGATGAAACCCCTTGCTTGAGTTATTACCCTCCTAAATTTATGATTATTTGTTGGTTTGAATTTATAATTTGGACTTTACTTTTTCCTAAAGAAAGCTGGTTGCCATGATCTTGGAACCCACCTCATCGATTTAATTTATTACCTTGATGACTTGGTTATGGTCCATTGGACTTACCACTTGACGTTTTTAAATGGTAAAATATTATTTGTTATTTTTAGGTGTTAACCTAAGCCTAAAGCTATGTCAAGTGGACCTTAATTGGTTAATATGTTCTTACCTACCTAAAACCTATATATAGGAATGGTCTCTCCCTCCCTTGTGACACTTGATGTATGCGATCTACCTCCTCCAAGATGATATTAAGACTGAGGTTTGCTGCAACTCTTCTGGACAGGTTTACAAGGGTCATTTCAGTTCTCTCTTGCGTGTTCTTAGTCTGCACTAGCCTATCGAGGGTTTATCTCTGCTAGCCGTGACTATTTGTGCTTGCCCTTGGATTGTTGGTGTCTATCCTTGCCTGCCGTTTAGGTTTCTATGTTTGCTGTTGGTTTGCTGGTGCTCATCCCAGTCAGCCGCCTTGGTTTCTATGCTTTGTAATTGGATTGTTAGGCCTGAAATTGGACCGCTGGTACTTGTCTTTGCTTGAAGTGGGCATCTGTGTTTAAAGTTGGGATGAATGTGTTAAATCAGCCTAATGTTGATTGTGGGTTTGTTTTTCAAGCCCTAGGTTGGACAGTGATTTGTATTCAGCCCTAATACTTGGACAGTGGCTTGCACTGTGTTCTTGACTTTGGTTTTCCAGCTTGTTGAGTTTCGGTTTTGATTGCTTAACCTAAGATTCTTTCTTGGCATTGGCCCTATATCCATAAGGAGATCTACTCTAAGGGTTTGATCCATGATTCACTAAGCTTTTCTGAGCATACACTAGAGGAAGGCAACAACAACTAATCATGTACATTTTTTCTTTTCTACAACTGTGGTGATACTCAGATTTGGGTTATGTATGTTATTTATTCACTATTGCTGTTAGGTTATGCATTAGATTTTTAAATGTCTTGATGGTCATATAATTACATTAGCTAATGATTTGAAAAATATAAGAATTTTTGTTTCTAGCTAGTCTACAGTTTTTGCCCTTAAATTCTAACATGGTATCAGAGCTTAGGGCGTGAAAAGAGCTCATTTGTGGCAGACTTTTGAGCCTGCGTAGATCCTCTATTAAGTGTTTGTTTTTCATGTTAGCAGTAAGTTTTTTTTTTTATCAGATTTCTCCTGCAATCAGACTTCAGTATGGCTTCATCTTCGGTCAAAGCAAAAGATAGGCTTGAAGGGGCTTCAAACTTCAATGCCTGGAAGGCTAGGGTCTTGAATATCCTGGAAGAAAGTGATTTGGATGAGCTGGTTACTAGGGTAGTGGAAGAACCTATTACAAATGCATGAAGAACAGTCTATAAGAAGAGGAAGGCCAAAGCCAAGAGGGTCATTTTTGACTCAGTTAAAGATAGTATGATGCCTCTTATTCCTCACTTAAGGACAACAAAGGAATGCTTTGATGCCCTAGCAAACTTGTATGAAAAGAAGGCCCCTACTCAGAAGAGGACCTTGAAGAAACGATTACATACATTAAAGATGGGAAATGATGAAACCATCTCTGCCTTCTTTTCCAAAATTGCCCAAACGAGAGATCAACTCGCAACAATTGGAGTTGCAGTAGATAATGATGACCTTGTGGAAACAACAATAGATGGTCTTCCAGAATTGTGGAAGACATTTCTCTCATCTGTAAATGGAAGAGAAGTTCAACCCAACTTCGAGAGATTATGGCATGATTGCTTGGAAGAAGAGAGCAGAATTAAAAGCATAAATGAGCCCTCAACTGTGAAAGACCATGCTCTTTCCGCCAAAGCCAAGAAATGGAAGAGATTCCTTAGCTCAAAGGAAAAGGTAAGAAACCTCAAGGTAAGCACTCTCATCCTCACTCTCATTTGTCTAAAGTAAGATGCTTTAACTGTAACAAACTAGGTCATTATGCAAAAGACTGTAGGAACCCTCCTTCAAAGCATAAACGGAAAGGTAAGTTCCATGCTTCAGTTGCAGCTGAGGAAGAAGAGCCTTAGAGAAAGAGAACCAGAACTGCCTCTAAAGAACAAGAGCATCATAGAGAGAGTTATCTTGTTTCAGCTCTCTTCGGTGCTGTCACCAAATCAAAAGAAATATGGTTAGTGGACAATGGGGCCTCCAAGCACATGACAAGCTTCAAGCAGAATCTTGTGAACTACCGAGATAAGAAGTTCAATGTGAAGGTAGAATTGGGTGATGATGGCACTTATGCCATCAAAGGAGTTGGATCAACCTCCTCTTAGCTTCAGTCAGGTAATGTATTTCATGTTGAAGAAATTCTTTATGTTCCTGGTTTAAAGAAAAATCTTATTTCAGTTGCAGTTCTAGAAAGTAAAGGGTACACAGTAGCCTTCTCCAAAGGAAAGGCTCTTATGTGGCACTCAAATGAAAGTATGAGCTCAACCATGATAATCGGGGTTCAAGAAGGTGGACTTTACAAAGTCTCAGGTTAGGCTATTCAAGCATTAGCTCATGAGATGATCAACCCCTGTGAACTATGGCACAAAAGGTTTGGACACCTCAACTATGATGCTCTCCTAGGTTTGCAAAAGATGGTAACTGGTATGTCAGTTTTTCATTTTGAGCATGATAGTATTTTAAGAAAGTCTCCCATGAAGAAGGAAGACCATCAAATATGGCCTGCACTAAGTCATCATCATCCACTGTGACACCTATGACCAAAAGCTGATCTCTGATCTGGGCTATCCTGGAACAGAAAGATGCTACTGATTCACCTTTCTCCATCTTCAAATACTTAAGCTTGTGCTTAAGTATCCTCTTCTAACTTGGTGCCTATTTCTCATATAGATTTACCAATGTATCCATACAATCCTTGGCAGTCATTAACAAAGTCATTGTTGGCATTATACTGTCTTTGATTGAGTCAAAGATGATTCGCTTGGCCTTTGCTTGACTCTTTCTGAAGGTCGCTCTCCGTGCATTAGAGGTGGGTTCCTCCATCACCGTGGTCACATACTGCTCAAGATCATGCTCCTGCAAGATATTCATTATCCTGAGCTTCCACACATTGAATTTGGAAGTTCCTTCGAGTCTATCCTCGGCCCTGACAGAAATGGAGGATGCCATGGACCTCACGCTAGAAACTTGATCAAGCTCGCTTGGATCTGTGTATACCCTGCTGCTGCACTTCAACAAGCTTATTCACACCCCAAGCTTTGATACCATGTTAATTTTGAGCTTGATTTTAAACTGCTGATATGTTCTCTAAATTCTGACTGTACTTAGCTTAATAGGAGTCATAAAACAGAACAACAATACCATATATTTACCAGCATGAAAATTCATAGCACATATACCCTGGGGAAACCCTATACAGGGAGAAAACCCCCAACAAACAATCTCCTTTTATTGCAAAGATAATGCATGATTGCTTACAAAAATTCCACCATGAAATTCTGCTCTTAAATGAGCTTGCCAAGATGACTTAGACCTGACTGTAAAACCTGTAAGTACAACAACACCTTGCTGTCCTTTCTCTACTGAAATATACCAGCACTATGACAAGATGCTTGCTGTCCTTTTCTGCTATCTAGCACCAACACTGATGCCAGAGCTTGCTGTCCTTTTCTGGACTGATATACACCAACACTGTAGGTGTATTTTTCTTGTCTTCTAAGACTGATGTGCGTTTCCTTCTAAGACTGATATGCGTTGCCTTTTAAGACTGATATGTATGCCAACACTGTAACAACACTTATTGCTTTCTACTCTTTCACCCTCATGCTACAAGACTTGTATGTAGAATGAGGGTCGACCTCCGCATATAAAGGCTTCGAGAGGATGGGGGGAGAGGGCTCGAAATAGTAGCCTGTTTGCATGCTCATCATAACTTGACTTCCGCTTGAAATAGATCTTGGACAAGAGACTTCAAATTTAGAACTTAACTTAACTTAACTTAGCATGCACATGACATGCATGCATGCAACATGCAACTTTATGCAACTTTTTGCAACTCGACTTTTACAACTCGACCTTTTACGACATGAGTTTAACAACTCATTCAACTTGACTCTCATACATGGCAATTCAAATTTCTTCGTGGTGGATAGTGTTACACGTGGCAACGCACTAGATCAATACATTTACATCATTTGCATTATAAGGAAGATTGTTTGTTTCTAACTCATAGGAATTGTACATTCAACCTAACTTTTGCTAGATACCTTGACTTTTGCTCATGGCTCACAAGGCTTGACAGGCTCACAGAGGTTGTACATTCCACCTGACTTTTGCACTAGTCTGTCTATGCTCATAGAGGTTGTACGTTCCACCTGACTTTTGCACTAGATTGTCTATGCTCACAGAGGTTGTACGTTCCCACCGACTTTTGCATTAGACTTACATCTTGACTCATAAGATCATATAGCATCTCGTTCGTCCTGACTTTTGGTTTGACTCACAGAGGTTGTACGTTCCCCCTAGCTTTTGTCAATACCTCACAAGATTGGTTGATTCTCCAAATCTCCCTAGCTAGCCTCAGGGTGGCCCATATGGCCTCTCATTGGAGAATGACTGCCGATGCTGCCAAATTTAACAATTGCAGCAGTCAACAAAAATATATATCAGTGAGCAAATGATTATTAGAGCTGCTAAACAAGTGCCAAAAGTCAAGATAATGATACAAGAGCTAAGCTAGATATGACTAGTACAACTCAAGACTGAAAGAGCAAGACTCTAACTCAAATGTAAAGCTGTTATAAACAAGTGTTGCAGAGATACTTTATCAGCCTTATGGCTGTAGCAAACAAGTTTTTACAGCAGAAAAATCAGCCACCAAAAATTGCAAGTAATCCACCCAAAAAGTGCGCTATGATTGGTAGATTGTAGGGGTAGATTATTAGCAGCTTCTGACGGTTGAATTGTAAGTTATAAGTAAGCGAAGAATGATTTTTCTACAGCCCTAATGGCTGTATCTTTTAATGAGTTACAGTTCTAAGAAGACCAAGCCAATCAAGACACCCTAGTGACCTTGACAAGCTCTTAACATGCAGAAAAAATTCCAACTTGAACAAGATTGATATTCCACCAAAACATGTTTACCAAGGCAAACAATTTATTTCTCCAATGCAAAAAATCAGATTAGTGCCTTTAAAATATGGGTGAATGGAGTCTTTAAGTACAAGTTAGACCAACAAAATCCCTAGGGGTGTAAATCCTCTTACTCCCTAGGGCATGCCAATCAAATTAGGGAAAATCTAGGAGGGTGTACACACTCGTATTTCTCCTAGAAACCCTTGCAAAAATGACTTATAAACTTAGCAAATAAGATGAAGATTAATGGAGGGTGCATACAACATACTCCTCCTAGGGTTTCAACCAACAATAACCAAGAATAAGCAAGAAAGAACTAACTAATGCAGATTTTCCTTACCAATTCCAAGAGAGAGAGAGAGATAAAACCCTAGTTCACCAAGCAAATTACCATCCAAGAGAAAGAACATAAGCCTTCAAGAGGTGTGCACCACCTTAGTTCATCCATTCAACAAGAGATACACCAAAAATCATTTGCAAGAGACAGAGATACCAAGAATGCTCAAGTATAGCGAAAAATTTCAGCCAATATGTCTTCTCACAATGGGAGAGCTATGTTAAAATGAGATACAAATGATCTCTATTTATACAAAATGTTCTAAAACATGTTTGTCCACAAAACTTAGGGTAAAACACAAGATAAGGAGTCAACAACTCTTATCTTGGCCCTTTACAAAAGAAATATTATTTCATTTATGTTTTGCACATAAGAGAAACCCTAGAAACATGACGTCACTCTTCTTTTGGGAAATGTTTGGCACTTTTGGTCAAGTCGTTGAGTTGGAGGAGGGAGCGCTAGGCCTCCAAAGGCCAATAGTCTTCAACCAAAGCATTTCTTCCACTATCCATGGGCCTTTTCCTTCAAAACATGCCAAGTGTCCATCATCACCACCTAACAAGTGTGATCGAGAATGGCATACTAACTCATCTAGAGGACCTCCCAGTAGCAAACCTATCCTTAAGGGTGATCCACTTGCTAGGGTGCAATGTCAACCACCAAAGTAAAACAGGGCAAAGAGCATAATGTCCAAGCAAACGTTACATAATCAAAAGCAGTAATAGATGCAACAAACTCAAAGCCTCAAATATTGAAATGACACTCACTATAATACCTGGCTTGTACCTCATGGAACAAGATCCAATGTCTTCCGGATGTTAACTGATGTGGTGGATATCATAGTGATGAACCTGGAGCTGTGGTGGCGAGGTAGGTCTCCGTCTGTGCAAGTGGACACTGTTGGTCATGCTATCTCTTGGTACTCCATGTCTGCAGCCCGAGGTCCTCGAGACATCATCTCCTTAGTTACCCCTAGGAGTTGGGGATAACAAGACTTAGGCTTATGTTTGTAACATTGCCTTCCTCTCCAAAATTGCTTTGTCCTCAATGTAAGGAATTTGTTTCTCCTAGCCAAATTGCACGTGGATTCTGGATTTGTTGGTAAATACTTGTTTGCGGCAGAAGTATGGGATTAATAGTTCTTTTTGCGAAAGCTCTTGGCTTCCTGAACCGTATAGCTTATGGATCTTCCCCCACTATTTGAATTCCATGAATTGTTCTTGGAGATTTATGGCATATGTTCCTAGTTGCACCAACCATTCTGCTCCTAAAACCACGTCTATTCCACAAAGAGGTAGAGCGTAGTACTTGGTTTGTAACTCCAAATTTTGGATATTTATTGAAACCTTATGGCATCGTCCAACTCCTCGGATGGGTTGGCCATTGACAGTTGTAACCGTGAGATCCTTTTTTTTTGTACTGGGGGAATCGACAACGCGTGGTTCTCGTACTCACGTGACATGGGTTCGATCCTCGTCGGCTACCACTATAACCTCAGGTGCATCCACCCAGCCCACAAGAATGGAGCACAAGTAAATCGGGGTGAGAATTGAACATGAGACCTCATTTTTACAAATTTCCTTCCATTTACACGGCACTTGCCAATCCGTCTACACCCCTGCGGGTAACCGTGAGATCCTTGACAGGGTACATGAAAATATTTAATTGTCTCACGAGATTAATATCCATGAAATTGTGGGTGCTTCCTGAATCTACTAATATTGTGATATCTTTTCCTTTTAGGATTCCCTTTAGCTTCAGGGTATTTGGTTTCATTCTTTCCGTGATTGCTTCAAGTGAAATTATGGGTTTTATGTCTTGACTATTACGGATGGTACCACTATTCCTCAAATGAAGTAGAATATAACGAGTTGTAAATGGTTGCATTTCTTTTTCTTGGATTGTAACCTTGTCATTTTCCTTACAACCCTGTCTAATGCATGTGATTGATGTTAATGATATGTTTGGTGATTCTTCTTCATAAGAATCTGACATGCCTTCTTCAACATGAATCTCTACCTCTTTTCCGTTAACGATTTTGCAATGATATAGTTGTTTAGATGCACATCTATGGCTTGAAAACCAATTTTTACCACATTTACGACATTTATTTTTCTTTCTGCTTTCTTCTTCATCATTATAGTTGCTTATGGAAGTGTCTGATGGCTTGTCATCTTCATGTTTGTTAGGCTTCTGATTGCTACATTTGTGACCTTGCGACCACTTGTCTCCGCAAAACCTGCAATCAGTGTCCTTTTGTCGCGAATACGTCTTATCGAATTTCTGTAACAATAGCCTATCAAAATTTCTCTCTGTAGCTTTAGCCTTACGTATTGTTGTCTCCATAGCTGTGATATCGTGTAACTTTAATTTGTTCTGGATGTGAGGTTTTAGACCGATTATATACGATCGAACTAGACGTTCAACACATAACCCGAGTACTCTTGTGGTTAGTGTTTCACACGAGTGAAATTGTCCATGTTTCCTTTCTTTTGTAGTCTCACGAGTTTTGTAAAAAACTCTTCTTCTTTGATACCTTGGAATCCTTAAAAAAAATCATTTTTGAACTTCATCCAACTTATTGCATAACCAATTTTGTTCCACCACATGTACCCGTTATATGCATCTCCCTCCAGTTGCATGGATGCATGTCTGATTTTTTCGTTGTCATTATATATGCCATAGATTTTGAAATATTCTTTGGCTTTATTAAACCAGGCTACTCCTTGTTTTTCATTCTCGTCAAATTTGGACAACTCAAATTTGGTTCCCGGAAGGATATGCAAAGTTGGTAGAAGGAGGAAATGGGTTATGAACTTCCATACCCTAAGGTATGTTTGTTTGGGGAATTGCTGTGTTAGATGGGGGTATAGTTATTTGGGGATTGGGCCAGTTAGACGGGGGAATATTTATTTGTGGGTTTGGGGTGTTAGGCGGTTTTGAAGCATTTGAAGAATTTTGCTGTGGTTCGACAATGTTTTGATATTTGACAAGACTTGATAGGAGGTTCTCTAATTTAGTGAACTGGTTTTTTACGTCTGCGTGATTTGTATTGATCTTGGCGCCTAAGTATGCTTGTTCCTGTTGTAATGCGAGGTGATTTTGAGTGACTTTCTCTTGTAGATTAACAATCTTTTCACTCATCTTAGCTTGTTCGTCTAGTAAGCTGTCATGATTCTGCTTGACCTGTCCCTCCAATCGGTCATGTTTTGCCTGCATTTCGTCCAATCTTTCACTGAATTCGCTCATTGTCATCATCTAAGTCATCGACATAGTTTTTCTATCAATTTTCGCTCATTTTAATTATCTCTGTTGTGGGTATGGATTGTATGATGTATGGACAATAACTATATAATTGTACGGACATAATCGATAAATTGATGGGTGTACGGATGCAATTTTTTAACCGTACAAAATTTTAATTAATGAATGGAATGGCGGCTATGCTGTACAGTGTACGGGTGTGATGGTTCCTGCTATTAATTAACTAACTATACAGAAACTAATTTGTAGCAACATCTGATTTCGTATGGATATGGCTGTATGGTGCGACTCTACAAAGATTTGTGTGTTGAATTTTTATATGAAATAATATGAGATGATATGTGTGATCGATATGATATATGATCTAATATCTTATTATAGTGATGAGTGTTCCATATATAGAGAACATATGGTGACCGTCCATGAAAGGATGCGTCCCTTGGATAATAAATAACTACTTATTTATTATATATATTTATACCTTTTATTATAAATATCATGTCTTATATTATATGACATGATATATATATATATATATATATATATATATATATATATATATATCTGGAAGAATGTCTTCCCGATGATGTCCAAACATCGACACTCCCTTTCAACAAGGGAGACATTCTTCATCATGCCAAAGCTTGTCTTTGAAGTATACAAACTTCACTCTAGACTCATGACGCATGTCTGTCAGTCTTGGGAGATGTCTCTCTCCCACCTGAACCGAGGGGAAACTCCCTTTGCGGCTCTCCCTTTGAGCCAATTTACTCTCTCTGATATCAGACTCACTCTGGGTCCACATGTGGTAGCATCTACCATCTTGAGTCTTTATCATTCCTTGTCAAATCACCATGACTAGGACAAAGACCACACCAGGGTCGTTCACCACAGGTACACCTCTATAAGTGAATGCCAACCTGATGCTAACTGACATGTGGAAAGCACCTCAAGCACCTCGAGTCCATATTATTCCTTGTCATGATCAAGGAAGGACTACGCTTGGGCCCATTTGCCACAAGTACACCTTTGTGATAAATGTATCCTATCTCCCTTGGTCTGCAGCCCAATCTAGGAGAAGGTCCACCCAATGCTTATTCGGGACATTCACCACTGGTCAAATCACCATGACCAATCCTGGGAGAATGTCTACCCGATGCTGAAACATCAATACTCCCTCTTAGCTAGGGAGGTAATCTTTATCTCATCAAGCTTGTTTCTCATTTGTCAAGTCACCCATTTACCCGTGTTCATACATGTCATGTAGTTAGTATTCACAAGACTTGAGCTAGCTCATCCTACAAGGGGTGGCCAGTCCCTTAGGGCTGATCAAGCTAAGTCATCTTGGACCATATTTGACATATAGAGGTTTCCTCATGAAACCAATGTCTAAGACATATCGAGGTTCCCTCATGGAACCAATGTCTCACAAGACATATCGAGGTTTCCTCGTGAAACCAATGTCTTGGTTCCTTCATCTGACCATCTGAGGCACGTCAGGATGAAGTCCACATTCCCTCTTACTAGTCCATACAGGACCCTCCGGGGAGAATGTCTCATGATGTTGCCTCAAACATCTCTAGGACACATCGAGGTTCCCTCATGGAACCAATGTCCCCCAAGAAATATTGAGGTTTCCTCGTGAAACCAATGTCTTGGTTCCTTCATCTGAATATTTGAGGCACGTCAGGATGAAGTCTACATTCTCCCCTACTAGTCCACACAGGACCCTTCGGGGAGAATGTCTCATGATACTGCCTCAAACATCTCTAGGACACATCGAGGTTCCTTCATGGAACCAATGTCCCCCACATATCGAGGTTTCCTCGTGAAACCAATGTCTTGGTTCCTTCATCTGACTGATCTGAAATCGGTGCTTAGCAATTTACACTTTGACTTCGATTTTAACAAGATCTTTTCTAACAATGCACGTGAATGTATAAGCGGTAAAAAATTAAAGAATGAAGAGAAATAACAGAAAACACAAAGAAGCAAACCATCAACAGAATATAACACCAGAAGTTGATAACGGAGTTCGGCACAAATTTGCTTACGTCTCTGGGCCTTTGTCTTCAGTGCGAGAGGCTTCTTTATTAAAATTCAATGCTTAAAAATCTGCATCAAAATTACATCATTTAGGTCTCTGACTGACTCAACTGTATTCTGCTCTGTCTCAGGAACCCGATGCAACAAATGGCACTGAAAAAGGTGGACTAGAACTCTCGGAAATGACCTCCAAAGCTCAACTACCCTTCCGGCTTCACTGCATAAGACAACTTGGCCTTCACAAATTTCTCTTCAATTTGCTCCAAGCTGCTTGCCTAAAACTTCACAAAGGCTTGGTTTATATAGCCATGAGGTAGAGGGCTCAAATCCCAACAACCCATCTCTTGTGGCACTCAATTTGGGCCAATATCCACCAAGACATGGCCAAAAATCCATTAAAATCAACATAAAATAATTAAAAATCCAATTCCAATGCTAAAAACTCACATTTTGGAAAACTTTTAGGCGTGCGCCCCCTAGTCATAGGCTCCTGGTCATATGCGCCCGCCATGTGGCCACGCGCTAGCCCCCGCCGACTGGGGCTTATCCCCAAAACCGCGCCCAACTTCATAACAAAACATAAATATGCCACATTGTGGTTAAGTCCCACCGTGTAGCTCGGTTGGTTGGCACCTTGGTTGTTAGGTGGTTGTTGGTCTGTGAGGTCAGGAGTTCAAATCCTGCAGACGTGGAAACAAACTTTTTACCCATGCCTTATTGGCCTTATCTGGGGTGCCATGTGGCACCCTGTGATTGGGCCACGTGTCACTTTGTGATTGGTTCGTATTGTCCAGTCACTTCCAATCAGCTGCCCAATCAACACTGCCAACTCACCTGCACAGTCAACATCCCTGCCACCTGTCCTGCCGACGTCAACAGTACGGACTGTTGACTTTGACTTTGACTTTTTACTAGTTTGACTTGAACTTCAGATCGCAATAACTTCACCATACAGAGTCCATTTTCGAAAAAGAATATACTGTCGGAATCGGCACAACGAGCACTATGCAATGGCACTGGTTTTGTCCGAATCTGAGAACTTCGATTTTTTGGTGTTTTTGGATCCATTTAGATCACACCTCCCCACTGGGAATTTTTGGTCCTCCAAAAAGGTTATTACATCAATTGACTAAAATAAACTATAAATAGCCTAGACTCAACAAAACATTAACTAGACTCAGTAAGTGATTTCATAAATCAAATCACTTTTATTACATCAAGTAAATTAGACATTGACTCGACGACACATTTACATATGTGGCATAAGATCTGCCTAGTTCCAAGCAGATGACCCATCTCCTGTCGATGGAGTTTCACGGTCGTGCTTCTGCTCCTCTGCAACATCCTTCTTCTGCGCTGGCACTTCAGGCTTTTTGGAGTGTCTCAACTCTGGATGCTGCTTCCAACAACTATCTTCACAATGCCCATTCCTTTGACAATGTGAGCAATAATTTCGTGCTCAGACGAATTTGATGAAGCCTTGCCCAGACTAAGGTGAATCCCTGTTGGATTTTCTCGACTCTTGTCTTGGTTGGGCTGAATTCGCACGCGGATTCCTTTTGACCTGTAGTGTTGCATCATCTTGTCTTGGCGTACTCCTTGTCGTCATGGTCTTCTTTTTGTATACCATTTGCTTCCAGCATACTGCAACACAATGGTTATGACTGCCGCAAAATGTACATGGAATTGTTCTTTTTATGAGTTCCATGACCCTAGCATGTTCGTCATTAAAGGTAGGTGAAGGAGATTTATACCTTTTGACCATTTTACCTTTCGTTTGCGATTCACTGTTTGCATCACTGCTGGCTTGAGCTTCTTGCTTGCCTTTATGAGTTCAAATCCATGCTGGTTTCGGTTCTGGATGCCCAACAATGGTCAATATCGTGTCTGAACTTCTGACAATGTGTACAACAAACCATTGGATTGTTGTCATCAGTAGACTTTTCTGCGTATCCCAATCCTTCATGGAGTGGTCGTTCTCGCACCTCGATAGGCTTAGCTCTGCCTTGGCCATGCTTTCCAAGACCTTGTCCTTTCATGTAGCCAAGCTTGGATAACATCTTCATACCAATTCCTTTGGTATGTTTTTTAAAAGTGGCAATATCCTGATTGCCTGACTCCAGTTCTTGATTAGCTACAGGAGAAGCTAGAGTATATTGAGTACTTTCCGTTGGTGAGGAAAATGTGCCAATGGCCTCTCCTACTGATTTCTCCTCAATCAGAGTAGTAGGAGTATATGAATCCTCCTCATCTGATTTCCCACAGAATGGATGAATTTCATCATCCTTGTCAGGACTTGAGCTTCCAACAAAAGGACTTCTTCCAGCTGGTCTTTCTTTTGTTGCTAACACCATTGTTTGCATCCTTTCCCTGTCCTCCTCGAGGATTTGTACCAATCTTCTCAGCTCGACATTTTCTTGCTCAATCTGTTGATTGATCTCCTCGAGTTCCTGGAGTCTGGCTCTCTTCAAGCTTTTTCCCATGCTTATTCACAATTCCTGCAATATAGTCAACCTGCTATGATACCACTTGATTCGAAATCGATGCTTAGCAATTTACACTTTGACTTCGATTTTAACAAGATCTTTTCTGACAATGCATGTGAATGTATAACCGGTAAAAACTTAAAGAATGAAGAGAAATAACAAAAAACACAAAGAAGCAAACCATCAACAGAATAGAACACCAGAAGTTGATAACGAGTTCAACACAAATTTGCCTACGTCACCTGGCCTTTGTCTTCAGTGCAGGAGGCTTCTTTATTAAAATTCAATGCTTAAAAATCTGCATCAAAATTACATCATTTAGGTCTCTGACTGACTCAGCTGTATTCTGCTATCTTAGGAACCCGATGCAACAGACAACATTGAAAAAGGTGGAGTAGAACTCTCGGAAATGACCTCCAAAGCTCAGCTACCCTTCTGGCTTCACTGCATAAGACAACTTGGCCTTCACAAATTCTTCTTCAATTTGCTCCAAGCTGCTTGCCTAAAACTCCACAAAGGCTTGGTTTATATAGCCATGATATAGAGGGCTCAAATCCCAATAACCCACCTCTTGTGACACTCAACTTAGGCCAATATCCACCAAGATATGGCCAAAAATCTATTAAAATCATCATAAAATAATTAAAACTCCAATTCCAATGCTAAAAACCCACATTTTGGCAAAATTTTAGGCGCGCTCCCCCTAGTCATAGGCTCCTGGTCATATGCGCCTGCCATGTGGCCATGTGCTAGCCCTCGCCATGTGGCCATGTGCCAGCCCTCGCCGACCGGGGCTTATACCCAAAACCGCGCCCAACTTCATAACAAAACCTAAATATGCCACATTGTGGTTAAGTCCCACCGTGTAGCCCGGTTGGTTGGCGCCTTGGTTGTTAGGTCGTTGCTGGTCCGTGAGGTCAGGAGTTCGAATCCTGTGGATGTGGAAACAAATTTTTTACCTAGGCCTTATTGGCCTTATTCGGGGTGCCACGTGGTGCCCTGTGATTGGGCCACATGTCACCTTGTGATTGGTTCGTACTGTCCAGTCAGCACTTCCAACTCACCCGCACAGTCAACACTCCTGCCACGTGTTACACTCGAGGATGCCACCTATTGCCTTGTCATTGTCTGTCCAACCCACGTTTCCTCTTCTGAGCCTGCCACGTGTCATCCGTACAACTACGTCATCGTCCTTACCCTGCCACGTGTCCACATTTGCGGCTGCCACATCATACCCGTACAACCACGTGTCACTAGGACCACGTGGACCGTACTGCCACGTCACCTACCACGTGTCACTTCCGTATAGTGCCAAGTGTCAAATTTTTACAGGTCCAAATCTGACTGCCACGTGGCATGCCCTGGTGTTGCCACATGTCATGTTGATGCCATCATTGCATCATGCTGACGTCATTTGCCACATGTCCTGCTGACGTCAGTAGTACGAAATGTTGACTTTGACTTTTTGCCAGTTTGACCTATACTTCAAATCGCGATAACTTTGCCATACAAAGTCCCTTTTCGAAAAAGAATATACTGCCGAAATCGGCACGACGAGCACTACGCAATGGCGTTGGTTTCGTTCGAATCCGAGAACTTGGAATTTTTGGCCTTTTTGGATCCATTTGGATCACTGACCATTTGAGGCACGTCAGGATGAAGTCTACATTCCCTCCTTCTAGTCCATACAGGACCCTCTTGGGAGAATGTCTCATGATGCTGCCTCAAACATCTCTAGGACACATCGAGGTTCCCTCATGGAACCAATGTCCCCCAAGACATATTGAGGTTTCCTCGTGAAACCAATGTCTTAGTTACTTCATCTGATCATCTGAGGCACGTCATGATGAAGTCTACATTCCTCCCTATTAGTCCATACAGGACCCTCTGGGGAGAATGTCTCATGATGCTGCCTCAAATCTCTCTAGGACACATCAAGGTTCTCTCATGGAACTAATGTCCCCCAAGACATATCGAGGTTTATTCGTGAAACCAATGTCTTGGTTCCTTCATCTGACCATTTTATGCACGTCAGGATGAAGTCCACATTCTTCCCTACTAGTCCACACAGGACCCTCCGGGGAGAATGTCTCATGATGCGGCCTCAAACATCAACACTCCCTCTTAACTAGGGAGGTATTTTTCACGATGTCTTCTTCTAGTAGTCAATTGACTACTTTGCAATCAACTAGTAGCACATAGCTACTACCATGCCATTGGTAGCTCAAATCATCGATCTCAGTCTCCATGCCTATGCCGCGATAAAACAATAGCACACAACTACTTCCAGATCTCGCCAATCTATCCTTGATATACAACAACAACAAACTTTCCAACTAGTCGATATCACTGTCGACAAGCCTTTGTGCATCATCCCACGGGTTTCCTTTGTCCAACCTCAACTTGTTTAGCAGTTTTACAAAATGGGCAGTATGAACTTCTTGCACCATCCCTTAGGACCACTATTGCATGCATGCGACACTGTCCGCACATATGCATACTGGAGAAGTCACTTAAATAGAACAGTCTTTCCAATATATTGACATTCGCCTCATTTGCAAGCATACAATCATGCTCCATCTCTCTGAATTTAACACCTCCATGGCGTTTTCCATTAGCAAATGAAAGTCGAGCCACCAATTTTAGTTCCAAGCTATACCCAATGTATGTCCGGACTCCGGATTCATAAAGCCCATTTTGGAAGGCGCTCTGCCACTATCTCAGAGCAGGGTGAAATACCACCGCGTCTTCCACCCAACGGTATGATTCATTAACTAGGGCTTCGTCCCACCATGCGCCTTGTATGTACGCGGATCCAGCTCTGGAATATAAGCCGAGGTTTATGCTGCTACTTCCTCCTAAAACTCTTCCTCTTGAATTTACGACACCCTCTTCCTGGATGACGGTTGCCATTGTGTAACCAAGCTTGCTCCGTTCCAATAATAAAACCCTAAAGTTTTGGGAAAGCGTAGAGGCTAGAGGGAAACCTGTCGTTCCACCACCCACTACGATGTAATCGTATTCTTCCACTTCGGACATTAAGGTGGCATTGTAACAGACAGACATATAGCTTGGATTTCTGGCAGCAGCTGCGACGATGATAAATTGTATATTGGTTATTAGGCACACAAACAGAAAGATCATTGCTGGAGTATAAAGCATTTTATGCAACATTGTTAATGCAAGGGTTCGCTTCATGAACAATTAGTTGTGAAGGTCACATTATTAGGCTCATAGATGTCATTTGCCGGAGGATTGTTGAAGTGAAAACTATCCGCTTGATCTTCGGCAAAAGCCATGACCGCCATAGGTTCCTGGCAGCCATCGCTGGCCTGTCCTAAAAGAAACCTCATTGTGTATTTCTTGTCGGGATCTATCTCCACCAACTGCGAAATAATACGTTCTTTGCTAGAAAGAAGCTCGATGGCTCTCTTCCCCTCGGGTATTTTGTAGTGATTCAAATCGATATATCTCACCGCCTTACTCGACTCCACAATTCATCCCAGCAAAGAAGATGTTGCCATGTCCAAATTTGTTGGCAAAAGAACTCCCGGTGTCTCATTGGCAAACATCCATGGCCCCTCTTCGAAATCTCCATTAATCACAGCATTGTCTTAGAGTTTATCCTGAGTAGAAAACTGTTTTCCTGGGCCTTCCCGTGAGGGAGTCAAGCCCAGTCCCGCTCTGATACCATGTTGGATTTTTATATGAAATAATATGAGATGATATGTGTGATCGATATGATATATGATCTAATATCTTATTATAATGATGAGTGTTCCATATATAGAGAACATATGGTGACCATCCGTGAAAGGATGCGTCCCTTGGATAATAAATAACTACTTATATATATTTATACCTTGTGTTATAAATATCATGTCATATATTATATTATATGATATTATATATATATTTATATTTGGAAGAATGTCTTCCCGATGTTGTGCAAACATCAACACTGCGGCTGTACAGAATTGCAGTGGCGGGCAACTGGTTTGTGATGTATGGAATTTGTACGGTTGATTCCATGCTGTGCAAATTTCGTACCACAGTGGCAGAAGGGGTGATGGAAGTTACGGCGACAACATAATTTTTGGTGGAAGTGTACGACAGTAGCAGATTAGGTGGAAATCGTATGGCGGCTGTATGAATGATGGATTGGTGTATGGATGATGGACTGTACGTTGGCAGCTGGAATTGAGTGGTGCTGTACGGATCGACTGATGACTCATAAGGTGGCTGAATGGTATAGACTGGTACGAGATTGATGGCTGGTACACTGTTAGACTGGCTTGTACGGCTGGTACAGCGTGGGGTTTTTTGTTGGCTCTGATACCAATGTTATAAACATTAAGTTTATAATACGAATATTCTAATTGGAAATATAAAATATATATAAATTGAATGATGAATGGATGCTTCATTACATTGAAGGAGGCTCGATATATATTATCCTTTATCCAAGGTGCCTTATCGAGGAGTCGTGACTTTAATTATTATAATATATTATTATTTATTAAGTTCACTTTATTATTATATTTATCTTAAATTTACTTATTATTTATTATTAGACTCAGGCTTGTGTTTGTAACAAATGCCAACGTATTCAACTTATTGTTTCAACAATAATGTCAGTCTAATTGCATACTTTTGAAGATTCTCTTTTCTGTACTTCTTTTAGTATCATATGATTGTAAGTTGTCGCAGGGGAGAACTGATAACTTGAAATGGAAGTTTTGCAGGCCACAGCACATAGTGTACGGGACCGTTTAATTGAAAGCTGGAATGACACTCACCAGTATTTCAGGGAAAAAGATCCAAAGCGGTTGTTTTTCTTATCTCTTGAGTTTCTTATGGGTAAGTAGTTGAGCTATTGCATTTTAAAGTACTGCTATGAAAAGCATAAAGTACTAGAGAATCCCAGCAAACAAATGCATGTTTTGAAAGGCTGAAGTACCAATTGCACCATTTCCATGTTGGACATTTCGGTGTAAAGTATAGCTTTAGATGCTTCAAGTGTATCATTCTTTGAGAATCCTTTGACAGCAGCATTTACTGTTTATGTGCATACATATTCTCTTGATCCATTTGCAAAAGGTTAGTTTATCTTTCTAAAAGGTATTTATGATATCAAAATATCTTTCCATTTTATTACTGTAACATGATTTTATGTCTGTAAAAGTAGTTCATCATCAAGCTGAATATAGTACCAACATGCAATAACAGAACCAAGGAGGGGATTGTTGAAGTCTGCCTTATTGTGAGTTCATCTCAGTACCTATGAAGGAAAGAAAGTATATAAACATCCTCAAGTAATCTAGAACTAATAAAGGGACTGGAAGTCATAGCAAACATAAATAAATCAGGAGAGTGTGGATAGCATCTTCACTGTAGTTTAATCCAAAAGATTAAGTAATAAAAAAATCAGGAAGATAAGTAAAAGTGAACCAATGGGAGCTGAATTTGTCATCCTGATTGCTATAAGATATCCCATAATTTGTCAAAGAGATTCATTTGAAGACAAAGCAAACATGCATGTGGAGTATGGTTGCGCCCTACGTGATGTTTTGATTGCCGTGCTTCTTTTTGTTGGTGATGTGGTTTTTCTAGTTTTTGGTTTCCACTCACCCTTTCCTCCCTCCTTATCTCAAAATCCCAGATTCTCAGATCAGCTTGCTACTAAGGTGAGTTGGCACGTGAGCTAGGGCACATAGAGGTTAATTGTCTGCATCAAGTTGGTGAGCCTATGACTGAGGTGAGTTGACTTGTGAGGTTCTCTATTGATCTCTCTTTGTCCAAGACTGCCTGATGTAATTGATGGTTTTCTGTGTTAGCCTCATAGCAAGCTAGGGGCTCCCTTGATGTTGACTTGGGGTAAAAAACTGAAGGTTCTTATGCTCACGTCAGCCCTCAACAACTTTTGAAAACTATTAGGAACTCTGCAGGATTACTTCTTGATTGAATGGTTGTATTGTTATTTCTTGCATTTATTGTTATAAATTTGCTGAATAAACCCTAGGTGACAAGCACACATTGTAGGTCCTTGTCTCATGTCCCCGTCAAGATTTTTAGCCATTATTTGAAGAGAGAAAGAGCCTAGCCTTAGCTACACTTTTTCCCTCTCTTCTTTTGCTAGCCGTTTTACTTTTCTGAGCTAAGAAGAAGAAGACTCATCAGGGCCTAGTTCAACTACACTTTGATGAGCCGATTTTCTAGGGTTTGCTGGTAAAGCCTTGCCATAGCAACACGTTGCCTAGCAGATCCTCTTGTCTTAGTTTTATGCCTTTTTCTGAGCTAGCCATTTTCCATTTGACCTAAGGAAGGAGGAGAGAGCATTGAGGCCTAGTTCCCCTACTCCAAAGTGAGCCTCTCTCCCCTAGGGTTTCATCCTTGAGGCCTTGCCTTAGCAGCACCTCAAGGTCTAACCCTCTTGTCCTTAGTGCTATTATTTTCACTTGATCCTTCAACTTTTGTGTCCTCTACTTTTGACTCCATTAACCCTAAGGCACTGATTTAAAAGACCTCTTGTCTTGAGTAAACTTGATCACAAAACCACTCTCAATACTTTGAATGAAACCCTAACTACTCTAACCCTAGCTTAAAACTAACCATACTAACTGAATGCTGCCGTCATCTCTTGCTATTAACCTCATTGTGTAGCTATCGTTTTACCTTTTGAGAAATTGAATGATTGATTAAGGCATTTTCTAATGAAGTGTTGATTTGTTACATCGAATGCCAAGTTTTCTTTAGCATTTATTGAAGAAGTGATATTGAAATCATTGCTATTATACAAACATTGACTTCGTCAATATTTATTGCTCAATTGCTTATGTTCAAGAAAGTCATTGATTATATGAAGTACTAACCAACAAGCAAGCTTGCATATGCATCGTTCTATTGTTGTCTTGTTCTTGAGCAGGTGATCTTATTGGTTATTACTTCCAGTTACATATATTGGCTATAAGCCAGGACTTTCTGATTAGGTGGTGACTTGTGAGGGGGATTATTATCACTTAGCCTTGCTAAAACCTCTTACCTTCTCAAAACCCCAAGTTACCGGGGACGTCTCCCCTGGGCCTTACCTCCCTAAACAGAAAGAACCCTCCCATCGAGGTGACAATGGGTGGGATTGGTTCAGTTACACCAGTTTGACCTCTTTTCATCCATCTACTATCCAAACTACAAACTGTGCGATAACAAGTCCCTCTTTTTTCTTGCTGAGAAGCCCTTTACTGCTTTCTCGGGGATCCCTGGGCGAAGCATCTCGAGGTTCTATTTTTAGGCTTTTATCTTTTGCTAGCTTGCTTTTACCTTCTGGGCCTTTAGCCCCTTCTTCCCACTAGGTAAGGTGCAACCCAAAAATGATTGGCCAACCCAATGCCTGAACAAGTGTAATGGGATAGATGAGCGGGATGCAAGATGAAAAAGTGGTGCTATGACGGGAGCGGACGATGACTCTTCAGTAATCCCCCTAGTGGCAAACCAAAACCTACGGACACAGACTTACTAGGGCACCCTGTCATTCCCCCCAGATATGGTCAAGTGGGCAAGTATAAGATCCAAGCATTCGTTAGAAACAAAAGGAATTAAATGCACATATTCAAAGGTTTTTGAGGATCAGAGTGACACATACCATGATACCCGGACTCATTACCTCAAGGAGCAAGAACCATTCCTGACACAAGACCAAGCCGATGGTGATGGATGTTACTGCTGCTGGCAAAGTAGAGGCGCTGAAAGGGAGAAAAGATGGGCCCTCCAGGGCCATGCTAAAAGTCGATCCGGCTCTCGATACTCCATGTCTAGGACCTGTGGGCCTCGAGACATGATCTCCTAGTTATCCCTAAAAGTGGGGGATAATAGGTCCTAAACTAACACAAAGTGTTGAGAGAGAAGCAATGTAGCACGGGGACACGTCCCCGCCAAAAAAACATTCGTCCCCTGCGTTCCGAGGACTTAAGAACGCCTTTGGAACGTTCCCAAAACAATGGGAACACCATTGGGGATGCGGGGACTTCCTTGGCGTTTCCAATCCGTCCCCAAAATTCTGGAACGGCTAGGGTACGACACCCTCTCTTCCTTCTCGAACAATTTGGTTGCGGGCTTCATCGCGAACTTCATTTGGCAGACTGGACATGGGCTTATGCTACAAAATCAAATCTTTTCTCCTTTGTTTGTTGCCGACAGTCACAGGCTGGGCTTTCTTTATCCAAAATCGCCTCTCTTTCTTGTTTGTTCGTTGCCCATAGTCACGGTTTTAAATATCCAGAATCGACTCTCTTTCTCGTCTGTTAGCTGCCCATAGTCACCGTTTCAAATATCCCAAATCGGTTCTCTTTCTTTACTGTTTGCTGCCCATAGTCACGGTTTCAAATATCCAAAATCGGTTCTCTTTCTTGATTGTTCGCCGTCCATAGTCACAGTTTCAAATTTTGTTTATTGCAATGTTTTAATGTATATCTATTATATACGTATTGTGAATTTTTAACTTTTTTTTAATATTTATTCTTTTATAATTATAGGTATGTATTTATATAAATATACAAAATTTATTTATGGCAATGTTTTAATGTATATCTATTATTTACGTATCGTGAATTTTTAATTTTTTAAAATATTTACAACTTTATATTTATATAAATATACATCATTATATGTATTTATATAAATATATATAATTATATATATTTACTATTTATATGTATGTAGAAATTTAAACTATAATAATTTATACATATACATATAGATTAAAACTAAATATAGTTTTAATATAAAATTTATCATATACATAAACTATTATATTAATACTAAATACATATAAATTAGGTATATTTATAGTTTTAATTAAAACTATCATATGTATATTTATATTTATATGTATGTATATACTATATGTATATTTATATTTATATGTATGTATATACTATATGTATATTTATATGTATGTAGAAAATTATTAAATTTTTAAATATTATATATATAATTTTAAATAATATATATATTATTGCCGTCCCCAACATGTCGTCCCCTAAAAAATTTGGGGGTGTGCTCTAGTCGTCTTGGAAACTCTTCCCCCCGTCCCCAAAGCCAGTGCAACATAGGAGAGAAGGGGGTTTTAAACTAGGGTTTTATCACTTGCAACAAGAAGACTAGTGCCGTTTTCAATCCTTGGGCATATGGAGTCAATGGAACAACTTCCAATGGAGGCTAAAAGCAAGAGAAGACTTGAAGATCAAAACCCTAGGATTTATACCATCATAATTCTAAGCTTAACCTTCTAGGAAACAAACCTAAAGTTTTCACAATCATAAACCCTAGGTGTTGTCCTACTTCTATGGTGTCTAGCAAAAAATCAAGTGGAGATAAGTCAAACCCTAGAGTTTATACAATCATAAACCCTAGATTTTTGTTGAAGAATATGTAGCTACGAAAGATATTCTCCTATTGTATTTGATCATACAAAAACCCTAAAAGAATATTATTATGTTGTATTGGTAAAGTCGACCCCATTGTGGCCTTTATTGTAAAGTAAAGTCAAACTATCAAGTTGGCCTCTATTGTGGCTAATGTAAAATATAATTAAGAGACATTTGTCAAGTCGGCCCTAGCAGTTAAAAGGGCAAGTGACTTGTGTATAAATAGAGAGGCTAGATGCTTCATTTATACACTTATCTCACTCAAACATAAGAGAGAGAAAGGTGCACAAGTTTTAGGAGAGAGGGAGATGCAGCAAAGGACTATCTGTTTTCTGTCTTGGCATTGTTCTTGGTTGAAGAATCTATTTAGAAGTTGCTGGGTTTTCTTCCCCTAGAGACTTTCCCAGGATAATCTTTGTGTCTATCTTGTTTCTGTGATTGTTTCTCTTTCAATGATCTTGTTGCATTTGATGTGCTAAATAATTGTAATAAGAAAAGATGAACTGTAATTGTTAGCTGCATAAGTAAATTCTCAGCATGGTATCAGAGCGAGCTTGAAAGAGACCAACTCACAGTTTATGAAGGCTTGCCTAGCCTTACGACACCCTCTCCAAGATCCAGTTTTCAGTTTTGCAGCTGTTGCAGAATTAGGGTTTTTGCACAAACCCTAAGAGTGATGTTTCACCCTTTGTTGGAGGACGTTGGTGAATCTAAGATCACCTAGGAACTCGCCCAGGCAAGGCGCATCACTTCCCTGGACTAGAATTCGAAAATTCAAAATTTGAAAAATTAGGGTTTCCTCATAAACCCTAGATCTGGACGTTTGGTTGCAGCTGCTGCAGTTCCTGTGACAAAAATTAGTTCTGGTTCTTCTTCAATGGATGAAAATTTTTCAATGGGGACATGAGACAAGGACCTACTTGTGTGCTTGTCACCTATGGTTTTATTTAGCAAATTATAGACATATGCAAGAAAATAAGACTACAACCATTCATTTAAGAAGTTTTGCAGAAAAAACACTAACATATCACCAAGAAATAGCATGCAAACCCTAGTTGTAACACCTTCCATCAAGAGAAAAGCCAAGATATGCCAAAAATGTCTTCCTTCAACAAGTGCGCCTCACCAAATCAGCCAAATACCCAAGAAGGGGTGCAAATTTCAGACCTCCTTATGGAGTGAGTGAGTTGTGATGAAAAAATGAAGGTAAAAATCCTTCATTTATACCATTCCATGACATAATTTTACTTTTTAGGTCATGTAAAAGCTCGACAAGGCCAACATACCAAAGTCATACTGTTTTACATTAAAATATTAAATTAAAACCCTAATTGAGCTTATAAGAGATAAAAGGCCCCTCTAAGGGGGACATTAGCCCCTTCTAGGGCAAATGAAGCATCCTGGAGCAAAACATTAGCCCTCCTTGGGCTTCTCCAACCTGCCACACGTGCCATTGCTGCCTAGTCTGCCTCCCAAGACGTCCATGATGCTGGATGACGTCATGGTCAAGATGGTGATGTCCTAGGCCTTCCAAGGCCAACGTTCCATTGAAAAAGGGCCATCCCCTCTAGGTCAAGCTCTGCCGGGGTGCCTTTGGTGGAACGTCCTCTTCTTCTTCGTTGCAAATCCCCTGATCCATCTCTATCCTGTCTCTGCCCCCTGATAGGGTTTCAACATCCACCTGATGGGCTCTTCAGCTCCATGGAGGTCCGAACTGATCATCTCCCCATGTGTATCGGTCCAAATGGTACTTGTCCGTCAGGCATAGTCCTGCACATGAAAAGCTACGCCCTCCATGGGCTCATCAATCACAAGGATAATAGCAATGTCAATCACATTTCATCATCAATATTATTAAACATGTGCATAAAATCCTTAATACATCAGTTACCAGCTCAAAGACGTTACACAAGCCTACAATACAAGTCTGGAGAAAAAGACAAGGTGTCCTATTGGGCTAGTGTCCACAGAAGAAGGAAAGTTCCCGGAAGGAACCTCATCCAAGCCATGTAAGTGAGGTGATGTGGTCAGGGGATGTTCAAACATGTGGGTGCAGTGTGGGCTAAGGATGCAAAAATGTTACCCGTGGGTGCCTTTGTAGAAGGCGAGCTGTACCTGTCATGGATGCATTTTTTTCAAGCCCATTCTTTGCCTTTTATTCTTTTATCTTTTATTGCTTTTTGTTCAAGAGCTAATCAGGTGACACTGCCTTAGCGTGGTGACCAGTGGTGACAACGTTACCCACAAGTATTTTCACAGAAATGAGAAGGCTGACTTGTGATGAGACCCCCTTTCCCTTGGCCATGCAACCAAGAGTCACTGCCCTAGCGTGGTGACCAACTAATGGCAATGTCATACTGTTAGATACCCATGGACCTAATAGGCTGGCTCGTGATGAGACCCCCTATCCTCTGGTTAGGCCTTGTTTTATTATTTTTCCGGGTCCCTCTTTGTTTCTTGTTGAGAAGCTTTTTATTGCTTTCTTAGGGATCCCTGGGCAAAGCATCTCAAGGTTTTATTTTTTAGGTTTTTATCTTTTACCAACTTGCTTTTACCTTCTGGGCCTTTAGCCCCTTCTTCCCACGAGATAAGGTGCAATCCTGAAAATAGATCAACCCGATGTCTGGACAAATGGAATGGGATAGGTGAGCGGGAAACAAGATGGAAGAGTGATACTATGATGGGAGCAGATGATGGCTTCTCAGAAATTCCCCCCAGTGGCAAATCAAAACCTATAGATACAGGCTTGCTAGGGCATCCCGTCAATTCCCCCAAACATGGTCTAGTGGGCAAGTGTAAGATCCAAGCAGTTGTTAGAAATAAAATGAATTAGATGCATACATTCAATGGTTTTGATGATCAAAGTGACACATACCATGATACCTGGACTAATTACCTCATGGAGCAAGAACCTTCTCTGACGTAGGACCAAGCCGATGGTTGTGGATGTTGCTGCTGCTGACAAGACCAAGATGCTGGAAGAAAGAAAAGGTGGGCCCTCCAGGGCCATGCTAAAGTCAATCCTGCTCTTGGTACTCCATGTCTAGGACCTGTGGGCCTCGAGACATGATCTCCTAGCTATCCCTGAAAGTGGGGGACAATAGGCATCATTCTACAAAGGTGCCACGTCATCCCCAGATCAAGAAAGATAGTGGGGGTACAAGCCCACAACATCAAAAAGTGCACTAAACATGCTAAATGTCCTCCTAAATGTGTGACGTCATGCTTCAAAAGAGGAACGTTTGGGCATAGGGAGGTGAGGTTATCTCTTCTTCATGGTTCTAGGCCTTGCTCATGTGCTAGAGACGTCATCCAAGGTGCAACACTCATCATCCTAGGCCTCCAATGTGTGGGGCACAACACCCATCCAATGGGCTTTCAAGTCCTTATGAAGTTTCAAGTGGCTTAGTTCCTTCATGAATGACTTTCACTGGGGAAGGTCCTGCAAAGACAAGCAAAGACGCCCTCCAAGGATCCACAAGTCATATGAATCATGCCAAGTAAGCCACATTTAATAAAAGAACCACCAAACAAGTGCATCAAGACCCCCCTTTTCAAAATAAACAAATGCTCAAAGACCTTATAAACTTTTCCAAATTTAGGTATGGGAGGGGTGTCATGGTGCCCTATTGGGTAGGCCAATCCCCAAGTCAAGGAATGTTTCCTAAGAAGACCCTCTCTAGATCATGTAATGGGTATGAGGTGGGTTGGGGGAATTACTCTTGGGCATGGGGTTCTTGACATATCAAGGGCTCATATTGTCTCATCTATGGGTGCCTTTGTGGAGGATGCATTGCATCCCTTCGTTTGCAATGCAACGTTTTTCCAAACCTTTTATTTGCCTTTCTTTTTTATGATCCGAACATTGAGTGCTATTTGCAATGGAAAGAAAAGGAGCATTGCAATACCACTTGAAGTTAGAACACATTGAGTACTATGTGCACTGTGTTATCGCCACTTTTAGGGATAACTAGGTGATTATGTCTCGAGGCCCACATGTCCTCGACATGGAGTACCGAGATCCAGATCGACTTAGGCATGGCCCTGGAGGGCCCATCTTTTCTCCCTTTCAGCGCCTCTACATTGCTAGCAGCAGTAGCATCCATCACCATCGGCTTGGTCTTGTGTCAGAGATGGTTCTTGCTCCATGAGGTAATGAGTCTGGGTATCATGGTATGTATCACTCTGATCCTCAAAACCTTTGAATGTGCATTTAATTCCTTTTATTTCTAACAAATGCTTGGATCTTATACTTGTCCACTTGACCATGTTTGTGGGGAATGACAGGATGCCCTAGCAAGCATGTGCCCGTAGGTTTTGGTTTGCCACTAGGGGGATTTCTGAAAAGTCATCGTCCACTCCCTTCATATTACCACCTTTTCATCTTGCTTCCCGCTCATCTACCCCATTTCACTTGTCCAGGCATTGGGTTGGCCAATCATTTAAGGGTTGCACCTTGCCTTGTGGGAAGAAGGGGCTAAAGGCCCAGAAGGTAAAAGCAAGATGGCAAAAGATAAAAGCCTAAAAATAAAACCTTGAGATGCTTCGCCCAGGGATCCTCGAGAAAGCAGTAAAAGGCTTCTCAGCAAGAAACAAGGGAGACCCATAAAAATAATAAAACAAGACTTAGTCAGAGGATAGTGGGTCTCATCATGAGCTAGCCTATTAGGTCCATGGGTACCTAGTAGTATGACACTACTAGTAGCTGGTTACCATGCCAGGGTAGTGACTTTTGGTTGCATGGCCAAGAGAAAGGGGGTCTCAACACAAGCCAACCTTCTCATTTCTGTGAAAGTACTTGTGGGTAACACTGTCACCATTGGTCACCACACCAGGGCAGTGTCCCCTGATTAACTTCTTGAAGAAAAAACAATAAGAATAAAGAATAAAAGGCATGAATGGGCTTGGAAACAATTACATCCAGGACAGGTGCAGCTCGCCTTCTACAAAGGCACCCACAGGTAAAGCTTTGCATTCCCCTGCTCTCACTGCACCCATTATCAGAACATCCCTTATCCACATCACCCACTTACATGGCTTAGATGATGTCTGTTATCCCCGATTTCTAGGGATAACTAGGAGATCATGACTCGAGGCCCACAGGTCCTAGACATGGAGTACCGAGAGCAGGATTGACCTAAGCATGGCCCTGGAGGGCCCATCTTTCTTCTCTTTTATCGGACTTGTCCTGTCAGCAGTAGTAGCATCCATCACCTTCGGCTTGGACTTGTATCGGAGAAGACTCTTGCTCCATGAGGTAATTAGTCTAGGTATCATGGTATGTGT